>VXBB01004615.1:12611-41742 GCA_013399915.1 Illadopsis cleaveri | reverse complement strand
TATGTAGTGGGTAAAAGCAATTCCTTCACACAAAATTAACCCTACTTATAGTATGGGATTTCCACAGCTATTTTACTGGATGATATTAATTATAAATTTTAGCTGAGGCACCTTGGCACAACTCTTCTACCTGAAATACACCTAGAAAAAGAAACCCTAAGATTTATTGGATTAGATTCTTACATGCATTAATCACCCAACATTGCTGACATTTCAATGAGAGCTGACCACATTCCTGCCCTTGTGCCTCTGAGAAATTTTCCATAATAAACAGNGGACTGCATTGACAATATTCTTAAATAAATTTTTAAGTGCACCTATTGCTGACTTCTCTCTCCTTTAGTGAAGATGTCTAATTGCCATTTATTTTTGATACAGTATTTTGACAGATAATACTTCCAGTATTACCCAAACTGGAAAGAGGAGGAAAGATCTGAAATTTGCTGCAGAAGCCCTGCACAACAAATGGAAAACTAACTTCATCACAATTGTATAAACGTCTGCTGCATCCATTTCATACAGAAAACTGCATTCTTAGTTTTCTGTGCTTATTATGTACTGTGATGCGTGCACTCTTGCTTTGTCTTAGGTATGAAGTCAGATAGATTAAACATCAGAGCCTACTCTGCCACCAACAAATGAGGATTCATGAAAAATCTTACCAACATGCACATTTTGGACAGAAAAATGTGGTGTTCTTCTCAGACCTGCCTTTATTTTTCCGCGCCTACAGCAAAACTTAGAAATCTTTGGTCACCAAAGTCTGTTTCAAAGCTCTTTTTACTAAGGAGTCCCACTGTACAATTACATTTTCCACTGTATTTTCATCTCATTGGTTTTGTACTAGTTGAATTCAAATAAACCATCTCTGATTTCATTTACTATATCCTCCTTAAAAAAACCCAACCAAACCCACTAAGCAAATCAAACCCTTAACAGTTGTTTTACCTACTTGGTATTTCTATTGTCACCCATTTTCCATTTTTCTTACACATGGAATAGTCTATAAATCTATAAAAAATTAGTTTAAATATTTAGATGGAAGTGTTCAGACGCTTGGCTGTTGGAACACCAGGAGTTCTTATTTAGCATTTCAGCAATACCAGGAAAAGTCCATTTAGCATTTTTCCTAACTCTCTCAGGGGTCAGCAACAAGTTGAGAGAATAGAAGTTCAGGGATTTTCAACTATCTTTTGATGTTCTTATAGAAAAAATACAGGACCCATGCAAATAGTCCCATGTGTATCAATAATGCGGAACAAAATCTGAGATATGATACATGACTTTTCTACTGGGCTTGATTATTCTACGGTTATGGTTTTTTAGATAATTTTTGCTTATAATATTGATGATGATGCCCACTTCATGACAGTCAAATAGGTGTTTGGATCAGGCTAACAGAATGCCACAAATGCAGTTTTCTCATGTATTCACTTAGCCATTAGCACAGTTGAATGAAGCTGATAGTACCACTATGAAAACAAAAACCTTCCTCATGAGTAAGGAAGTTCAGAATCTGGCTCAATATAAACTCGATATTGACATTATACTGTCATTTAGCTGCCAATATTTGACACTTGATAGTGTCATTATATTTTCATTTAGCTTTGACCTGATTGGTTTTTTTTTTGGTTTAAAAGGTTTTAAACCTAGGCAATGGGCTCCCAATACAGAAAATATTGTAATAGGGTTAAGGAGAGAAGTAAATATTTTCTATCAGTTCCAAAATAATACAGAAAATGTATTCAAAATACAGAATTACTAAGCAAAGAAGAAAAGGACTGAATTCTCTTGCAAGTGGAAAATCTACAACAGTATCCTACCCTGAAAAAGGAGGCAGGACTAAATGTGTCTTGTTGGAACCAATGTTGTGTTTTGCTATAAAGAGAAATTTTTCATCTGATCATTCATAAAATTCACTACAGCACATGGGTACTCAGAACACCCAATTAATTGAGAGGAATGAAAAAAAATCCCAAAAGCCAACAACAAAAAAATCTAATCTGTAATCTGTACTGCTTGGGGTAGAAGAGAAGATAGAGAAGTAGGAGAGAGAGAAGTATCACACATTACAGCTTTACATGTTTTACATATTTCCTTAGTATAACACACAACTGCTTTTTCATTAATCCCTAATTTACAACCTTCAATATTGTTCTTTTATTTCCCTAAGATTAAACTTGTATCAATGACAAAAATGCTACTAACACTGTTCCATGCACTGCCAGCGTATATAATCCTTTTGGATACAAATTATTTTCATGGTAGCTGAATGATGAGACTGACTTTCTCACTGTAGTCTGGTTTAGGTCAAGGGAAATTCAGGTGATGATATTTAATATGAAACCAACTAAGTGTGAAAGGTTGTAAGTGAAAGATCTTTTTTTCCTGCAGCTTCCTTACAGGCAAACAAATGAATAATGAATTCACTGTAACATCTTCATTTGATCTACTCAGCTGTAAAATATGAACATCCTCAAATCTGAAGTCACCCAGATATCTAACACATGCTAATGAACCAACTTTGTTTCTGCAGTTGCAATTAAAATCCTCATCTTTATCTATGCAGTCCAGGTTAGAAAGGCTGATACCAGGCTGCAGGACTACGTAATGACAGAAAGCTAGCTAAACAGAAATCATGGAGATGGAAAGACAGACAATATGGAGAAGAAAAGCAGAAAGTCCCAGGAAGAAACAATCTTGCCTTGCAGCAGGAATAATGATCAGGCTGCCAAGACATAAAAGCAATCAAAACAGAATCAAAGGAGAAAGAGAAACAAAATTAGCAAAGGTCTTAATCCCTAATGATATGTAACAGTGCTTATATTTCATGTTTGAAATCTCACTTGTTTTTCTGCTGCAAAAATATGCTATATAAAAATGATAGCACAAGAAAAAATAGCAATGTAATGTCATCACTGTGTTTTTTTCCTACACAGGGATTCCCACTGCTGCCTCACCATCAATACCATTAATTACATTACATGCATCTACTGTATCAGAAGAGGTAACTGGTATTCCATATTCACAGAGCTGCAGACTCTGAGATTGGGAGCTGAGTTATGCACTGGATAGCTGGTATGTATGCTTTGCAATGAATGCATCAAATTCAGCCTATGAACACAGAAGGCATAAATTATGCACAAAAAATACACAAATATAAGCCCTGAATATATGAGCAATCCATTGACTAGAATGTCTAGTTTGTAATTTCACTTAGGGAATGTATTGCTTCTGAATGCTAATCACTCTGGAGGTGATTACTATTCTGATCAGTGGTTTTTGTGGGTGCAGCCAACAAAGGCTAGAGTTAGCTTAAAACTCTGCTAGGCAATTATTGGAGAGAATGAGAAGAATTTAATTTAGCTACATCAAAACATCCTTCTAGACAGTAGCTGTCTGTGGCCTGCAGTATTAAGATAAACTTTCAAGTACTTAAGTATACCTTTTGCAATGGGCTGCTTATTAAGAGTCAATTTTTTCTTTGCTCTGGTGTCATTTAACCGCAACTTTAAAGAATTAATTAGTGAAGAAATGGGCAAAATTTCATTTTCTCAATTCCAAACAGGCAGTGCTTGGACTAGACAAGGTCTGTAGACCCAAGATAAAACTAAAAGTTCTGCTAAAATTACCCTCTGCTATGTACTAATTGCCATCAGGTATATAAAAAGCAGTGGTGCTAATGTGGGTTGAAGTTATATGTGGGATGTGACTCTATAATCAGAATGCTATACATTGCTTGAACTGCAAAAATCCTACTCTACGTATAGAAATGATGGAAAGCATAAAAGAAAAAATATATACATATTTTGGTAAGACTCCAGAAGGGAATGACTGCTGCCAAGAGGTTCAAGTTATGTAATCATTGCAATTACAGGTATCCAAGCATATGAAAAAGACATCAATGCCAAAACAGTACAGCATTAGGCTTCATGGTGCACTCCACCCTATTCAAGCTGACATATGCTGAAATATTTTCATTTTGAAATGGAGCTCATCCATGAACTACTGAAATATCAACTATTATCCAGTTACCTCTGTAAGATACTTTTAATGATTTAAAACCACTCTGGATGATAAATCATTTGTCCTCCTCCCTTATGTCTTTCTGTATTACTAAACTCTTCTTGATTCTCCATATTTATGGCATTTTTTAACTCATTGCATTTAACTCATTTTTAACTCATTGCCTTTGATACCTTAGCTTTTTCCACTTTCCACCTGCACTCCTGCAGCCTGCTTCCCACTTGCAGCTTCCTGCCCCTTCACACAAGCTTCTAGGACAGAGTACCTCAGACTGCTTGTGGCAGTGTTTTTTCTGTGACAGTCCTGTCTGTTTTTCATCTCCTGGATGTGAGAACTCTTCTACTGTTGTTATGGCAGGGTCCCAAGGGAAGTGGTTACCATTGATGGTGGAATTACTTCTTTCTCCCCCATTCTGATTTCTACGTTTGGTTGAAGTTTCTGGCTTATGATATAGGACACACAAATGTGTTTGCAGAAAGCTCAGCAATGAGGCAGCTGTGTAGCACTCTCCCTAGCCAATGTGTGTTTCCAGCAACAGAAACAGAACCATGAGCACGAACAACCCATAAGATCTGCAAGTACATCTTAACACAAAATACAGTTTCTGCAGAAAAAGTTTGATGGAGGAACCATCACTGAGGACTAAATACTTGTTTGTCTTCCTGACTACTGCTGACCATGGTTTTTCTCATTTCTCTTTCTCCCCATCTTTCTCTTCTCCTCTTCTGTTTTTTGTGGGGTTTTTTTGTTTTGTTTTGTTTCTTTTCCTTTTACTCTCTCCTCTCCAATAACATCCACTCTTAGAACTGATAAATGCCACCAAATATGGACCCACTAGTAAATCTTCATTCAACACAGCATGGTCAGTTACTACACTTTCTATCACTTTCTTTATCTTATAAAAACCTAATCACTATTTTTTATTTTCATTCACTTAGAGCACACATTTTATTATATAGAATCTATAGTTCTATTATTTGAATAGTATCATGCTATTATCAGAACAATATCCTTATGTTTTAGTGCTTTACTTCCCTAATTTTACTTGGGTCTGCAAAACTGAATTTGAAATACCACAGATAATTCTGTATCCTGTCTTTGCATGTGCTGTTGTAATTTTCCTAGCTACCACCATGGGCTCAAAAAAAATGTTTCTCAAGGAAATCCAAATCTGCACTGATGTTAAATAATGCTGATTCTATACCATTTAAAACTGAGAACTGAATGCTGTTGACATGCATTAATTTCCTCAGAATGATACAATCATATTCTTATTACTGTAGAGGAATTACTACTCTTTCGATCATGTCATAAGATTTCCAACGTGATTAAAAAGAAACAATCCCCCAAAACACTGTGATCAAAAAATTGAATTTTTTCCAGAGCATAAAAACATACTAATAACTGTCATGACTTGGTAGTTTCATAGTGAAAGCAAGATTTCCTATGTATAAGTGATTTTCACAGTGCAGACGTTACTTTAACTCATGGTAACCTAAAAAAAAAATCCGTTTTTACACATATAAATAAGGCAGACAAATATACATGAAGGAAACAACAATCTGACATCAGTGGTATTTCAAGTACAATATTATTAACCTTTTGTAAATTTTCCTTACCCTGGACCTCTCCTCCAGTTTTGTCATCATGACGACAGTTGCACCTTGTTGTTCCCACATCATTCTCCAGAAGTCACCAAAGGTTTCTGGCAACGCCCCCTGCGTTGCTATGTAAGCATTCTGCTTCCTGTATCCATCTATGTAGTTGGCATTGATGTAGTCGCTGCCTGGTATGCCTGCAAAGAGAGGAGAGTGAAAATCACCTGATCTGCCTGCAAAGAGAGGGCAGAACTTGTGTGCTGTCCTGTTGTACAAGGGCTGAAAAATCCCATGACAGAGCTGGTTTGACGAATCTTGGCTTGCTGTGTGCCAAATAGCACATGGGTACTTACTTAAAAGTAAATGTATGCCAATTGTGGAGTCAAGAGGCATGGCGGTCTCTCTGGGAATAACTATTCTTTTGAAACAAGAGACTTTGTTTGATAGAAGTACAAAAGAAGCCTGAAAATTTGTATCGGGCAGAGAGACCTGGAGGTCAACAGAGCAGCATTTAAAAGCTGGCCTGATGTTGCCTGCAGACACCTAAAATATGGCAGTCTCTACCTGGAACAGACAAGGAGGATTCTTAATCAGACACCCTGGGTAGGCTCCTCAAACATTCTTGTTGAGGTCATTGCATTTCCTTTAAATACAGAAGGAAAAAAAAATATTGTCAAGACTATTAATATCACTGCTATATTCATTTTCCCCTTTAAATGGGAAGATAATTATGAGTTTTACTGTAACAGAACACATTATGTAAGTCAGATTTAAGAAACAGTGAAATTTTCTATATGATGTATGCATGAAATAAAGACCTTAGCAAGACTGAGTAAGAAGTAAAAGCATGACAAGAGGCGGGACAAGACTTGGGGCCACATGGGAGCTACAACCATTATCTGCTTGAGGCTCAGGTATTTTGGAGACTTATACAGGAATTTTGGCTTTTTCTATCAGACATCTCCATTTTTAGAGCCCCATAGGAAGTAGGCTAGTTCCTAACTGCAATCTATTTTATGATACTCAGAGTATGCCATAGGATGCCTGGACTGAGAGTTGGAACATGCTGCTGACCCAGGCCAAGGAGGTGTATTGGCTGTGGCAAAGGTCACATTACTAGTCTGCACTAATAAGGCAGCCATGCTCATGGAAATGGATAAAAATGGACTTAAAATTCTCAGACCGCTGCTGAATTCAGCAGTGCATTGCCCAGCTTTTAACTCAGACTATGTGCATGTTGAAAGATAAAGCACTGAAGGAACAGCTTTTATGTCACTGCCAGTCATCTAACTGATGACTAGAATAAGAACCAAGATTCTCATATGAGATCTGTGCTGGCTCAATGACAAAGCAGTGTTAATTAGGTGAGTATAGACATCTGCACCTTTGTAAGTTTTGTTGGTGTAATTGAAAGAAGTTACTTTGAGCAGAAATGAATGATTTATATTTATGCAGCCAATCTGCCATGCACAAGTCTACAACCCTGAGAAATGGTGCAGGTTCCACAAAGAACCAATTGAAAGTGAAGGTAGTGATACTAGCTCCAAGTTTATTCTACAGCTATGACTGTCTTCCCTACACAACGCAAAAAAATTGAGTTTCTCTGGCTATGAAACAGAATAAATTGTAAATACATATTTCCCAAGATTTTTGTCAGAAACCAAATCTTCAAATCTGTTCTGATGCATTATCTCCTGCATCAGAAATTACTGGAGCTGCATACTCCTGTCTTTCCTGACTAGAACTGGCACACCTATGGAAATATCTTCCAAAGTATTTTGAATTTGAGTGGAAATTACCTCTTTAAAAATGACTGTTCCTTTTTAGCTACAATTTTAATAATTTCAACACTCGTTCAGGGTAAGCCTGACTGTTTCATTCCACTAATTACTTAGCAGTGAAAGAACCTGCAGACTAAATGTCACAGTAAGATACAATATAATCTGGAAATTATTCAGATTATGGGTTACTGCAACTGTAGTCTAGCAATTTTTTTTTTTTAATCAGGCCTTCATGCCTGATAAAGTTCCACATATGTCCTTGTTTTATATGTTCAAATCATATTTAAACTAAAATTTTAATTTGTTTTTACTTTCTGTACACAATTAGAAGAAAAACCTGACAAAATATTTCAGAGATAAAAAGACCTTGTAACTTCAGGGTCACAAGAGAGGCAGAAAATGGCACTCCTCAGGCAAGATGCATGAGTGGACACAGGAAGACAGTCTGACTGATCTGACCTGACTGAAAGTCTCTTCCAGGAGAAAAAAAACCAAAACCAAACACAAAACCAAAAAACTTGTTAACCTGCATAGTCTATAGCTGAAAAGTATGATTTCCCTCCATGAAAGGCAGAAAGCGGAGTTCAAAAGCATCAGCCTTGAAGACCTGAAGCTGTTTTATGTGACACTTCTTACTGTGGATATTGGAATTAATGATATAGAAAATACAACTGCTAGGCACAACGCTGCATTTTTTTCCTCTATCAAGACAATAAAACATTTTTTCACAAAACAGATGAGAAAGAAGAATGAAGCCAACAGGAGAAATCTACACCAACTGGGTATTATTACCAAAGGAACTGAGAAGGCTGGTAAGAAATGTTTTCTGCATAAATTAGAATTATATTAGATGCCTGGTACCATACTTTGAAGCACATGTTATAAATAAAAGCCTGAGGAAAAAAATGAAAAACAACACTTTGTAAAGTGGTTAAATGATCTGGGAAAGCTGTCCTCTGGAACTGATAATGCACAAACTCAGTGTGAAAATTAAGCATGAGAACTATTGCAAGATGTTCCTTAAAGAATGATCTTTACAATTTAGCAACAAATACCTGATGTAAAAAATTCAGAATGCCTAAAACTGTAAATACTCTTTCCACTTACCAATATGTATTAAACTTATTGATAAATCATATTAAAATACATAACTTCTAAATTAAAATAAATTCTTATTCTTTACATTAGAATGAAGAAAAGCTTCTAGATTATAGCTTCCTTGATCTAAGATTCAAGTAAGAAAGAATTAAGATTAACAATTACTGATAATTGCAAAGAGCATTTCTTCAAATCTAGATTAAAGTGGAAATTTTCACTTGTTTCTCCACTTGATTTCTGTAAAGTGGACTCAAAAAATTCTACACGTCCTTTAGCCAGAAAAATTATTTTACAAGGCAAGTCAGCTTCCGTGTACAAAACGAAGATATACTTGGGACATGGACATGAAAACCCATTTACCACAGAAGATGAGTAACTATTAATGAATTAACCAATGAAGTTTTTTGGGGGGGAAAAAAAAAAAAAGAGACAAAAATGTGTTGCCCCAACACTTGCTCTGAGATTTTCATAAAGGATTTGTCTCTAGCAGAATACAGTATTCAATCGGGTTTTACCTCCGCTGAGATCAAGAGAACAACTTGATTCAGAATGCTCAGCTCCACTGTCTCTCTCTCACACAGTATCCATTATGTTTTCTCTTCTCCATCTATTCTCACAGTCCCTTTAAGTATCATACCCATTTCTCAAAGAGTCTCTTTTCATCACTGTTTTCATGCATGACCTCACTTTCACATCCTGCTCCAAAATCCTTAAAGTCCTCTAGGGAAGGTGTCTTATCATAAGAGGACTAATGAATTTGTTACAAATAACAAATACAAAACCCAAATAACTGTAAACATATACAGTGACAAAGCATAAAAATTCATCAAAGACAAGGAAATCGAAATATTAAAATGTCCCTTTCTGAAATTACTTTTCTGGCCATAACCTACTTCTGAGATGAGAAAATGGAACAATTTTCTGTCAAGTCTAATAGTGCAAAAGCAATCAAATGACAACCAGTCTGACTGCACTACAATGAAATCCTACGAACTTTTGTTAGCTGCCATAGCTTGAAGGCAACATACCCACAAGCACAGCAGCAATTGCCATCATTACTTAAATTTGGGTTTCATAGTTAAGAGAACAGTTGTTCTTTAAAACCATGGGTCAAGAAAAGGACAAACCAAACAAATTCTGTGATATTGGTATGAACTTCACCTAAGTCTTTTGGCATCAGCAGCATTTTACTGTACCTTTAGAATGGCATACCTGAAGTGTAAATTTGGGGTAATCTATGCAGTATAACCTGACTTTTACAAATTTCATGAAAGCAGAGACACAGTTTCTGCACAGGAAGTCAGTTAAACACCAAGCTCCTGAACCATGATTCCACCATAACTATTTTCTAGTAGCATTTTCAACTATGGTGATGAATGACCAGAGTCTGCAATCTCTTTATTTAGCCAGACAGAAGTTAAGTACAATGGGGGAAGAATGAGATGAGTAGTTCAGCATAAAAGACAATCAATTTTCAAATATCTCAAGAGAACAAAGAAGTTTAGTTTTTACATAGTGAGAGTGAATGAGCAATAGAATAAAATTAGCCAATGCTACAATTAAAGTACAGAAGATTAAAAAACCCATGAACTGTATTGCTCTCAATTTATGCTGAGAACTCATGAGCTGAGATGACAGTACAGCTTAGTGCAACATAGACTCAGATCCACAAGGCTAATAATGTAGACCTTAGGAATGATTCTCTTGATTTCCTGAAGAGAGTTATAATCTTAAGTAACTTTAATTAGACTTCACGTTTTAGTCACAAACTGAAATCAAATAATGAAATTATTTCAAGTCTTTACAAAGGCTCGGTACTGAACAGCCTTTCTACTTAAAATAAATTAAACTATAAAGCTTTGTTTCTGTGCTGCTTCCCTAAGATGTGCTTTTAGTAATGTGCACAAATAGTGTGAAGTAATAGGATTAAATTCTGTCATGCTTGTAAACAAGCTGGAAAAATACCATGATGAATTCAGAGTGCTGATGAAGTTGTATTACTGGTTTAAATCAATGTCTGGTGTTTTGAACAATGTCAGAGCAAAAACCACAGGCTGGTTGTGCATGTGTGAACAAAACAGTACAAAAAATTAATTTACATAAGAGGCATGCACCAGGTTAACTATAAAAGGATGCAGATCAGGCCCTCTGCTGTCCTCTCTTTTTCATCTCTTTTTCTTTTGCTTTCTATGTTGCATCACCCCAGCTCTGCATCATCCATAGCACAGAAACAACGTGGAATCTAAGGACTGGCGATATTCTATTTTCCCCCTCTTTCTCTTGCTTTGTCTGATCAAAGTACAGCTGTTCTACTCTATCCCATACTCCATACTGAAATTTATTGCAGGTGTGGGGAGATTGTGGACATGTGTTGTGGCCTGTTAGTCAGCACCTTTGAGAGGTTTCTTTTAGGAGGTGAGAACCAAGTAAGTGTACTGTACAAAATTAAGGGCTTGTTAGCCACCACTTTAGTGGAAGCAGACTGTAAGAATGTAAAGGCTTGTAAGACAACACTTTTTAAGTCTAAATAGATGTCTGATTGTTGGAGTTAAGGCATGTCTACAATAAAATCGTAAGAGCCCTGACTTATGGTCTGGTGTCTTTGTTCAGCTTCTGAGAACTTACCATGACAACGTGCCCCCTGCCACAGGTTGTGATAGCAGCCCTGGCTGGTGATGCTGATGCCCCCCAGGACATTGGCGGTGCTCCTGGCTGCCAGGGCACTGCTGACTGATGTTCAGCTTGCTCCCACAGGTCCTTTTCTGCTCTCCAGCATCTCATTCCCCAACCTGTTTTGTACTTCCAAGGTTGCCCCATCCCAGGTGTAGAAACTTTGTCTTGTTGAACTTCATGTGGTTGTTGATTGTCCAGCCCCCTGATTTGTCAAGGAATCACTGCAGAACCTCCCTGCCTTCAAGGGAGTCAACAGCTTCCTCAGTTTTGTATCATTTGCAAACATGGTTAGTATCCCTTCCAGTCCTGCATCAAAGTCATTTATGAAGATGTCGAAGAGCACCATCCCTAAGGTGGAGCCCTGCAGCGTCCCACCAGTGACAGGTAACCAGTCTTATTCACTGTAACCCCTTGTGCCTGACCTGTGAACCAGTTGCTCACCCATCACATGATCTCTTTATCCAGAGCATATACCACGAGAGAAAGTATCAAAAACTTTGCTGGCATTCCTTGATCAGTCTGGTCAATGGACAAGTGCTAAATGCCAGTAACAAGCGTTTGTGTGGATGTTTTTGTTACATAAATTTTATAGATAAGGAAATCAAATTGAAATGGTCTAAACACAAATCTTTACTTTAAGGCCTCACTGAAATATGAAGCAGCACAAAACCAGTGAAGGTACTCTAGCAATGAATATTTGTAAAATGAAGGTTTTTTACAAAAAGTGAGGAAAATTCATTACATATCATCCTAACAAAGAAAGTTAAGAATGAAAAAGAAATGTCAGGGAAAGAAAACCTATAGATGGATGGATTGGACTAGGAGAGTCTGGTGAAGAGGGAGAAGAACAATGATAAGGAGTTTCAAAGAGAAATGTTGAATTATAGAGAATTTATGGTAAGAAGGCAGTGTCAAAAATGGGTAAGTAGAAGATGCAGAATTAGGTACAACAAAGGGATTGTTTAGAGGATAGAAGAGAAGTATTTGAATGGAAAAGGAAAGGTGACAAAAGTGAAATGTAGGTATGCAAACTAAGAACTAAGAGTGTAGAAGATCTGCAGGCAAGATGAGAAACTTGAAAGATCTGCAGGTGAGAAGAGAAACTTGGAAGGTGACCAGCAGAAAAACATGGGAAAAAGGAGGAACTCTTTCAGGAAAAAGAAAGGAAGCATGAATTTGTTTTGTTTTGGTCTAAAAACTGTCTAGTATTAGAAGTCCAGAATGGAAATAAACAGATTGCTCTGTGCAGGTCCTCAGAGGCACAGCTCAGAGCATTGCATCAGGACACTATCCACAGTGCACTGCAGCACGTGCAGATCGCAGTATGTTGCACATCACTACAAAGTAGATATTGAAATCTAACATGGTGTCATCATACTGTGATTATTTTACTGCTGTCTGAAGCTGGGTTTAGTGATCTCTTTAACTCTTAAACACTGAGTAACACAGCAGTTAACAGCCAAAGGAATCTTTTCTTGAATAGAAATATTAACTTATACTCTAAATGATGCACTAAAAGAGATGATGAGTGCCTCTACTAATATGAAATGAAATTATATCTGGTTTGATATTTCCTTCAAAACCCAGTTTCAATATGAGTGTGCACAGTAAACACGTACCAAATCTTCATTAGTCAAGTCAAGAACAAAGCCACCAGATGTTTTCTTGTAGATTTCCCAATGAAAAGTATGGCTACATATGCAGGAAAAATTGTTTGGGGCAGATTTCAAGGGTATCAAGAACAGCAGCATTTAAGCTGTAACTATTACAGTAGCAGTAGACTCATACACCTACAACTTGTCTCAGCATTGTTGTTGTGACAGCCACCACAAAGTCTACTCTATGAAATCTACTTCATAGGGGCTCTAACAACATGATGAAATCAACTTCACTGATCCTTCTGTATCCATTTTCTCTATGGATATTTCTGTATCCAACACCAAAATACTTTTGTTGTTTTTAAGGCACTCCAAGCTTGTAGGGTGAGGGGCCATACAATTACTCTACATGTATGTATTGTTAACAGAAGGCAACATAAATGCAATGTGAGAGAGTGCAAATAGTTTGTACAGGTACTACTCTTTGGTAGTTACAATGCTCCGAACAATTTCTAAATCTTACAATGATGGTCTGCCTACTCAAAGCTGATTTACTGGCAACTGGCCATCAGAAAAATAAGAATACCAGCAGATTTTTTGCCTTTTCTTTCTTGATCCATTTGTATTACAGTCGGAGCTTTCCAGTGGTAGCAGCATTTTAAGTTACTAAATTTCCCATTAAAAATAATACCCTGCTGAATGATGATAGATGGTTTTTCTTCTTTTAATACCTGGCATTATGTGGATACATCCACATACAGAAGATTTTACTCTTCTAGATAGATATCTCCAAAAAGAATAGGCAAGACTTTTTAAAATGCAAAATGTTTATCCATTCCCTCCGCATCCCCTGAATTTTTATTTACTTCTTAGAGGTTGAAGACCACAGATCTAGCTGTTTTAACTCAATCTGTTTGTCTTTTGATCAGTAAATTGTCCCTTAAATGTATTTAGATGCATATAGTAAACTTCACTACATTCTAACATTCTGTCATTACCAAGTGTCTATCTCAGAAACAGCCAAAGACAGCACAATATGAGCTGATTTCAAGACTTCAATCAGATTTCAAGAACATGGGAACAAAATTTTGCAAAGTAAAATTTTCTTTTCAAGAGGAAAACCAAATTACCACATCCCACCTGAGTTTTCCCTCCCAAGAGACATCTAATGTAATAAAAATTAAACAGTGATAAGAAAATTATTCCTGTGAAATGAACAATTATGTTGTGGAACTCCATGCTGTATGTAATTAGAGAGGTCAAGAACTTAGTGGGGATTCAAAACCAGGTTTGTACAGGAGTTATGAAGGGTACCAAAAGAAATACTTTGAAAGTGTTAGTAATGCTTGTGTTTCAGGCAATTTTAAACAATTTGATATCAATAGTTGGAAAGAAGTAATTTCAAATCTCTGCTAATTGCTTCCCAAGACTTTCTAGTAATCACTTTGAATAGGCTACAGAGTTCTGCACAAAATTTGCCTCGTGTCTCATTCTGATGTATCAATTACAAAATTCCATATTTCTAAAACACTGGTAAGAGGCAAAGTGTTCATCACTGTAGGATTACAGTTTGGCATACACTTAGTCTTTTCTTCATATATATTTGCTCTTAAGAAGTAAGCAACTGCCGAGGTGTAGAATGGAGCTCTTCTCTAGAAAGGCACAGTTACTATTCAAACCTCATAATATTAGCTTTCTTGTGGCCACCAAAAAATGCAGATGAAGCCCATATGTAAACAAAATATTCTCCAAATAGTTGCAACAAAATATAATGTAGTACAAATTTAGGTCCTGAATAAGCTGTATAGTAACGTAGGTAAAGGACAATATATTTTTAAGTAATATTCCAATTATTTCCCTGGTAACATGAAAAGAAACATAGCTGTCAACTGAAAAAAGTGCTGGCCAGACTGTGTTTTCATATCTGAAATATCTACTTAAAACCTGAAAGAAAAGTACTTTTCACAAAATGCCAAAAACAATGTATTAAACTTATAAAAGCACACACACAAAATTTCATCTACCCAATCATGTAAAATCCCAGGAATAATTTTTTTTAAGAGGTTAATTATATACTAAATAATTTCTATTTTCAGGACTAAATATAATTTTATAAAAAGGCATTTAACATTTGCTTTATTCACCATATGCCTTTTACCATAATCTAAAGAGTTGGAAAATACTTAAAATCATTCAACTCACCAAATGGGTCAATTTGTGGTTTTACATCTAACACTAATATTACAAAAGGTTGTAATATTCTTCTCTGTTTACAGTCAATGACTGTGAAATATTTAGAAATTTTAGCCTCGTTATGGTATTTCTCAGTTAAAAAAGGGAAATCAAATATTACAGTTTAACTATATTTTGTCGCTGCTCCTTAAAATACTCAATCTTTTCCAGATACAATGTAATTTTTTTCTGTATTTTTACTATCGCTTATCTAAAAACATAGTCCAATGTACTGTGTAATTTCATATTCGCAATTACTTTGACTGACATTTTCTGCTTTGTATCTAAAATTTTCTTCTCATTTTCTGAATCTGTTCTTTTTTTTTTAAGGGAACAAAATTTCAGGGGTCATTTACATAAAGGGGAAAATGGCAGTCCAGCAGTCTAATATATAAATTAACAAATACAATTGTTTGCATTAATTTTTTTTTCTCTCCTTCTGTCTTCCTTTACACAACTCATTTTCCAAACAAAATCCCTGGAAAAATTGAGTCTTCTTTTTGCCAGTTAGACTTACTTCTGAGTTAAGCATTTTGTTATGAAGAACTTTACATAACATTCAGAAAGACTGTCCAGTTGCTGTTCCTGACCTATTCAGACCATGTACATTGACTTCATGTCTGGACCAGTGAGACAAAAAAGAATATATTTATTGAATCACATCACATATACTGCTAATTAGAATACCCTCTCTTCAGGGTTGAGACAGGTAGTTCTTCCAGGTAGAGGCAGGTTTCTACACATTCATATTCTTTTACAAGGCAGTATGAAAAATTGTTAAGTGATGCTGCAAAAAAATCCTGTCAGAACTGCTATATGCGCCTCAAAGGTGGAACAAATATAAGCAGATTATCACATGCAAATTCTTCAAGGTAATCATTAAAATTTGCTAAAACATTTGAGAAGCCCTTATCTGTGTTATCAAAGCCTATGGTATGCAGCTGCAATGAATGAGGAAAGATCTAAACTTCAGTCAATGAGATTGCCTTTTTCTTCACCAAGCAGCTAATATTAAAATGGATTACACCTATAAATCCAGTGTCTTTAGGTCTAGAGTAGCCAAAGATAAGCAGATGTTTATAATCGTAAATTAAAAACCAGTTTAACTTGTAGCATGCTATGACTGAAATAACTGTGACCTTGAATACAGTCCCTCTATCTTACGTGTCATATTTTATGCAAGTCCAGTTGGAGCTAACTAAAGACAAATCTTATTTTCATTTAAATTGTGTCATTTAAATATACAATTTGTTTGATTATGGTCATCATTAATACCGACTCTCAACAACATAGAATAAACTGAAAATCTGTCTTCAAGCCAGGAAGCAGGTTAAGAGTAAGGTAGAATTGGAAAAAATAAAAAAATCCTCTGAGTGAAAACCAGTGTGTCCTGATGCTGGTAAAATAGACACAATACCTAGGGATAACTACCTGTAATAGTTTGTTTCAGATAAAACTTTAAAGTCTTTAAGATTTTGGAAAGCTTTTTAACAAAGAAAGATACAATAAAAAGCTCCCAAGAATGTCTGCATGTGAGCATTTGTTTAAAAACTCTAGTTAAACATTAGGATTGGAAATTAAAATTAAACTTCTAAGAGAGAATTTTTAAAATTTCCCCAGAGAATATGAAGTTGAATTCATTTTTTTCCCACAAGAAAGTTTTTCAAAGTTAAACTTTACGAGCAGGTATCTTGATAATTTCATTGATCAACAAATCCTTCCATTCCAGTATGTTTTTTTACTGCTACATTTGCTTTGTAATGTTAATGTAAGTAAACAGCAATATTAATTTCCTTTAGATAACTCACTGGCATACACACAGGGACCTAATGCATTCAGTGTTAAACATGAATGTACATTTTAGTGCAAGTTCATAATTCTGACATAAATACTGACAATAAGCATCAAAAAAGTATTGTCATTACAGGAATTTACTGGAAGCACTATAATTAGCACTTCTTTATATTACTATATAAAGATATTTATTGGTAAAATCATTCTATATTTTAGTATTTAATTAATTTAATTTTAAAGGTGTCCTTACCTTCTATTGCTGAGAGTAGAACACGAGAATGGTCATATGCAATTACATTCGCATATCTATTCTTTGGTTTGTTTACTTCCAGGTTAGAATGTTCCCATGTGAACTGTTGACCAGGATCAATAGACTTAAAAGACAACGAGAAAAAAAGGAAAGGAAACTTTCAGATAGGGGGTACATAACTGTTTTGTTTATGGTAATTATAAACTAAACTCCCATAGCTTGCTCTGGAAATAATTTTCTTTTGAAAAAATATTATTACTTCAGGACACATTGTAACATATAAGATGATATTATATTAACTATTTTGTATTTATGCATCTGAAATTTCCATGAGGAATTTAAACCATAAGCTTTTAAAATCCAGGGCTTTTTCCTCAGAGAAAGCAAGCTGTCCACCCTTTTATCTTTTCATTCATTTTGGCAAGTGAGGGGTTCTAGCTTAACAGAAAATGAATAATTATCATAAATCTCAAAAACACTGAGATGAAGGGGAATAAATATTTTTGTCTTTATTAGTAGAGTGCACATGTTCAAAAATTTCACTGTCCTGTTCACTAAATAAACTCCAAAGGTTTCTGAAAGAGTTTTCCAGAAGAAAAGTAATGTTCCTGTTCTTTCATTTTGATGGCAGGCCAACCCATGACACCAGTGTTGCTCAGGAAACTAGCTGCATTTCATCCATAGACAACATACACAAACTTGCTTTTCATTTCCTTGAATCATAAATAAGTAAGCAATTCAGGCATATTTGAAATTTTAATGATATCTTATTCATAAACATAACTAATCTTATTCATAAACAAAACAATATGTTTCCAGATTCGATGTTTATTTTCTGTTTCCTTCATGTTCCAGGGTGGAATCACAGAAGTGTACACCACACTCCTTCCTTCACCACTAAGGAAACTCCATACTCTAATACTTTTACCTCACTGGTTGAAGTGTATATGCAGCAAAGTGAATACAAAATAGGTAACAGATGGTACCTGTTTATGCTCACTGTGGTAGTGGCTTCTCATACTGAGAAGTCGTGAATAATCACCTCTTGTTTTACTTTCCCTCTCTGTAACATTAGAAACCTTAACATTGTTTCATCAATATGAATACACAACCATGGCTTGAGGTTTATACCCTCTGTTTAATCCTGGTAAGAAATGGCAGCTCCCTATGCCAGCTAGGGGGAAACAAAAGAAAGAAAAAAAAAAAGAGGACACAGATAACCCAAGGTAGGGCAGTTCACCAACACAATGCTCATTTTCCACTAATAGACCAGAAACAGCACAAGTCAGAAGATCCATACTCTCACTACAGCATCAAGCCAACAGCTTTACTGACTCTTCCCAGGGTATGACCTGTAATCTACTAGAGTAGGTATTACCTGACAATGAGCATGTGTGAAATTAATTAATGTGATTTTACTACGACTTATCCCTCAGACTGACAATTTGGCCAGTCTGAAAATTGCTTCATTCTCATGCATCTTTACATATTTTATACAATTTATTTATTTAATATTTTGAGAAGGACTTTGCTTCTTTACTGAGATTATTATTTTAAAAAAATCATTTTGCCTGGCTGCCTGATAGAGAAGCACTTGTCTTTAGGAAAACAAATACCCCAGAAAAACAAGTGCCTTGTATTAACCAATACTCTAGGCTCAATAAACTTCTATAACATAAAAGTTATAAAGTTCTGCAAAACCTAAATATGGAGAATAGAGGAATGGGATGACTCAGGTTCTGGCTCACCCTTTACCTACAACTGATGGAGTGCTTAGCAGCTCCCTCAAAAGGATATGGACCGGGACCGTTTAGAGGAACGAGGAAGAAAATAAATGCTTGGGAGCATCATGAAGGGCATGAAAATTCTACTTGTGCTTCGGATATGATTCATTTGAATTGTATCACTATGTATGTTACTAATAGTTCAAAAGGCATTAAATGCAGCTCTGAATGAACCTGATTTCTTAACCTTCTACATGCAGTTTTTGACACCAAACTATTTGGGTTCACTACCTTAGAAATTTGTGTGACAATGATTAACACATCTTAAAATGTCAATAGTATTAGGAGCTTATCATTACGAAGCAGGTATCTAAATAGACTAATGACTAAGAGATTTGCAAAACTGGTGATGGATTTTTTTTGGAATCCTATTGTATTTTGTTTGCCTATAAAGAGACAATGAACAATCCCCCAACACAGCATTTTGCCACTTGCAAAGGCAGACATCACTTCTGCGCTGTGCTTAAGTATAAACATAGTGATCCGATCCAAGGGATTCACCCTTCCCCAACAAAAATATTACTTTTTCTGACTGCTAAGTAAAATTCTTATTCATCAGTAAAGCAAGTAGCAAAATTTAACTCTCTAATTTCACTCTGTTTCCTTAGTTTCAATCTAGTAATGTTTTTCCATGCTCCAAGAAGGATGGGTGGTAGAATTTTGAAGCGGGTATGTAGTGTGTAATTTAAAAACATTAGTATTTTGTCTTTACTTCTAAGTGCTATTTATTTCATCAAAGGTGCAGAGAAAGAATTTGGAGCACATTTCCATCAGTGCTAGGAAGAGTAGAGTTATATACGTATATACTATATTTAAGACATGTACCTCTTTATCAGCAGACCAGCAATTCACTTACATCATATGCCTTGAGAAGTAATAAAATTTACATAATGACTTCTCTCAGCACAAATCTCCCCTCTTTTTCTTTTTGAGTTAATGGAGGTGAATAAGAAAACTTATGCAGTATATTTACAGGTCAAGTTTTCAGAACTTTGGAAAATAATTTTTATAGATTTATCTCAGAATTCCAGTAATAATTTAGAACATAAACACAGTATAGAAGATGCTAACTATGTATTAGTGCATTATACTCTAATTAACTTTTAAAATAAAATTGGTAATTTGATCAGGAATAATGCACATCTATATCTATGACTAACCAGTCAGTATTTTGTGAGAGATGTATATGGAAACATGCTATCTAAACCACAGTCCACTGCCCCAGAATGAAGCATTGCACTACTCTGCATTGTTCTCGACACATAACTGAAGCAGACCATCTGCCTTATCTTTTAGGTTTTTACCTACACTGACAAAATATTCTGGAAATTACTTCACAATGTAAGATGTCGCATACACTTTCTCTTCACATTAGGCAAGAAAACTAGAAAAACTGAATAAACTGGCTTCCTAACATGCTGCTATTTTTGAGTCTGGACTGCAGGACTCTGGATTTAAATCATATAAGACAAAACAGAATGTAAAAATAATGATAAAAATTGCTTGCCAACAGTAAGTTTAAACTGCAGTTTTGCATATACAAACATGATTTTGCATATACATCGAAAATGGCGGTCTGAGATTCTTAGCCATTATGAGAAACAGCTTCAGCTCTATATTATACCTATCTTTCATGTGAATTTATAGAAAGAAAACTTTAAATTTAAGGCTTAGCTTCAAATGTTCAGTATTCAGTATTATTCTTCCACTTATCACTCCTTATTATTTAAGCATTCTAAAGCTACTCTTTGATATCAAGAAAAAACCCAAACATACACATTGTATGATGTATGGCCAGATGGTGTAGTTTAGTGATTAATATTTAGGTCTACATGCAGATATAGTTAACATAAATTATCAGAAACAGGCAAATGGATTGAACTTTAATCTTTCCTATTTTCCTCACCAATCTGAACCACTTTGTGGTCTTACCATCCTCTCATAAAGCACCATTTTGTCAAAAGAAAGTTAATCTGTATTTCCTCAGACTCAATAGCCACACTGGAACAAAGAGTTGAGTGGTATTGGCAGACACATTTCAGAAGTGTGAAAGACCAATAACTCATGAATAAAAAGTCTGTACTAACAGTTTTAATGAGTACTTTAATGGTTTAATGGATGACACTTTAATAGGATTTCTAGTATTTTCATTCTGAAAGCTTGCCTTCAATAAAACTGTCATTAATGAAGTGGATTTCTTCACAGCATAACTGTGTAGTATGGGTGCTTTGTGCAAAAGAAATAAAAATATTTGTAATACTGTTATTTCCCTCCCATGCTTTGACAAATCTTTCAGCTAGTGCGTTCTAAATGGCTGGCTGCTTAAACAAGTGTGATCTGTTAGTAGGAAAATAGTGAACAATATTTACTATCACAACGCACCATCCATAAAATAATTCACTGACTAATAATCATGGTAACCAAAATGTCCTGGTGGTAACCAAATCAGAACAATTTTAAACAATCTCCCTCCAGTAAACAATGTTCCTGCTTTTTTCCTTTGTACCACTTAAACAAGAGGTAAATGTTCCCTGATGTGAGTCTTCCAGGACTAGATCCTGGTTCAGCACTAAGGAAGGAAGGAGTATGACAAAACGTCACTCCTCCTGGTGTGAGCTGACTCGTGCCTGCTTGCTCTGGAGTACTGCTCTTCTAGGGGTTACTACGGCAGCAAATGAGAAGCCAGCAGTTGTTTCTGCGGAATGTGGGGATTGATATACACTGCACCACTTCCACAAGCAGGGAGGAGGAAGGAACCGTGTCCTGTAAAGCATTTTCAAGCATAGTCAGTGCAATGTTTGTGGCTTGAATTAAATCACCAATGACACTGCTCCACAGAGAAATCTAAGACCAGGCAGGCAAAGTAGAATGAAAAAGAGAAATTGGAGAGTATGTCAATGCAGACTCATAACACAGCTATGCAGAAAAATGAAGTTTGACTCTCTTTTACCAATGTCAGGAACTGTGAGAAGAATTTCATACCATAGCAGATGGATCTATAATAGAGTGCTATTGTATTATGCAGGAAACTTGCTAATAGAATGAGATTTACATACTGCATTACAAAAATGTGAATGCTAGATGCACGAACATTCATGCATGATCATGGCAATTTGTCAACTGGAATTACGTTTTTTTAATTAAGACGCAAAAGGTATAATTTTCAAGAGTATCGGGGAAAACCTCCACATATGGCTAAAACTTCTTTTGGACTCAAATATGAGTTTGCATCTTGGTCCTAAAAACAGTTAAAACTGCAGATCAGACACTTTCTGTTAACTCTCAAAGGGAAGAGACCTTACTGTTCAAGAACAGCAAGAAATTAAAAAAGTTTTTTCCAAAAGCTTTTGTAAATTTCCCTCAAGAAGAGAAAAAAGGTATTTTCTTCACAGTATCAAGCTAATATTCCTATGACTAAATGAAATTATGCAAAACCTGATTCCAGTGGAATCATACAAGCTATATAAGCACATAACTAAAGAAAATTAAAAGAGGAAATTAATGATAGCCTTATAAATAAAATAAAAATATTCCTTGAAGGAGACTCTTTATAAGAGCTATAAAATCCCTAGTTTTTAAAAATTAATCACATTGGTTTGTATTTCTTTACCACCAGCCTTAAACATAATGTGTTTACTCCCTACCCGCAATTAAAATAGTTTGACCATGATACCACAACCAGTTGTAGTGGAAATAATTTTGTGTGAAAAATTGGGGATTACAGTCAACTTCAGGTAGCAAATAAGTATCAGGAGTAGACAAATACCTGAATAATAAAAAAACCCTTTCTTTGTTTAAATATTTTTGTAGTTAAAGTATCCTGCTGTTTGGTTTTATATCGTGCATGAAATGCAGCAGGTTTTATAAACTAAACTTTATCATTGTCTCACATAAGACACTATGCTACTTTAAATTTTCAATATACTTTTCACCATATTTTTAAAGCGCTGTCCACTTTTTATTTCAAGGAAAGAGTAACGGACCGAAATTCCTCATTGATTCCTCCATTTTTCTCTATAAGCCCCTAAAATTATTGCAAATTAGTATTTCTAAAAAGGTCCTGCAAAACTCAATTTTATCTATAACAACGTACTTAGTTTGTCTTTGAATAATTTTTCTTGCTCAAAGTACACTATTTTCTCTTTCTGAACATATCTCTGCTTTCAGTTGGGCAAAATAAAACTGATATTTCTTAGTGTAGAATCTTAAATTATTGAGGTTGGAAAAGACCCCCAAGATCATTGAGTCCAACTTTTGACTGACCACCAGTGCTCCAATCATAGCACTAAATGCCACACCCAGTTGTTTCTCGAACACTGAGTCGTGGCGATTCCACCACCTCCCTCTGTTACAATGCTTTCAGTAAAAAATTCTTACTGATCTCCAAGCTGGACCTTCCATGGCACAGCTTGAGGCCAGTTCCTCTTGTCCTGTCACTTGCTGCTCGGGAGAAGCCAAATCCCACTTGGCTACAACCTCCTTTCAGGGAGTTATTTGACTAACTAAACTTGGCAAAAAACATTACGTATCAGACCAAAACACTGCATCCTAATATGTAACACCAGCTTTCTAGTATATGATTAATTATATAAGCATAAGCAAATGCTGTTATCCCAATGAAGCATTCACAGCACAAAGGAAGGAGATAATACTCCACTCTAAATCTTGACTAGCAGGACTTCAAATTCCCGCTCTATCTTTAAAATTCTCTACCATAACTATAGTACTGGCTTGGATACCACCCTAGGTGAAACTAAGCACCAAACACACCAAACAACCTAGGTGAATGCAAGTGTATGTGCTATTAATAAGAAGACAACTTTTCATCATTCACTAACTCCGCTAATTGTTTCTCAATAAATGGAGCACATCCTATGAAAGTAAAGTTAGAAAATCCCAATAAATGATGTTTGTAATATTAGAAAGAGGAAACAATTATAAGGAAAAATAACAAAACTGTATTTTTGCTGAGAAAAAAATAATTTTTCCACGAGTCACTATTATCTACAATGATATAGTAGTTAAGTGCAGCTGTTTCTTTGGTAGAGATTCATTCAGTGGATTATCTGGTCTTCCTGGATTCTAAAATGTATTATATTGAGAATGTTTTATATGTGCTTCTATAATACAAGATTTACTGTGTTTTAGTGTCCAGTATTTATGTTGGTGCAGCTTGAGATACAAAGAGAAATATAACATATTGAGTAAACTGTGCTCGCATCACAAATTCTACCAACTGATTCTGAAAAGCTACAATAAAAAAAAGGTCAAAATGAATCTTCATGTTTTCCAATACTCAGTTTTAAAGCAAAAGACTGGCTGCAATTTACAGAAAGAAACCTGATGAGAGAAACATTAAATTATACAAAACATCTTGTAACATTTGTGAAAACATTAAATTATACACAACTTCTTGTAACATTTGTTAACCAGTGCATACATACACGCTCACAGTAAATTATACAGTAACATACAGAATCTGATCGAGTAAATTTTGTGTTGAAGTGACAAATTCTCATGCAAAAATAGTATGAACCTGAACTCACTTAAGGGTGTAAAGCTCTATGTACAGACCTCAGAAAAGTAATGTTAAATTATTTTACGCAAGTCTCAGAAATCTGCGTTGGAGGAATAGATTTTCTGTACTGTCTTAGAGGAGGAAATGGCTTTACAAGTACATCATAGAGTAGGCGGAACATTGTTGGTTTTATTCAGTTTATCTCCATGACCACTTCTTATTTTTTAAATTCTGAACTCTCAGATAAGAAGGAGACACAGTATAAAGGTCAGTGTCTTATAAACACAGATTTTTGCTTAGCGGCTGTCAAGTCCATATGGACCCTTACATTACATAAAAATCCCACTGAAATTGCCAAAGTCAGCAAAAGCTTCCCAATAATCAGATGGGCTCAATCCTGCCTTTAAATTAGAGAAGAGAAATGACCTGTGTGACATTAATGATATGATATGTGATGTTAACAGAATAAACCAACATTTAGGCTTGGGGATTGCGAGCTAACAAAAAATAATGATGGATTATGAAAAAATTATTTTGAAGTAGAAATCAACCTCATAGCACTGTCTTGTGTTAACACTACAGAATCACTTTATGCAACACGTGAATTGTAAGTTTATTTGAATCTTGCCACTGTAATAATCCTTGAGGCTTGGCCCCTGTTGTCCCATAAAAAATGGTATTATAAATTTGTGAGAGTAGTAAAATAGAAGAAATCTCTCTTGTTCTGCTGATAAGCTGTAAGAGCTGGGATAGGAGATGCCCTGAAGAAGACACTACAGAGTAGTTTATGAAGACTTGTAGAAATAGGAACTTGTCCAGTTGATGACACTGAGCCTTAGAAAACATTATATAGCTAGAAGGTGCTCTGCGCTGGAGAATACACTATTTTGAAGAAACAGGGAGGTTTGGCTGTCTGAGGAGAAAGTGGAAACAAGAAAGAAGTGATATTCTTCCAAAAGGAATAAACCAAACTTGTATTGACTTTTGACCAGAAATTCTGATCAAAAGCAAGAGGATGGAACATGAGCGAGGATGGAACATGAGCAAGAATGGAAGAGGAACAAGTATTCAGGCATTTCTTAGAAAATGAAAAGATGTGGTTGAGTGGTGAAACTAGTAATTCTTTTGAAGTGGGAACCAAAGTAGGTTGTGCTAAAAAAAATTTAAACATCCTTTTGAAATGGAGTTAACTTCCTGATAGAAGGAAGAGAAGTCAGAGTCTATCAGAAAACCATCAACATATATTTTACTTTATGGTACCACAAAGCTGTCATAACAGTTACTGTATGCAATCAATACATCTTCGAAGAATTTCATCCATGCAATGCAAACAGGTCCACAAAAATTAAAATAAAATTATTGACTGCCAACAAGGAAAGGGCATTATTTAAAAAGAAAAATCAAAATCATCAGTGGTAACTGATGAAAACTCTTGTCTTCCCTAAACAGGAATTAATTGGAGGACTTTGCTGATATCAGTAAAGGTCAGTAGTTTTGTGCTGGATGTTACACCCTGAGCATTTGAATACGAGAAGTATCTCTTTTTCCCTCTGTCTTACCAGTTCTAGCGTTATAAGTGATAATGACAGAATTGTTACCCTCTGTACCTTTTCCTGCCTTGCAATCAGATTTAAAAAGATTGTTTAAGGGATGTTAGTGAGAACTGCTGCTGAAGTAGAAGGTCCCAATCCATGACCACAAATATACCCACCACTTCCTGTTGCTGGCACAAGAGCTTAAGCAGACATGTGGTGAGCTAGATCAGGGAACTGATCCAATTGAAAACAGCAAAGAAAAATAAAACAATTAGTTTTCAGCTGAATCTATTTCCTGAGATAATCCTTGAACAGCTGCACATGTGCTAGTGCCAGGATTGGCACAGGAGAGACAACAGGAATGCACAGCCAAGGCACGGAGATGACTTACAGTGATCATCAAACTGCAGATTTAGTCCACTGCCTAGCCTAGACCATGAAACCAAATAGCAGTTCTTTTCACTAATTCTATTTCAAAATGGATGAATCTTCTACTAGATGGAAATGAAGTGGTATCTCTAAAGCTTTCGTTTCAAAGATAAATGTTGAACCTTCTTGGGCAAGGCAATATGAATGAAGCTTGATGTTGACCCACAGCTGCCCATATTCTAACCTTGAATGTCTGACCATTCTGCTTCAGATAGTATATTTTATAAAGATTAAAAAAAAATAAAAGGAAAAAAGCCAAACAAATGAAGGAAAAAAAAAGAATGCGAAAGTTGTGCTGTTTACACAGACTAGAGAAACTTCTGCAGAGACTGAAGATACTAAGCATTAAATGATCTAATGTATCTTTCAATATTGGTTAAAAATTATTAAAATTACACTCTCAAGATGATTTTAATTACTTAAGTAAGAAAGAGATAATATGAAACACCAAAACTTTTAAGTTCTATTACAGCATAAGAAAACCATGTCACCTCCCCACCAGGTTCAAGATGTAGTAGAGCTGAATTGTGTATTTGTAAATGACTTGGATTTTTTTACACAGAAAAAACAATTAATGTGCAAACAGTACAACAGGAAATGGTTTTCAAATTTTTACCAAATATTACCTTTTATTATGGTGAACATTCTGCGACATAAATTTCCCTCTCTGATTATTTATATGCTACAATCTTCATACTTAAGAACTCAGGGTTTATGTATAGAAAAAATGAGGAGACTGTCTCACATTTTTTTGTGACTGCAACAGTAAACAGCAATCCTAAGTTTTTCTTCAAACAAATTTATTTCCAGGAATTGTTGAAACTATTTTTACCTTTTAATATCTAATGACATTATTTTTTAAAGCAGTTTTAAGGACTTTCTGAATACAGCATTCAATTAAATAATAAGCAAGTGTAGTTCTTCATGATACTTTGTACTTAGTATTAATTTTTAACATCTTCTGTAAAGACTTTTAAAATACAATGGAAATGTATAGGGTTTCCATGTACCCTGCAGTAACATGTTACTATGAAACTAACATGTGAAAGTCATCTTGAGTGGTTTTTTTTTGCACTGCCAGTGTCCATATGAACCTTCACATGCAACTAATGTGTGGTCCCTAAAAAAATAAGAGCAACACAGGCTTTTTTACTCCACCACACTGACAAAGTGTTGAAGGATTTTAAGCAAGGATTAGTGACACAACAGACCATAAAGAAAATACTGTGTCAATGATCCCTCTGGGAGCTGTTAATCCTTGGACCACCAACATGACTTCCTGTAGCTGATCTATAGAAGCACTTTTTTACTGATGGCTCATTGCATACTTGATCCATGTATTTTTGACATAGACAATATTTTGGCATTTAAGTAACAGCTATAATTTACCAGGTTTAATGGATGGCTCCCTATGTCTCTTTAGCCCCGAATAACTGACCTGAGAAACTGTTACCGTCCACTATAGCAATACCTATATACTCCACGGGTTACCGACAAGGTAGCTGGTAAATGATTACTGTCTTCCTGTTAAATTCTTTCATGCTCTTCCACACCATCATTCACAATTTATCAAAGTGGTATTTTTGACAGGGGGAAAATACAATGTGCTGCAGCTGCTACATTAGAAGAGACACCAAGCACTTGCAACCTCTTTTATCTCCTGTAAAATTAAAGCAGTGGACTGAACCTTCTTGGGAGCTTCTGCTGTATGTGTCCTGTCGACATTATACAGGAGATTTTTAAAATAATCTAAGGATCTTTAAACTGCAGGAAGGAGAGATGTTTGTGTACATTAAAACAAGTCTATGCTCTATCACTCACACATTACTTCAAGTATGTGTCCATGGTATCTGCCTGACATGTATCCTTATAAAAAGAGAACAGGATTTTATGAGCAAAGGAACCACTGTATGCGTAGGAGCTACTCACCAATTTTGTCATTTTACACCATTTTTTATCGTGATTTTAATTTCATACAAATCTGGCACCATATCAGAGAGAAGTCTTGGGAAACAGCAAGCATGACATTTAAAATTTGAATAGTAAAGAAGTGAGGAAAATTACCTCATACTCCTGTGAGAACTTCAAATTGTCATTTGCTTTCAATCTTTCAATGTGATCTGCAAGTTCCAAGATAGGTATTGGTGGATGACTGGCCATACCTGTAGAACAAGAAAGAAGAACAAAATTTAAAGTAAACTACAGTGATGGTATTGCTCTAAAATTTAGAAAATGCAGTAGTTAGAATGTCTATAAATGTGTAGGTAGTAAAGATGTTATATGTGAGAGAAGCAGGCAAACAGTTTGGTTACTCAAAGCAGGACATGCTCTACATAGATGAGCTCTGAAGCCAAATTAAAAGAAGTCACCAAACATATTGCCAAAGCTAACATTCCTAGTGTAGAGGAAAGAGCTACTCTCAGACGAGTCAATGAGTTTAGCTAGACATGGAAAAATGAGACAGTTAGATCTGATATTGACCTCTGCTTTGAGTAATGATTCTTAATGTCATTTCACACTCCTTCTACCGCAATGCATGAAATGAAAACTCTGTTGAATTAGATGAGGGAATGTGAGCTGAGAAACAGACACTGAAAGAGCCCCAAAGGGGAAATAGTGTTTTGACAGAAAACAAAGTGACTTATGCATAATCAAGAAAAATGAACTTGAATAATGAAGGTTACCAGGGTAACCAGAGACACCTGAACCTGAAAAGGAAATGGTAAAAAAGAAGAAACCTAAACAAACATAAAATTAACTTATAAAATAAAGCATAAAATAATGAAATGGAAAGACTGAAAGTTAATAGTAATAA
>VXBB01004614.1:10190-28892 GCA_013399915.1 Illadopsis cleaveri | reverse complement strand
CAGTCCCCAAATCAAGCCCAGTCCCCAAATTAAGCTCAGTCCTCAAATTAAGCCCAGTCCCCAAATTAAGCTCAGTCCTCAAATTAAGCCCAGTCCCCAAATTAAGGCCAGTTCCCAGCCCATCCTCACCGAAGGACTGAGAAGACCCGTGCCATCTTCCCAATGGCTCTGATCTTATTCCTGATGATCTCCTTACGCACCGTTGTCCCACCTTAGGGAGAGAAAAGAGCAAACAGCAGCACGTTGGAGGTTTCCTGCTCTCCAGGGAACGTCAGCATGAAGCACCTGCCTGACTCCAGGAAAAGAAATCATGGTTTGTTTTTTTTTTTTTTAACAGATTCACAGCTACACCGGAGAGAGAACGGTGCTGGAAGGATGATGGCATCAGGATGGCATCAGGATGGCACCAGGATGGCGGTGAGAAGGGCAACACCAACGAGATGGCACACGGAACTCGAGAGGGCTGAAGAGAGTAGAACCACCNTGGGAGAAAAGACCCAACCCCTATCTGACTACAACTTTCTTTCAGGCAAATGTGTCCTGAAAGAGTCAGGAAAAAACACCTGTCTTATGAAGTTTCTCCCTTCTTTTTTTCCTAATCTTCTTTTTTTTCTAACCTAAAATTTCCTAACCTAATTTTTTCTTTTCCTAAAAAATCCTGGGTGATTTTTTCCTCCCCATCACCCAGNGGGGGGGGGAGGTCTGGCTGGCAGCTGGCCAGGGTGGGCTCACACTACACAGGATGTGACACAAATGACTCAGCCATGAGGACACGGTTTGCAAGGCAGAGCACGGAGGGGTCTGACGGCTGATGGGCACCGCTGGGCTCGCCCGCAGCGGCACGCAAGCATCAGCTTTGGCATCCAAGGAGCACAGGGAAGGGCTGGCCCGAGCCTGGCAGCTCTGCTCTGACCCCACACAGACACAGCGGGACAGGGGGGGAACTCCCCTTCCGCTCCACGGACCCAACGGGAGAGAGAAACAAAACAAAACAAAAAAGCACGGAGGGAGCTGAAACCAAACGGAAAATTCAGGTCAAAAGAGGGAACAAATCCATCTCCTCTCAGCTGAGATTCCTCACATGGCCCAGTACACATCAGGACAGGGAAGCCAAACCCAGGGCTAACATGCACCATGGCTCAGCCATGCACTACGTGGCTGCATTCAGGATCAGGTAGAAACGTGACCCCCGTTTCTCAGAGTTCCTGGAGGAACGCAGAAGGGTTAAAAAACACATGGAGCTTATGTTAAAACTGAAAGGGGATGAAGAGACTGCCCCACTAGTCAGCTCTGGAAATCCACTTCAAGGATCTGGTGGCACAGGCAGTGATAATTAAGCTCGTAGCAAATTCTAGCTGGGTACCTTTCGGATAGCTTGAAATGTAGTGATCTTCAGGGAGAGGAGACACCAAGAAACAAGTAGATGAAGACAGAGATAGAAGAAACAAATTTAATTTTCATGGGAGGGAGGAAAGAAAAAAAAAACCAACAAAAGAACCAAAAAACAAAACGGAAATGCAATGGGAGAAGCGGGTTAGAGTCTCCACCTGGGGCCGAAGCAGCTCAGGCCCCACTTCTCGCTGCCCCCCTCAGCTTCCTCAGGTCACCACCTCACTCCTGAGTCCCCCCAAAATCCAACCTGCTCATCAGCTCAGCCACTGATTTGTCCCCTTCATGCATGGCTTAAAACCAGGGCCAAACCCAGCGTTTTTGGGGAGGGGATTGACATGAGAAACCACTTTACAGAGGAGTTCACTGCAACAGATGAGAAGATTGGGGGAATATTTTGGTGCAGAAATTTTTGAATTGGGGGAAAAAATAACCAGCAGCCTGTGTAAGGAGCAGGAAATCATTCCCAGAGTAGCTGGCAAGAAGTGTCTGTCGCAGTGAATGTCATTTAATTTCTCTGTGACTGAACAGCAAAGGAGAAAAAAAACCAAAAAACATTCCCTACCCAAAACTGCAAAGGTTGGGCAAAAAGGAACTGGAGACCCTGGCTGGGCATCCAGCTATAAATCAAGTGCTGCTCAGGCATCAAAAACCTTCCCCAGCCTTCCCCCCCAGCTGCTCTCAGGTGCCAGCAGGGATGTTTTACCTTCCAACGTCTCGTCGCCGTCCGAAATGAGCTCGTCGTCGGAGCAGATGTTGAGGATGTTCACGAGCATCTCGGTGACTGCAAGAGGCACAGACAGCGAGGTCAGAGAGGCCCGGGGCACACAGAGGGATTTTGGAGGATGAGGGGAAGGATTTCAAGGTCGTCTGTCCCCTGCAAGTGGGAGCCTCAAGACACTTTTAGGCGCAGGCTGCCGGTACCCGCAGCGGCGCCGGAGCAGACGACACACGTTGCATCTTCTGCCAAGGAGGTGGATGCAGGCCAAGCACATCACAGAGGAACCAGACGTGGGGAAGGAGGTGCCAACATTCCTGCAGAACAGCCTGAGCTCCCTCAAGGTCCCCCCTCCTCCCCATCCTCACCCACGCCACAGCCACCTGGCTCCGAGAAGGGCCAAATTTGGGGAGCGGGGAGGATTCGACCTTTGGTGCCTCAAAGTCAAAAAAACCCTTTGGAAGTTGTGAGGGTGAAGCTGCACTCCGAACATACAAGACTGGGGTGGAATTTAAGCTCATCAGGGGAGGTAAAAATCCTTTTGGTGAAAAGCTGAGGCAAAGTCTTGGTCATATTTTAAGCTGCCTTGCCTTCTTCAGAACAAAATAAGCCTTGGATTGAAGTGAATGCTTCCTCTTTGGTGGGCCAGGAGCCAACAGGAATTTAAAATTCCTCTCTTGCAAACCAAGAGAAATGTCTCCAAATTCTAAGGTGGGGCTACAGCACCCAAGATCAGCTCCACCAGCAATGCAGAAAGAGCAAGACAGGAGGGTTTTATAGGCAAAAGCTTTTTCAAACAGGTATCAACAGTTGTTTTTGCAAGGATTTAACCCAGTCATGCAGATCTTCTTGAGCCTGAACTGCTCTCCTGTGCTACCTGCAGCTGCAACACTCTCCCAGCACTGTGGGACAGGTTTGTGACACTCAGATTATGAGGAGCAGTCACTGGGAATTTGGAACAGAACCCTAAATCTCTCTTACCCTTTTCCCCTACGAAAGGCAAAGACCATGTGAAGACATCCATGAAGTTTGGAAGCCAGTAGGGGTGGGGGGAACAGTTGAACTGCCTGATGTTCATGACGTTGTTTTCGTATTTCAGTACAGCAGCTGGGGGAGAGAAGGGAAAAAGAGAATAAATGTCCACAGAATCCTGGAATGGGCTGGATTTGAAGGGATCTTAAGGATCAGACAGTACCATGGGCAGGGACACCTCCCACTGTCCCAGGTTGCTCCAAGCCCTGTCCAGCCTGGCCTTGGGCACTTCTAGGGATCCAGGGGCAGCCACAGCTCCTCTGGGAATTCCATCCTAGCCCCTCCCCACCCTCCCAGCCAGGAATTCCTTCCCAAAATCCCATCCATCCCTGCCCTCTGGCAGTGGGAAGCCATTCCCTGTGTCCTGTCCCTCCACCCCTTGTCCCCAGTCCCTCTCCAGCTCTCCTGGAGCCCCTCTAGACTCTGGCAGAGGCTTTTAAAGTCTCCCTGGAGCCTTTTCCTCTTTCACCCTCAGCCCTCCCAGCCTGGCTCCCTCTGGAAGTTTTACCAGTGTTAAAAAAGCTTCATTATCAAAACCTGGTTACACTCATGTAGAATCAAGCTACCAAAATGAGAAGGTTTAAACCATAATTTTTTTTGTTTCACTCAGTTTGGTTCTTGGCTTAGAACAATGAAGCTCAAACAGAGCCAAGATCCAAAGTGAGGGGTGAAAACCCCCACAGCTGGAGAAAATTCCACTATGATCCCCATGGTTTAGGGGGCAGAGGGAAGTGGAAAGCTTTCCTACACTATCAGCTTCTGTGGGATGGCAGCATCCATCAAAAGGGCTCCGTTGTCCCGTGGCTGGGAATGAAAGCTTTATTCCAGGCCTTATGACTCCACAGTTAATTGCCACAGTAACACATTAAGTCAACCACTTCAGCTCAGCACACAAAGCTCTCTTTCATTCCAGGCACAAGAATGCGGCTGGAGGAGAGGGTTTTGTATCAAAAATAGTGTATTTTTTGTATCAAAACCAGGGTGGTGGCAGCTGGAGCAGGGCAGGGATTGTCCTTCTGTGCTGGGCACGGAGGCTGTGTCCTGTTCTGGTCCTCTCACTGAGGCATGGAGGGGCTGGAGTGAATCCAGGGAAAGGAACAGAGCTGGGAAAGGGGCTGGAGCCCCAGGAGAGGCTGAGGGAGCTGGGAAAGGGGCTCAGCCTGGAGAAAAGGAGGCTCAGGGGGGACCTTGTGGCTCTGCACAACTCCCTGACAGGAGGGGACAGCCGGGGGGGTCGGGCTCTGCTCCCAGGGAACAGGGACAGGAGGAGAGGGAACGGCCTCAGGCTGGGCCAGGGGAGGCTCAGGGGGGACAGCAGCAGGAATTTCCCCATGGAAAGGACAGTCAGGCCTTGGAAGTGCCCAGGGGAGGCTCAGGGTGGACAGCAGCAGGAATTTCCCCATGGAAAGGGTGCCCAGGCCTTGGAAGTGCCCAGGGAGGTTTGGATCCCCATCCCTGGAGGTGTCCAAGGAACTCCTGGATGTGACACTCAGTGACAAGGTGGGGATCAGGCACAGGTTGGACTCAATGGCCTTGGAGCTCTTTTCCAACTTAAATCATGCTGTGATTTGGGGAGGGCAGAGTGGCAGAGGGATTTCCTGACCCCTCACAAGAGCAGCAGAGCCCTAGCCTTACCCTTGTTGTTATAGACATCTAAGTAATTTGGTGCAGAGAAGATTGTGATTAACGAGGGAAAGCCCGTGGTCTGGCTCTTCCTGTACATTCGGTACCTGCAAAACAGGGCACGAGTTAAACCTGGCCCAGCCCAGCCCAAACCCTGCCAAGCCCAGCCCAAACCCTGCCCAGCCCCTGGGCTGCAGCACTTACCCAGCATCCTGGGCTTCGTGAGCTCGGATTACGGATAACAAACTATTGTTCTGCAAAAATTCACACACTGCAGGATAACTGGAAGACAAAAAGGGAGGAGAACTCAGCAGGGAGCAAAGGAGAGCACAGAGTTCAGGCTGGTCTTGATTTCAGGGAGCAGCCACTTGCAGAAAACATCCAGTTTCTGTCCAGCACCCCAAAATATGTTTTATCATTCAAAAATTAATTGCAAAGGGTTCTGTTGAACCCTCTCTATAAGTGGTCTGTCAGCACAAATCCTTCTTTTTTAGGAAGAAAAGATTATTTCCTAGAGATCCAGGTGCTGAAAACCACTCACAGGGCCAGTCCAAAGAAGCATCTCTGCTGTTTGAGACCCCAATTCTGCAAAGCAACTCCTCCAAAGACAGCTCAGTATTACAGGAGAAGAGAAAAACAAACAAGAATTTGTGCTTCAGAGCCAAGTGAGGAGAATTTCATGTACTCTGCAAAGCCTCACAGAGTGGCCTGAGCAGTGATTTTAGTGTGAGGGGAGAGAAATGGCTCCTAAAACACCCCTCACCTGTAGAAATAGGAGCAGCCTCGGACAGTGTTGTGGGCAAAATGCTCCAGGGTTTTCTCGTTGCCGTAATCCTCCGAGGGATCCGACCACAGCAGGTCACACATCGGACCAAAGGCTGGAGGCTCCTTAAACCTGTCTAACTGGAGAGGGGACACAACATCAGGAGGAGCTGTGGCAGGATTCCCACCCTTCCAGCCCTGAATCCACACGGGAGGGAACCCCACAGGGAACTGGGAGTGAAGGGAGAATGGAACTGTGTGTCTTTTTCGGGGTGCAGCCATGGCCTTTCTAGATCCCAGTCAGCCTCTCCAGTAGAGAAACTGCTTGAGAAGGATTCAGGCAGCAAATCAAGCTCACACATCCACACATGTTACAGGCTAGCTCAGCAGAGAGGCAGAAGGCTCCCAGCCCCAGATCAATTTCCAGCAAGTGTTTATTCCACGTGCTGAAGGTGATTTCTGGAGGCCAAAGAGAGGGGGATTATGTGGTTTTTCTCAGTTATACAGGGTCTCAGGTTCGTGGGTGGTACAGGGGGCAGGGCACGGGGCAAGTGGCTGTAGGGAAGACAGTAAACTGGACATCAGGCCCCATAGCCAAGGGGGAAACAGGAAAAGGGGATACCATGGGAGGGGTGATGGACTTGAGAAACCCAGAGAGAAGATTGCACAATGTCTGCAAGGATCTATGGGGGAGAAGCCTTTTGTTACACCTGGGAGGGGAAATCTTTGCTTTTCCAGGGCAAGGCAGCTGGAAATTCCTTTAATGGCACAAGGGACTCCACAGGAGAAGTTTGTGGAGCTGACTTACTTTCCTAATGTCATCTAGACACGTGATTTCTGGCGACAGGCCCCCGTGGACACACAGGAATTGCTGGTTGAGGAGGGCAGCAAGAGGAAGACAGTCGAAGGTGTCCATGCACGCGTCGTACACTCGCTCCGAGTACTTGATTCGACCTGGGGAGGAGGAATTCAGTCAAGCTCTGGTGGGCTAAAGTGCTCAGCAACTTTCAAAGCAAAATTTCAGCAAAATTCAAGGAACCCACCCCCTGAAGAAGATAGGGAAGCTCAAAATCAAAATGGCCCACAAATCAAACTCTGCACGTGTGTCTTAGTGAAAATACCGATTTAGAATCAAACTCTGCACCGGTGTATTCGTGAAAATAGTGATTTTGAATCAAACTTTGCACCTGTGTGTTAGGGAAAATACTGACTTGGAATCAATCTCTGCACCTGCGTATTTGTGACAATATGGACTTGGAATCAAACTTTACACCTGTGTATTTGTGAAAATACTGATTTAGAATCAAACTCTGCACCTGTCTATTCGTTAAAATACTGACTTGGAATCAAACTTTGCACTTGTGTATTCGTGCAAATACTGATGTAGAATCAACCCATCGTGCCCTGACCTTTCCTCATCACTGCCTTAAAAATATTCAAACGCTGTGCACAAACCCATCTTTTCACTGAAAAAACGACCTGAGAGGTAAATGATCCTCCCCAGTGCAAACAGGGAGGAGCAAATCCATCCCCAGTTCCCAACTGCAATCACTGATCCCAGCTGCACAATCTGGAGCTGGAAGACTTTTGGCACTGATTACACGTTGCTGGGCCTGGAAGTCAGGGAGGGGAGGATGTGTGTGCCTGGCTCAGCAGGGAAGAAGTGTTCCCATTTCTTCCATCCAAGCTCTGTCTTTGAAACCAAAAGGCCACATTTGGTGCTTAGCAGAACTTAAAAGGTTTGGGGGTTTTGGGTATTTTTTATAGCAGGGGTGGAAGCAGAAGAGCAGGAAAACAAGACAACAGGTTTTTACAGCTCTGATGCCACTCAGAGGCACAAAAATTGAAGCCCACGCCTTCTCACAACACCTTTTTTTTTTAAAAAAAATAAAATTAAAATGTATTATTTAAATGGATTCAAATCCTTCTCCCACTGCTGATACTTACATTCCTGCTTGAAGGTGAAGTACTCTGTGAGGTGCCTGCACTCGTGGTTCCCTCGAAGGAGGAACAACGTTTTGGGATGATTTATCTTTAAACTCCATAAATACAGCACGCACTGCAAGAGAGGCAAGCAAGGGATGTCACAAAATCCTTTCCCAGGGCACTCATCAGCCTGAGACTGCACTAAGAGGTTCTGGGAAGACACCCAAAGTGGAACCCAGCTCCATAATGGGCAGTGGATCTTCTCCTGGCCAAGTGGGGAAAAGCCACAGGGATTTCTCTATATTAGGGCTGACTTGGAGAAGTGACAAATGAGGTCGTAGCCAACAGAAAGCAGCTCGGGGCTGGGTGGGGGCAGCTTTGCTTCCAGCACAAACCAAAGGGAAAAAAAAACCCCTTTTGCAGAGCAGCAAAGCAGAACCAGCTGTTTGCTCCAGATGTTGCATTGGGATGGAGACCAGCGAGAGGAGCAGGCAGACATTTGTCCATGAAACACCCGGAAAATTCAACTTCACCTTCCCCACTGCTTTCCCCCCTCCCTGGTTTTTCTGCTTACGCTACAGTCATGTGAAGTTCGAGCTCAAAACAGGAAAAGCTGAGCCCAGAAAAACAAGCTTAGCTTAGCAAAGCTCTCTGGCTTTGAAAAGGGCTTTCCACATCCCCTCTGCGAGCAGCAGCACCTGCAAAGCCGGCGCCTTTGATGAGGCACAGACCAAAGTCAGGCTGAAACGGGGGTTTTTAGCAGAAATATTTCATGCTGGCTTCCCAAAAAAAGCCTGAGGGAAGGGCTGGGAGGCAGGGAGGGCTCACTCAGCCCCGTGTGCTTGGGCTGACAGCAGCAGAGCCGTTATCTCGCACGGGGAAATGTTATCACATTTCCCTCCTTGCTGTGGAGTGCTGGAAGGACAATCCATAACGACAGCAAGCTCCAGGATCTGGATTAAAGTCTCTAAGGGGAGCTTACCCTGGAGGCTGACAGGCTGCAGGACACGCCTGGGGAATGGGAAGCACCACCAAGTCTGTTTTACACCCTCCAACATTCCTGATCTGGGGCACAGATCGCCGGGAACCAGCTGGAAACAAGCTCCAGAACCCAAATGAATCAGTTCCCAGTTGGTTCCCAGCACAGCCAGCTCAGATCTGGTGGTGTTCAAGCACTGAACCTGCAAGGTAAGCTCTGCATGAATCATCCCAGCTGATCCCCAAAACCCTGAGGAGCTGTAAAGCACCGCCTGTGTCTCACTTGGAATTCAACCCCACATTAACAACTTGATTAATTGGGAATTCCAAAAGAGAACGGGGCCAAGGCCAGTAGCAGAATCATGTTTTATTGCATCTGTTACCAGGAGGAATGCTCCCAACAAACCCATTTATAATTATTTTGGGATTTAAAGCTTTAACCTCCCTCTGTTTGCAAGCGAAATGTCACTTTTCTGGGCTGGCAGGAGAACTTGGAAGTTGCTATAAATGAACCAAAAGACTTGGAGGAAGAACCAGCCCTGGCATCAAAGCAAGGCAGAGATACAGCATCAATAGGGGAGGGTTTGGGATGTATGGAAGGTTGGCAGCTTGCAGAATAAGGGATTATAAAACACATTTGAAGGGGTTTAAAGCGAAATGGGGTTGGAATTTGGCACTGCAATTCTTCCTGGACACGCCAGGGATGTGGAGAGTGACATTCCTCGTGGCTGGAGGCACTTCCAAGGATGTGGGGACTGCCAGGTACCAGGAGGACACGGAGTAAAGGACATTGAAGAGCCCTCGAGGGCTCCAGAGGGGCTGGAATGAGGAATGAGGGAATTTCTACACTCGCATGCCTCGGATGCTTCCTGGTGTTTTGCACGGATCCCTCCCCTGGTGCAGTGCCCAGGAATTGATTACTGCCTGTCTGCAATAGCCAAGGAGCAAATCCAGGCAGTCACAGCTTTTTGGGTATAGATGATTTTAAATAATCTCTTTCTCTCCTTATTCTGCCCCTTGGTGTGAAGCCTGAAGCCAATGGTTTGATCCACTTGGAAAGGGAAAGCTCAGCAGGACACAGAGAGGGAATTCCAAGAGGAATTAGAACTTGCAAGACCAAAAATGCAAGAGGGGCTGGTGCCAAACCTGCCCCCACCATGACCTCTCTCACCATTCCCAAAACCTGGCATTTGCAAGGAAGTTTTACACATAGAACCTGCCAGAGAGGGAACAGAGGCAAAACTCCCAACTCCAGCTCACAAATCCACCTTCAGTCCCACTCTACAGGGCTGACTGGATCTCTTTGATATTACTCCGGGTCTCTTTAATATTATTCTGGATAAAAAGTGCATTAAATCAAGATTAACATATCATTCCATAATTAGACAGCAATCACGTGTCCTGTCATAATTAGATTGGAAGAACTGGCCTGGGAAAGGTGCATGCCATTACCACACCACTTTTCCTGATAAATTTCCTCTATCCATGGATTCTGTTCCTGGTCATACCAATTGCTTTACTTTCTAATTTAACAAAATTATTCTATTCATTGAATTGCAGCTTCATGGCCCGGGATGGTCCTTCCCTACCATGAGCACAGACCTCTCTTGTGCCATTCTGGGATTTGGGACTTAAAGCTTAATGAAAGGAGCATTTTTCCCACTGGGAATCCTTCAGCAGGGCCCTGCCTCATCAGCATCTGCCAATGGAGGAGTTCATCCCGATTTCCGTGCTGCCTGTCAGCCCTGCACTCGGGGGCTGGGATCTGTGACCACTCAGCCTCGCTGGCACAGCGGGTTTGGGACAGCAACCCCTTCCCAAAGTCCCCTTCCAGCAGCATTCCAGCTTTCACACGCTTCTTCCTCTCCCCTCTCCCCTCACAATTCTTTTCTTTAAAAAAAAAACAACAAACCAACCAAAACCATCAACCAATCCGCTCTCCGTGGCCTCATTATACTGGGAATTCATGTTTTTAAATGAGAATTTCCCTAAGCCAGAGGCCCAGCAAGAATTTGTTGAATGATTTGTTGCCGACATCCAGCTGAGCTGATGAACTGAGAGACTTCAGGGGGAGGGGGCGTTTTTGAAAGGTTTTGTCTGAGCCACAAATTCCTCCTTTTACCTGGACAACCAAGGGGAACACCTGGAAGGGATATTTGGCCCTTACAGCTCCTTGGCCCCCACTCTGGCATCATTTCCTGCCTGCCTGCAGCAGGATGCAATTAAACCATCCCCTCCTATTTCGTTCCGTTAAAAGGTCACGGTTCTGGAATCGTGGAATCTCCTGAGCTGGAAGGAATCCACCACAGGGATTCCAACGCCTGGCTCTGCTCAGGACACCCCCAGCTGCTCTGGGCAGGCACTGGATCATCTCCCCATGGATGCCAAATTTTGTGTGCTGACTCACGAGGCTGCTGCTGCTCCCCACCTTCCCAGCAGTCACATCACAGGGAAAACCTGGATGTTTTTCCATCTGGGATACTCCAAACCTGCTATTGTTTTACTGCAGAAAGCAGATTTGGCACAGCCAGGTGGGAATCTCTTCCAGCACAGTGCAGTAAGTGGAAGGGAGAGGCACACAGGAATGAAAATTCTGGATTCTGCCTTATCCTGATGTCTGGAGCAGCCCCTGCCTGTGCCCATCAAAGCCCACCCTGAGCTGTGGGATCAGAGGGATTCTCCAGGGGGAATCCGTGACCTTCCCGCTGCAACATGAGGGGAAAGGGAAGGAGGAAAGGAAAAAGCAGCAGGAAATAAAAGATAAAACATCTTTTTTGCTCCACCACCTCAGGTCTCCAAGGCCATACATCGTCTTGGAATTCTTCCATGTTATCAGAGGAAGAGAGGACAAGGGGGAATGGATTTGAACTAAAGAGGATTTGGATGGGATATTGGGAAGAATTTCTTCCCCAGGAGGGTGGAGAGGCATTGGCACAGGGGAGCTGGGAAAGACTTCCTCATCCCTGGAAGTGTCCAAGGCCAGGCTGGATGGGGCTTGGAGCAACCTGGGATACTGGAAGGTGGCCCTGGGCATGGCAGGGGGTGGAACAGGATGGGATTTAAGGTCCTTTCCAACCCAAACCATTCCATGATTCTGTGATGATCCCAGCATGGGGTGAGACCAGCACTTCTGGAGATCTGAGAGTAAAATCTCCATGTTAGATCAATCCTGGGCTAAGAGCTGAGAGTGAGAGCAGCACTTTTCCACCCTGGATCCACACAATCCATACACAGGCACAGGGCCCAACACCTCTCATTTGAAGATTCGTGGGTTAACACCAAAAAAATCCACCTTTTCTCTCAGAAGGAGCTGCGGTTCTGGAATATAATCCCTTTTCCAGGTGAACACATTCCCACTGCAAACCCAGCTGAGCAATCCAGAGGAGCAATGGGATGTGTCCTTCCCCTTCCTCCCTGGGGGGCTCCTCCTGCCAGCACCACCCCAAACCCCACCAGCCTCAGCCCCACCTCTGCTGCATCCGTCCCAGCTCCCCTGGAAGCTGCTCCTCATCACACCTTGGCTCCCTGTCAGGATTCCAGGGCTGGAAAGGAGCCAGGGGCTGCTGGAGCTCAAGCTGTCAGCCCTGCTCTCCCTAAATCCTCTGCAGAATCCTTCAAAGAACCCCTTGCACTCATCCCTGACAGTTCTTCCCCCAAAAATTTTCACTGGGGAAGATTGCTCTGCAGAGGCAGCAGCTCAGCTGTTCCTGCAGTCTCTTTTTTCCAAGAGAAATCACTCCCTCTGTTATTCCAGCTGATTTCTGCCACATTTCAGGCCCCTGTTCCCCCAAAAAGCCCTTCCTTACGCTGCTTCCAACTGGGATAAGCGCTCCACTTCCCCTCAGCCCTGCCTCTGTGAATCCAGATGGCTGCAACCCCTCGGGATTTGTGGCATTTGTCCCTTCCTGTCCCACCCCAGGTCTCCACTGAGCCAGCAACAGCCACGGGGATCCACTGAATCCCTCATCCTCCAGCCCAAAAACTCCCAATTTCTTGCTCATGGAATCCCAGGGAGCTGCAAAGCCCCATCACAGCCCAGGTGATTCCTGCTCCTTCCTCCTGACCCCATTCCAGGGTTTTCAGAGGGAGGCAGTGACTCAGGCACGTGGCCCTTTCTCTTCCTGCTCCATCCTGAATCCTGCAGCTTTTTCCAGCATTTGCTTCCCACTGCCTGCTGGGATCCTGCTGCCTGCAAGGCACCATGGACTGTCCCTCTCCTGTCCCTGAGTGACAGCCCCAAGTGACATTAAAACCACTCCAGAAGGCAGAGGTGAGGCATTAACCCCATCACTGCCACTCCACTGATCCAAAGGTTGGGACGTCATTTTCCTGCCCAAAATCACACTGTGAGTTATCAGCATTGCTTTCATCCCATGCAGAACTCCACTGGAGGGTAAATCCAGCATGAGAGAGCTGGGTTTGGTGTTTGGACTGATTCTGAGCTGCATTTGAACCCATTCTGAGCTGTATTTTACTGACTTTGAGTTGCATTTTAATGATTTTGAGCTGTATTTAACTGATTCTGAGCTCTACTTTATTGTGCTGCATTTGAACTGATTCTGAGCTTTATTTTACTCATTTTGAGCTGTATTTTACTGATTCTGAGCTGCATTTAATTGATTGAAGCTGTATCTAATTGATTTTGAGTCACATTTTAACCATTCTAAGAGGTATTAAACTGATTTGGGGCTGTATTTAACTGATTGTGAGCTGGATTTGATTGATTCTGAGCTGGATTATATTGATTCTGAGCTGGATTATATTGATTCTGAGCTGAATTTGAACTGATTTTGAGCTGGTTTTAACTGATTCTGAGCTGTGTTTGATTGATTCTGAGCTGGATTATATTGATTCTGAGCTGAATTTGAACTGATTTTGAGCTGGTTTTAACTGATTCTGAGCTGTGTTTTACTGAGCTGCATTTGAACTGATTCTGAGTTGAATTTTACTGATTCTGACCTGAATTTGAACTGATTCTGAGCTGCATTTGACTGATTCTGAGCTGGATTTGACTGATTCTGAGCTGGATTTGACTGATTTTGAGCTGGATTTGACTGATTCTGAGCTGTATTTTAACTGAGGTTCAACACTTTGGGTTCCTTTAGCCCCAGCACCCCCAAACTCCAGGTCCTTGGTCACCTCTATACTGAAGTAGCCTCTGTCCACGTAGTCCCCCAGGAAGAGGTAGCGGGTGTTATTGGGTGATCCTCCCACTTCAAACAGCTTCATCAGGTCAAAGAACTGCCCGTGGATGTCACCACACACTGGGGGAGGAAGAAGAGCACAAAAGAGGGACAGAATTACCACGCTAAGAAAAGCAAGGTCACGACAGCAGCGAGGAGCAGAGCGAGCACCGGCAAAAATCCTCTCTTCTGAGAGCTCAGGAGAGTTAAAAAACCTTCTGGGTGGAAGGAACGGGGCAAAAAAAACNTATGTTGAAGCTGCGTGAGAATCTACTTGTAAGATTCCAAACAAAGAAAACCAAGAAAGCTGAGGGCAACACAAAACCCTGCTGGGGTTATCCTGGTTGTTATTTGGGATTCCAGCCCTGAGCTCTGACCTGTGATTGGAGCCTCCACCTCGATCATGGTCTTCTCGTGCCTCAGGATGGCGGCGCCGTCGTTGATGATTTTCAGCGCCGCGTCCTCCTCCAGCCGCCCTTCCTTCACCAAGTGGCTCTTGAGGACATCGAGCCTGGGCTTCCCATCCTCAAACACCTCCTTCAGAGTGAGCCGCTGCGTGGGAGGGAATGGGACAGCTGGAAAGGCAAGGGAAGGGGGGAAGGAGTCAGCGACACGGCGTTTTTTGGAGAGAGGGAATGACAGGCTTTGCTTCCGACACCCAGAAATGGAATTGCCACACAAATGATAAATTGAGAGAAGAGCCAGAGCTGCTGGATTCACCCCTCAGCTTGGTTCAAATCCCACCTGGTGCAGCCTAAACACCCATCCCAGAGCTGCCTCCCAATCCCAAGGGGATGGTCGGCGTTGGAACCCACAACGGATTTCATTCTGAGATCGGCAAAACCAGGAAAACCAGGAACCGGCGAGCCAGGTAGGAGGAACAACATATAAAATTCTTCCTTATCAGGAAACCACACACCCCCAAAAAGAAGGATTTGCACCTCTTTCCCCCAACACCTCAAAAAGCTTTACCCCTAAAAAGCAGAACTTGCCCTTCTCTGCCCCAATACCTCGAAAAGTTTCACCCCAAGCTTAGAAATTGGCAAATCTTGATGGAATCAAATACTTAAAGTAAGTTAAGACCCCAGCCTCAGTTTGTTCATTAGTTTTTAACTCTGGATAGAAAAAAACCCCATCAAAAACTGCTACTATTACTATTATTATTATTATTATTATCATCATCATAATCATGGTAGGCAATAGGATGGTGAGGGAGAAGGTGACCTCTAGCAGAAATTAAGTAAAAAAAAACAGAACAAAAATCAGAGTTTTCAGTAAAAGTCTGAATTCCTCATCTCCCTTCTCCCAGGCCTGGCTAATTAAAAAAAGATGGGAGCACACATGACCCTGGTGTAATATTTAAAAGACTGTAGAGTGTCTTGAATTAAAATTAATTCCAGGAAGGAGGCCTGGATGTTTGGGAAGAACTGGGAATAAAACCCTGTGCAACAGCCCCAAGTGCGTGGCCTGGCTGCCAGCAGCAGCAATCCATGGAGTGATGGGAATTTTATCCCAGGGATCCCCTGAGATCCTCCATTTCCTCTCAAAATCAGGAAAACCAGGATTTCCTCACCCTCTGGGGTCAGCCCTTCCAGCATCCCCTGGCCATGGCAGGACCAGAACGATTCCAGCCAAGCAATGGGATGAGGAGATGCTGGAATGGGGTTTGTTTTGGGATAATCCACACAGAGTTCCAAGAAAAGCCTCTTATCCCAGTGCAGATCCCACAGGGAGCTGGAATCACCCTCCCAGCCTCAGGGATAAGGCACAAACCTGCCCCAAAAAGTGCTGGAAGCTCTGCTGCCTGTAGGGATGTGGGCAGCTGGACACACCATCTCACCCTTGTCAGACATCCCCCAAAATATCCCAAAATCTGGAATGCACTGGGTTTTTCACGGGGATTTTAAATGATGGTGGTGCCAGTCTGTGTCTGAGTAAGCACCTCCAGCAGCCTCTGAGAGCAAGGAACCCACCCACTGGATAATGAACCATCTTTCCATCATTCCACTTCTCCTGGGAGCGTGTCGTGGTGGAAGGCAGATTTACACCGAGCTGGAATCCAGCTCGGATGGAAAATACCTGGGATGTAAATCATCAAATCCCCGTCCTCATCCATCACCCAGCAAAGACACTGCTCTGCTGAGGCCACACCTTGAGGGATGTGTCCAGTTCTGGGAGCCTCACTGGGGGGCTGGAGTGAATCCAGGAAAGGGGCTGGAGCCCCAGGAGGGGGTGAGGGAGCTGGGAAAGGCCCAGGAGGGGCTGAGGGAGCTGNAGCAAAGACACTGCTCTGCTGAGGGAACACCCTGAGAGCTGTGTCCAGTTCTGGGGGGCTCACTGAGAGGCTGGAGTGAATCCAGGGAAGGGGTTGGAGCACCAGGAGAGGCTGAGGGAGCTGGGAAAGGCCCAGGAGGGGCTGAGGGAGCTGGGAAAGGCCCAGGAGGGGCTGAGGGAGATGGGAAAGCACCAGGANCCCTTCCAACCCGAACCATCCCACGATATGCTAAAATATGTTGAATTTTCCAGGATAGAGCTGGCCAAATAACGCAGTGAGAACAGCGGTGCCACCGCTCCCTTTTAAATGCAAATCCAACGGCAATTTACCCTGAAAACCCCCAGAGGAAACGCAGAGAGGCGGCACAAGAGATTCTTTAGAGCTGAACATCAATTTTCAAATCACAGGAACTGCAGGAGTGGCTCTAATGAAAGGGGAGCTGGGGCCTGCAATGAGGTGGCCCCGCTCTCATCGATCCCTTTGGAAGTTGTGCTCCGGTGTCCCACGTGCCTGGAACGCTCCAGAGCCTTCCCCACCAAGCTGCCAATTAAAGAGGGTTAAACCAGACCTGCTTAAACCAACACGGGCTGGAGCAGGGCTTCTACTGCATCCACAGCTCAGCTCTGCTCCAAAAGAGACCCTTCTGGAGATGAAAATAATCATTTTGCAGGATTTTTCCCCTCTGGGTCACTGTAAGGTTGGAAGTGCTGCGGGAGGAAATGAGGGAAGATGTGGGGCTGACACCAACAGGATCAGCTGGGATGAGGGAGGGCAAAAGAAGCTGGGTGGAAATCCAGGTCCAGGACTTGGAATGAGGGATTTTTTTGGCCACTGAGAGGCTGGAAAACGATTTGTAAGTACTACAAACGCTGTGGTTGTCCTGGCATCTGACTCCAAAGGGAGACAGGGAGCACTTGGAGGGCAAATGATTTACAAGGAGGAGAACAGAGAAATAGAAACCATTCATCTCCATATTCCCCATCACTCCAGGCCCTCAAGGAAGTGAAAAGCCCCAGAAGTGGGGTTGGAGAGCTCAGCAAAGATAGGATGTGACCCCAGGACAGCACTGCCCATCCAGAGACCCAAGGAAAGCTCCTGGCTTTGCCTTTTCCTGGTAGCCCCAGCGAGCAAAGTTATGCAAGATCAAATCTGAGGCTTCAGCCAAGAACTTTTATGTAAGTTCCCTCCTTGGCTTTGCACAGCTCCACTCCCACAGGGAGCTGGGCACGAGCAGGAACTGGCTCCTCCTCGGCTCTGCCAGGGCTTCAGTCACCCCACCTTAATTAAAAATCTCGATTTTATCCTTATCCACGCTCCATTCTCCTGGGCAGGAGGAAGAGGATGCTCCTGCAGCCAGCCTGGGCTCTCCCAACAGCAGGAACAGCCCTCAGAGCAAACTGACCTGGAATTTTGTACCTCCAGGGCACGGAGAAGGGTGGAGAGACTCACCCAGTTCCTGCTCCTGTCTGAATAATGAGGAGATAACTCCTTATCTCACAAAAAAAAAAATCAGAGTCATGGAATGGCTCGGGAGGGAAAGATCTTCCACTATTCCAGGTTGCTCCAAGCCCTGTCCAGCCTTCAGGGACACTTCAGGGACCCAGGAGCATTCACAGCTTCTCTGGGAGTTCCATCCCAGCCCTTCCCCACCCTCACAGGGAAGAATTCCTTCTGTTTATCCACCTTAAATTTCCCCTCTTTCAGCTCAAACCCATTGCTCCTGTCACTGAAACTCCACGGTTGGTCCTGGAATGCCCAGGCAGTGCAGACATAGCAGGTCAAGCTTGTCCTCAGAGCCAGCTCCCAAACAATTCATGAAAATGATGGATAAAACACTCACAACACTCCAAGAATTAAACCCTGTGACCTCTGTGCCACCTTCCCTCCCCACACAAACCCGAGTGTTGCACCCAGTCTTGTTTGAACAGTGAAATCTGCAGGTCTGAAGTTTGTAATTCCACCAAACCCATTCCCAGGAAAAGGCAATTCCTGCTTCACCAACAGGACATGTGCTGAGGGTGCACCCACAAACAAAAGGACACAAAAGGAAGAGAAGTTTGAGGTGTGAAATGGTGTAAAGGGTCAGGTGCGCCCAAGGGAAAATGAAAAGGAAATTAAAAGGAAAATCAAAGGGATCTCTTAGCTGGACTCCAGGGCCAGATTGCATTTCCCACCAAATTAACACGGATTTTACTTGCCAGGCCACAAGCAAGAGGGTATTTGCAACACTCTGAGAGGATATGGATAGATAAGGACAGGAGAATTTGGGAAAAAGCTGCTTTTCCACCACCAGCATCCCTTATCCCTCAGTGCCAGCTGAAAACCCTGCAGGAAAAAAATCCCATTCCTCCCTAAGTCTGTCCTTAAAATGCATTTAAAATTCAGCTTCATCAGGGCTGCCCCATCCCCACCTCCAGACAGAGCCAGTGCCACGGAAGAGAAAACAAAGTGATCCACAAATGATTGTTTATATATCCCAGAGTCCCTTGGATGGCTGGAGGGAGCAGCTGAGGGGAATTCATGACTGAAAAAGGAGCAAGAGCTCCGTGCCTGGAGCGGCAGCGCCAGCCAAACGCCGCTCCTGGGGTCTGCAGGGACAAGGTGTCCCCTCAACCCCTCAAAAAATAACCCCACAGGACTCAAAATTTGCAAAAACAAACTCCAGAGAGGTTTCCTGGCCTGTATCAGGAATGGTGTGACCAGCAGGAGCAGGGAGGTCATTATTCCCCTGTACTTGGCCCTGGTTAGGCCACACCTTGAGTGCTGTGTCCAGTTCTGTCCCTCAGTTTAGGAAGGACATTGAGTGCTGTGTCCAG
>VXBB01004613.1:79208-105104 GCA_013399915.1 Illadopsis cleaveri | reverse complement strand
TTTTTTTTTTTTAAATGAGAGTGAAAACAGAATCTCCTACAAAGTGCTGAGTAAACAGTGTGGGCTCCAATAACATCCCCCACCTTGCAAGCCTTGTGGCTGGAGTATGAGCTGGCCAGGCTGCAGGCTGGAGGAGCTGGCTGCACACTGCACCTTTCCTTGGAAGTTCGTAGCCCTGCGTCCCTGACATTTGATCCAGCGTGGGCGAGGAGAAATGCACTGGAGAGGGCTGTCAGCTGTAGGCAATGGGGCTGGAAACCTGCAGGACTCTGAATTGTTGGAAGCTGGTCTGAAGAAATTCAGCTGCAGGAGTAAGTCCTGTAGTGGGAATGGAGGAGCTGCTGTCCTAGTTGGAATGAGGGGCCCAGAACTCCCACAGGACTTGAGGTGCCCCAGCAGGGCCAGCACAGGAGATGGGCACTGCCCTGGTCCCGCTGTCCCCACAGTGCTGGGACAGGCCAGGATGCTGATCAGACAGCTACCAATCATGTTGTTATCCATGATGCATTATCCATCTTCTTTCAGTGACCACCACAGTCTCTACTCACACTCCATGGCCAACCCACCCCGCTGACCCTCAGCCAGCCACACAACCCGAGCTGGCACCAACCTCCTTCCATCATGACTTCATTCTGCTGTTATTTTTAACCATGGGCTGTGGCATGAGAGAGACCCTGAGCAAAACCTTGACAGCCATGTGGGAACTGTGGCCAGCAGGAGGGCAGATGGGGTTGCCTGATGGGGAGCAGAGGAGGGATTCTTGCTCTAGTTCCATAGTCTTCCTCCGCTCTTCTTTATGACTAGTGACCATGTCCTTTATGTTTGACCTGCATTTGAGGAGGAGTCGTTGCATCCCACATCAATTTGCCAGAAGTCCAAGCTACGTCAGTGGAGTTGGAGATGGGCATTACATGGAATGATGCCTCCCTGCCATATTCCACAGGGTAGAGCTAAATCGAGCAAAGTCCATATTTTCTTTGTGCCACACCTTCACACAATTCCAGTCCTCAGCCTGAAGCCTCATGGGTTTCCTCTCCTCACCTGGGGATTCGAAAACTAGAGGACATGATTGGGTGGGCTATTGGGAAGGAATTGTTCCCCATGAGGGTGCTGAGGCCCTGGCACAGGGTGCCCAGAGAAGCTGTGGCTGCCCCTGGATCCCTGGAAGTGTCCAAGGCCAGGCTGGATGGGGCTTGGAGCACCCTGGAATGGTGGAAGGTGTCCCTGTCCACATCAAGGGGGTCAGAATGAGAGGAGCCTTAAAGTCCCTTCCAACCCAAACCAGTCCATGATTCCCTGCTCCCATCCTACCAACATCCTCCCATCCTGCATCCCAACACTGGCAACAGCTCCTCATGGAAGTCTCCTGAAGGTGACTGTGTTTGAGGGAGGTACATCAGAGGGTTTCCCATGGAGTTCTTTCCAATGTGTGAAACTCCACCTTGCAAGAGAGCCAGTGGGCTTTGAAGAGCTCTAAAGCCATCCCTTTTTGAGGGTTTAAGGTAGTCAAAGACTGGTGAGGCTTAAGAAGATAACTTACCAATGGAACCACGTAGTCCAACCTGGAATGGGAAATCTGGTCATTCCTTTTAGAGTCTGAGCATGTTGCCAATCACAAACCCAAATAAATAGTTTATAATCAGTGCAAACCAGTGATGCAGAAAGGACAGTGGGTGAGAGATTCTCCTCCAGGGATGGAGATCAGCAACCAAGTAAGAGGCAGGGGTGAAGAAAGGCTGAATAAAGCAAGGGGGAAGGATAGAGAGGAACAATGGGCGAGCACAGCGCCATGGCCTGTCTGTATCTCTTGTATCCACCATGACACATCCCACCTGCACCCCGTGGAAGGCATCTGCCTGGCTAGGGCCGACTTCTAGGTGAGAAGCAGAGAAACGTTCCCTGACAGGCTGGGCAAGGCTGAGGTTTTGGCTGGGGATGGCAGGATTTGAGGCTGGAGCCATGCACGGGCTTAGGATTCCCTCTGCAGGCCAGCCCTGAGCTCCGCACATCCCGAGCTGTAGAACCACAGAGGGCTCTGGAGTGCAAAGAACCTTAAAGCTCGCTCAGTCCCACCCCTGCCGTGGGCAGGGACACCTTCCACTATCCCAGGCTGCTCCAAGTCCCGTTCAACCTGATCTTGAATGCTTTCAGGGATGTGGCAATCACAGCTTCTGTGGGCAACCTGGGCCATTTCTTAATGACTCTTAATTGTAAAATATTTCTTCCCAGTATTCCATTTAACCCTGCCCTCTGGCAGTGTAAAACCATTGCCCCTTGTGGGGCTTTGGGTTGGAAGACAAGCTGGAGACACAGAAACCAAGTTCTGTCCCAGGCAGGCTGGATGTGCAGAAGTAATTTGGGAGAACAGCTGGCAGAGATCCTTTTCCAAATCTGATGTGCCTAGGACTCTGCAGAGAGCTAAAGATCTTCACAGCTCTTTGTCCTACAAGTAGCTTTGGTGGGGAAGTGTCCCCTAGTCCCACATTCTCTGTCCCTCCCCGAGGGCTCCCCAGTGCTCAGCCTGCAGGTCAGGCTGATCCTGAGGAGCTGCAGCTTTGTGGGGAGCCAGGGAATAACACACTCTGTCTGACTCTGGCCAGCAGCAGCATCTACGGGACAGACACACAAATTGCTGGACTGAGTCCAGCCCCAAACCGCTGCCATAATTCATCTTAATAAAGTCAGTACGAGTTTTTTGTTTCATGAGAAGGAATTTTTTTTGTCAACTGGCATTTCATGGAGCCCACAACAGCAGGGATCCACATGCTGGTATCCTTTTAGTCATTCAACAGCCAGAGACAACTAAAGATAGAAGTGTGGGTGAGATGGAAAGTTAATGATATCCCCCAGCAAGTTCCTGGCACACATGCAGAGGCTGTTTCTTGGGCATGGATCATCTCTTGCTCTCTCCAACCACAGAGAGAGGAGCCTCCTCAGGGAGGCTCAAAGGTGTAGGGCTTCACCTCTGTCTCTGCAGCCACATTTTCTCTTCTGCCAACCCAATGTAGCTGAGAGGCTCCATCAGAGAGGGTGTTAAAATACGATGAAAAGACAGATTGGTTTGGTGCCCCAGTAAAGAGATGAAAAGCAGAAGAGAAGTGCAAGAGATTTCCATAGCAACTGGTGCAGAGGCTCTGCCTCCTCTGGTTTGCTCTGAGTCACCATCCATGGTGGTTTAACTCTGGCTGGATGCCGAGTTCCCACCAAAGCTGCTCCATCACTCCCCTCCTCAGCTGGACAGCGGAGGGAAGACGGAGCAGAAGGCTCATGGGTCGGGACAAGGACAGAGAGAGATCAGCCATAATCACGGGCTGGCAGAGCTGGGGGTGTTCACCTGGAGAAGAGAAGGCGCTGGGGAGAACTTAGATCCCCTTCCAGTGCTTGAAGGGGCTCCAGGAGAGCTGGAGAGGGACTTGGGACGAGGGATGGAGGGAAAGGACATGGGGAATGGCTTCCCACTGCCAGAGGGCAGGGTTGGATGGGATATTGGGAAGGAATTGTTCCCTGTGAAGATGCCGTGGCACAGGATGACCAGAGAAACTGCACGTGGATCCCTGGCAGTGTCCAAGGNGGGGGCGTGGCTGCCGCGGAGTCGCGATGAGTTCGCGGGGGCTCAGCCCGAGTGGGCGGGGCCATCGCGCGATGTGCGGTGGATCTGCGGGGGGGGGTCTGCTGGGGGCGGGGCCAGGCGTGGGAAGTGTGATGAGTTTGCGGGGGCTCAGCCCGGCCCTGGGTGTGGGAGGTGTGATAACTTTGCGGGGCTCAGCTTCCCCGAGTCCTGCGGGGCCAAACGCGGGAGGTGCGATGAGTTTACGGGGACTCGGCCCGGCGGAGAGGGGGCACTGGGGCTGAGCCACCCTGCTCTGTGGCATCGGGAGATGGAGGGCATGCATAGCATCATCCCCTGGAGGGGATGCCNTGGAGAGGGACTTGGGACGAGGGATGGAGGGAAAGGACATGGGGAATGGCTTCCCACTGCCAGAGGGCAGGGTTGGATGGGATATTGGGAAGGAATTGTTCCCTGTGAAGATGCCGTGGCATGGGATGCCCAGAGAAACTGTGGCTGCCCCTGGATCCCTGGCAGTGTCCAAGGCCAGGTTGGACGGGGCTTGTCGCAACCTGGGATAGTGGAAGGTGTCCCTGCCCATGGCAGGGGTGGCACTGAATGATCTTTAGGGTCCTTCCAACCCAAACCATCCGTGATTCCGTGATATGCCCTAAACAACCGCTTTTCCAGCTCCGTCCCGTCCCGGCAGAGAGCGGGAACGCGCCGACGGCGCTTCCCTCGGCGACGGCAATGAATATTCATGAGGGGCGTGGCCTGCGCAGGGCGGGAGCGGCGCGCGCGACCTCATTAATATAAAGGCCGGGGGCGCGTCCCCTCATGGATTATGCGNAGCGGAGAGGGGGCACTGGGGCTGAGCCACCCTGCTCTGTGGCATCGGGAGATGGAGGGCATGCATAGCATCATCCCCTGGAGGGGATGCCCTGCTGGGAGGATGTTTCCCCACTTCCTCTGGTGTTTTTCTGATAACCTTGCCCCAGAAGTGAACGGTTCCAACAGTGCTGCCTGGAATTGGGCAGGTCTGTACTGCATCAGGACAGGAAGGGATTTGCACCGTGGGAAGTCCTAGTCCCTTGTTGACATAAAAAAAGTCCCATCATCCCTGTGTTCATGCCTTTCTGTCATACATTTCCTGCCTGCCTCCAAAGCTAGATGCCTTCCTCAACTCCTAGAAAACTGCCCTGCTGTGTTCCCTTCAAAATAAATCCTCATCTGAGACAGTGGCATTGCTTTTTCCCAGTGGGAGCTGCCGGAGATGCCCACCTTGCTGCTGTCAGAACTCGGGATGCACCGGAGTATGTTGGTTGGAGAGGTGTTGCAGCAGTGCCCACTTCTGCAGCATAGCAGTGCTGAGGGGAACCCTGTAGAGCAAACAAGGATTTAAGCTACAGATAAACATCCTTTTAGCCCAGCCCGTTCCTTTCTGAGCGTGTTTCTGGTCTCCCGGTTCATGCTTGTGTCAGCACCCTCTAATTGGCTGTGGGAAGAATTGGCAGGATGAGCTTATACAGCTTTAAATTGGTGGTTTGAACTAACCCCACTAACCTGGAAGAGATTTAGGAAGCTTTCACACAGAAGGATTTGCTGAATCAATGAACAGATGGGCTGTCCCCATCTGGGAGTGCTTCCTCCAGAGGAGGGACAGGGGGAACTCCCGGAGTCAATCTCTGCTCCAGGGCAGTGCTGTCAGTCATGCTTACATGGCATGGTCCAGGTGAGCTTGGATCAGAGTATCCAGCCATGCTGCAGGAATGCTTGTGCAGTGTCTGGGCTTTTATAAGTAGAATTAATTTTAATTCTCTGCTTGTCCTGAGCTGTGTGAGATGTGCGTGGGACAAAGGGCTGTGTCTTCTCACTGCCAGAGGGCAGGTTTAGATGGGATACTGGGATGAAATTCTTCCCTGTAAAGGTGCTGAGGCCCTGGCACAGGCTGCCCAGAGAAGCTGTGGCTCCCCTATCTCTGGAAGTGTCCAAGGCTGGGTTGGATGGGGCTTGGAGCAACCTGCAATAGTAGAAGGCCCATGACAAGGGGTGGAATGAGATGATCCATCCAGTCCCTTCCAACATCTGCTGCTCTGTGCTCATCCACTGAGCCAGCCCTCTCACCATGGAAGACATTGGTTAAGCCTGCTTTCCTTCCCTTAAATCCAGCAGCCTACCTCCCAAACACCTTGTCCTTCTTTGGAAGGGGTTTCCAGGAATAGCTGCTTCCCAGGAATCCAGGTGGGGCTGACCCTGTCATTCCTCCTCCTTGCCCTGTCTGAAGGGATGGGTGACATTTGCTTTCTCCCAAGCCTCACAAACCTCTCCCGATCACCGTGACCTTATCAATGGACATGTAATGTGTGTATCTATATCTATATCTATATATTTCAATGTTTGGGGCAGCGAAGGCAGCAGAGCCCAGCTGGTGCCCAGTGCCAGGACAGAAGGCAAAGGACACAGACTGAAACACATCAAGTTCCACTGGCCATAAGAAAATTACCTGAGGGTGACCGAGCACTGGCACAAGTTGCTCAGGGTGATTGTGGAATTTCCATCCTCAGACAGAGTCAAAACCCAATGGGACATGGACATGGGCAGCCTGTTCCTGCTGACCCTGCTTGAACCAGAAGGGTTGGGTCTCCAGAGGTCTTTGCCAACCTCAGTTATGATGTGATTCTGTCATCAAACACTGATTAAGCTCAGGTATTTAATTAAATCACTTAAAATGTGCAGAATCTTTAAAACTACTCACTGTGACCACTTGACATACCTTGATTATTCCAGCTTAAAGCAGCTAATTAATAATGGTTTCATGTCCCGGTTTTTGTGATTCCCTTTGGGATTCATCCATAATAATGGGCTTAAGGAGCTCTCAGACCTTGGCTGAGGCTGGGGATTCTGCACCAGGTGTCCCAATAGGTATGAAGTCAAAGTCCGTGTCATGACATTTGTCAAACAAAACTGGATAAAAATCAGTGGAGACACACGCTGCCTGTGCTGTGTCTTGGCACGGGCTGGGGTTGCCTGAGAGCTCCTGGGCATCTGATTCCCTAGGAGCTGCCCTGCTGCCTTCAGCCTGGCCCCAGCTGCTGCTCCTGAAGGATGCAGGGGGCCCACGTGTCCCACGTCCTCTCTGTGCGCATCTCCAAGTTCCATAGAGCACCTGGGAAGGTGCCCTAGGTGCTGGTATAAGGACAGAGTTTGAGCTAAGGATGCAGTGCTGGCTGCAATGCTTTGCTAAGCGAGGTTTCTTATATTAAAACAGTTGCTTGGTGAAATTCTTGGAAGGCAGAGAGGAGCAGCAGATGGGAGGCTTGGAGACTGCGGGTGTGTGTTTGAGGATTCAGCTGGCCAAGGAGAAGGAACAGAATATGTTTGTGGCGAGGTGCTCAGCCTGGTTTGTGAGAAAATAAGTACATTCACATTTCAGAGAATCAGATTTCTTTTGTTTCTCCTCTGCCCAGTAGCAATGCACAACAGTCAATAACTGACGCTGGTGTGAGAGGGATGGTGTGTTTTTGCCAGACTTGTAAAATGACTTCCCCCTCCTTCCTCCCAGTCTTTTTTTGGCAGTGGTTTTCCCCTTTCCCCACTGGACCAAACCAGTCTAGTTCTTGAGCATTTCCTGGTGATTCCTTAAGTTCCTGTCACTTCTGTTGTTCTGTAGCCTGTCACTAGTTATTTTTTGTCTCAAGACCGCAGTGCTACAAGTTTGGAAGTGGCAATCCCAAAGAAGCCTTTCCCTGTCTTGGGAAAAGCAGTGATTTTCTCCCCACATCAAACTGATTAAAACTGACACCATCTCTTTTTTCCTCCTTGTCCCAATGTTGTATTGCTGGTGGGATGGGTTAAATTTAAGATTTCCTGGGAAGATAGGATGGGGTGCCTCTCTGGGGGCAGTAACTGTGCTGTGAGGCTGTCAGAGGGCTTGCACCTCCATTTCTTTCCTCGTTTCCTCTCTCCAGCTCTCCAAAATACTTAAATTATTTTTAATCTGCTGTTCAAGCCATTAATGACGAGAGTGATTAGGACCAGAGCCAGAGCTAGCCCCAGTGGTCAGTCTGAGAGGCATGGCAGTGAATCATTAACTCTTGGAAAATAATTTTCCAGTTGAGTAGTGGTTACACCTGTGCTAGGGTCACAGAATTCCTAACTTACTGTTTTGTGTTTTGAAAACGTTTAAGATTTCATCTTTGGCTGCGAGTGTTAACTGCCAGGAGTTAAAAGGAAAAGTAGTGCAAATCTCAAGGGAGATGGAAGCTGCAAAGCCTGCTGAAAGTTTCCATGGAAGCTGGGGGCGAGGGGGATTCGCTGCTGCTGGTGGCAGAGGTGGGACTTGCCTGATGGCATCGGTTTGGCAAAACCCAGGAGCCCCTGAACGACAGACAGGGAACCAAAGGGTTCTGAATCGAGTTCAGCTTTACTTTTAGTCAGCCCATGTTGCTGAATTCGCCAGATGGAGGTTTCTGAATCTTTTGCCAATAAATATAAAATGTGCTGGTCAGGAGTACGGCTCCACAGAGACAGTGTGTAAGACACACTTCTGAGCTGGCCTGGAAAGGATGGGCTCATTCAAGGGGATTGAGGCTGCAAGTCAGATGCCTCTTATAAAGAAGACCAGTGTTAAATAATTAGAAAATCTTTTGTCCTCTCAAATAGTGCAGAAATCAGTTGTTTTTTCCAAGACTGAGCACAATAGGATGTAACTCTTGTCTGCCAGCATGAAAAAGCAGAGTGCCAGGTTTGATCCTGCCACTGCAACTGTTTCAGTGCTCACGCTGGTCTTGGAAGGAGCATCCCAGTGGCAGCCTTCCCAGCAGCCCTTCAGAGTCAGCTTCCTTCAGGAAACAGCTCTGTTCACCCACAGATCACTTGAGAGAAAGGGCAAGCAGGAGATTTGCTGCAAAATCAAGTAAAAAGCCTTTTCTTCCATGATTTTGCCTGCTTTGTTGTCCTGGGCTGTGGCACACACTGAACCAGCTGATCAGCCTTGTCCTGGACCTGAACATCCAGAACTGGCATGGGGAGGTGTGCTGGAGAAAGACACATGATGCTCTGGTCCCCTTGTCTTCCTCCCAGTGTAGGACTGGTCTGGTTCCACTTGGAATGGTTCTGTGCCCACACAAGCATCCTTGGGTGCAGCACCCTTCTGCCCTGTCAGCAGAGGGGATGCTGCCCCTCTGCCCAGCCCTGGAGGCTCCTCTGGAATGCTGTGTCCATCTGGAGTGCTGGAGCATCTCCATATACGTCTTTGCATACATTTTTGTTTTCATTTCTTCTGTACAGAGTTGGAAATTTGGGGTCTCATCTCTTTTTGACCCATCTATAAAATGTACAAGTTGGTACATAAAGATACTGTTGATAAAGTTGCCTCCACCTGGTGTTGGAGCCCTTCAGCTCAACCACCACAACTTACACAAAAATGTTTTTCCATTATTGAAAATTTCTTCTGGCTTGCTGCACCCAAGTGAGAAATGAGAGAGTTGGCGTGGCTCATCTTTCCTGGTGTGTTTCCCTCGGGTTAGCACGTGCTCTGGAGGGGAAAACTCCACCTTTATAGCTCTGGAGACAAGCCTTAAACATTGAGAAGTCATTGAATTTTGCTGCAGGCCAGTTACAGATTGCTGCTGCTCTTGGGACTGTCTCCGTGGAAATTCAGCTTGATAAAGTTCACAAAGAACTGGAACCGCTCAAGGACACAATTGAAAAAACATTTTGGGAAGCCAGTGGAAGGTTTCCAGCACGGCCAGTTGCGGAAGCAGAAGCAAGGAATGCAGCCTGGCCTCCCCAGCATCAACATTGCTTGGGATTTTTATCACATGTGTAGGGACACTTGGGGTGTTTTCCTTTAAAAACAAGCCTGGCTTATGCAGGCGTGTGAGTAAGAGGAAATAGCAGCTTTTTTAATGAGAAAAAAGGCCTTATAATCTATATGCTTAATGTTTGTGTACATGAGATTATTTTTCTCCCTCTGAAGGGAATATTTAAGAAATGCTTTATGATTTGTGCAGCTCTGGCATTGCCAGCAGTGCCCGCTCAGAGCTCCGGAGTTTGCACTCACCCTTGCCAGAGGGAGGGACTGAAGTTACAGAGCTCCCTGGGAGCTTGGGAAGGGGAAACCAGGGGAAGGCAGGACGGGTGGTAACAGGATTTCATCGGTCTGTACGTGGCATGTTTGGGCACCAGGGCTGTGACCTGTCCCCTGGGACGAGGGAATGTGGCTGTGAACCAGAGGATGCCCGGCAAAACAGTCACCAACTGGTCATTGGGTGTTTGATTCACCCACCCTGCCATGTACCTTTCATTTGGAGCCAAATAGAAACATTTCCTGCGTAGGGGAAGTTCTGTGAGGGGGCTGTGAGGGGGCTCAGCCTGCAGGAAAGGAGGCTCAGGGGGAACCTTCTGTCTCTCCACAGTTCCCTGATGAGGGGAGGCAGCCAGGGGTGGTTTTGGGAACGGGACAAGAGGAAACAGCCTCAAGCTGTGCCAGGGGAGTTCACTTTGGGAAGCAGGAGGAATTTCTTCACTGAAAGGGTGGTGAGGCATTGGCTGGGGCTGCCTGGGGAGGTGGTGCAGTCCCCATCCCTGGAGGTGTCCAAGGAACAGCTGGATGGGGCACTCATTGCTCTGGGCTGGGTGACAAGGTGGGATTGGTCACACATTGCACTCAGTGGCCTCAGGCATCTTTCCCAGCCTAAATAATCTTGGGAGTCTGTGAAAACGTGTGGTGGAGCTGCTGGCTTATATCCTTTAATTTTAGCAGGGTGGGAAAAGGAAGTACCCCTGGTGTTTCCTCCTTGCTCAGACCTGTTCCATCCTGACCGTAGCACGTTGGGATGATGAACGGTGCTGCACCCTGCCTGGAATACTGATATCGATTGAGCCAGGATGATTCTCCAGGGGTTGTTGTTTTGTTTTGTTCTGCTTGTTCCCTGTTGCCTCCAGGCTCCCTCAGCTGAAATGCAACTTGCCCGGACTTGCACTGCACAGAAGTGGGAGGGAGCTTTGAGGCTGATACAGGCACAGGACTCCTTTGAGAATAGCAGACTCCAGGGATAGAAGTTAAGCTCTAACCCTGTGCCAGCGTGCTTTTGGTTTCTGAATTCCCGAGGGGAAAGGGAGGAAGTGGGAGCAGGAAAGGGAACTTCTGCCAGACGGAGCATCCTGCCCGCCCGGCTGCAGAGCACTGATGTGGGGAGAGCGCTGTGAGGGGGAACAGGGCTGTGCGTGCTCCGGGCCCTGGGACAGCGCTGCGGGGCGTGGGGAGGAGGCACCGTGGAGAAATGGAGTGTTCTCCGGGCATTGGCGTCAGCGGCAGGAGGGCAGGGGTGCGAATTCGGGGTGCGAATTCGGGGTGCGGGGCTGCTGCTGGCAGCCTGTGTGCCCGGGGTGTCCGGCTGCAGCAGGCACCTAAATCCTGGCTTTATTCCCGGGACTCAGATTCCCTGTGACATCTCCGGGCTGTTACTTCACCCCTGTGTTTACATCCTCCCGAATGCTCTCTGATTGCTTAACTGCTTGTCAAGGACTCTTGAGAATCTCAAAGGAAACTCGGGAAGTGCAAAGAGGGATTACTTGGCCAACCTCCTCCCGATGTTTCTGTATGTTAAACAGAGCTGTGATAGCAGTGGCAGAATATAAACATCTGGGGTTGACAAAAGTGCTGCAGAAGCTCTTGTGCAGCCTGTGGAGATCTCACCGTTTTTGGGAAATAATGGCCAACACCAGTTATCCTATACTAAAAAGTATTTCCTTTTTTTTCCCCTTTTCTTTCCAGACTTTATATTCAGAGCACCCATTAAATTAAGCAAAACAGGAGAACTCCGAGAAGAATATGAAAGCCAGCTAAGGAAGGTCAGTATTTTGGGTAATTGTGTTTTTTCTTCCAGAATAACTTGGATTTCCTGCAGGAATGCCATCCTACCTGTACGGAAACCTGAAGGGCTCTTTTTTCCTGTTCTGTAACAAAGGTTATTTATTCTCTTTATACTGTTCAGCCAGTTCAGGTAATGGCTGTAGTTGAGCCTGTAGATGCCAAATTTTGCTGTCTTAGTCTGCCTTCCAGAGCATGGAAATGTACCTTCTTTGGAGTGAGTGTTTGGTTGTGGATATAATTCCATAAAGGTTTTTGCAGCAGAAGGCATCTCCTTCTCCTCAAACATCCTTCTCCTCAAAAACAAACTATTCCAAACTACAGCTTTCTATTTATTTTTTAGCCAAGAATAAAATGTCATCTAAAGACCAAAAAAAAAAAAAAAAAAGGCTTTTCAGCTGGTTTGGAATTAAAGTCCATGAAAATATGAAAATACTTTTTAGATTTTTTGGTCTTTGTGATCCTGTTTTCCCTTGAGTTGGGTCCAACCCCTCGCTGATTGTTCTACCTGCGGGTAAAAGGAACCTGAGGGGGTTTCCATTGTTGAAGAGTTTTCTTTAGGTTTTCACTTGTAGATCTCAACAAGTGTAAAAAGGGCTGGGAGGCTAATTTAGTTAAAAAAACAGCCTTGTCTGAGTAGGAAAATAGGTGATATTTCAGGTAAATAACTAGTCTGGGAAATGCTTATGTGTGAGGAGACAGTTAAAAAGTGTGGAAGGGTCTTTCCTCCTGGTTCTCGGTGAGTGGAATTAGCAGTGGCACTGACGGGCAGTGTAGGGTACTAAGACAGCTTTGGCTGACTGTTTCATTAACTGATCAGGGGAACTGCAAACTCCACTCCAGCTGAGATGCCTTGCCAGGAAGGCAGCGATACTTTGTGTGCAAAGTCGTGGGACTTGTGGCATTTTCAGCCACAATTCTCTGTCAGGTTTAAGGAAGCATGTTTGCAGTATGGTCAGGCTGCAGCTGAACAGGTTTTTACAGCTACAGCCTGACTTCAGCAAAAAGATACCGTGTGCAGTCCAGTGCCAACACTTCTCCCTTCCCTTCCAGTCAGAAGGAAATACTTCACCATTTTTCTGGCATTTGAGCATATTTTCTCTTGTTCTTGTTCAGCCTGCTGCCTTCCCCTTCTTGCTCCCTGACAGATGGGAGATAGGTTTCTTCCTCCTGCCAGCTTAAACTTGCTTTTTGTGAAGCTCAGCTGAAGGAACCGTGTGGGAGGAGATTCTGTGAATCGTCATCTAAGAGAAAATGGCAGTGAAATTGTGCTGGTAAAATGACAACTGATGATGCAGTCACACTGTTTCCTTATTCGTAGAACCAGAATAGAATCCCAGAATCATTTAGATGGGAAAAGCCCTCTGAGATGGAGTCCAGCTGTTCCCCCAGCACTGCCAAGGCCACCACTCTCCCATGTCCCCCTGTGCCACATCCACATGACTTTTAAATCCCCCCAGGAATGGGGACTCACCTCTGCCCTGGGCAGCTGTGCCAGTGACTGGCTACCCTTTTAGGGAAGGAGTTTACCCTGATATCCAACCTAAACTTCCCCTGGTGCAACTTGACCCTGTTACTTCTTGTCTTGTTACTTGTTACCTGGAATGAGAGACTAACTCTCCTCTGGCTCTGCCCTCTTGTCAGGAGGTTGTTGGGAAGCAAAATTGTGACTGTTGCTACTTATCAAGAGTTTCTTGTTGTCTCTGAACTTCTGAAATAGGCAGGAGGAGATAGGAGCTCAGGTTTGGGAATCTAAGCTTGTACATGATTGGGGTTTCATCCCAGCTTCCCTGCCCGTGGAATGGGAACAACCTGGGCTTTCCTCCTGAGGAGCATTTCCAAACCATTTTACATCTCTCAGATATGAATTGTTTTATGTATATGAACTCTTGACCTGCTTCCCCACTTTGCAGTTGAAAACAAAGTGGTACCATAATTATGCACTGAAGAAATTTTATTTGACGTGGATTATCTCACAGCTTCATTTCCTCAGCTGGCTTTCAGAATGAGAGATACTTGCTGTCTGTGCAGGATAGCGAGATTGGGTTTTCCTCTTTTGTGCCCTTGGTGCCCTTGCATTTTATGTTTTCCCAGAGGAGGTGGTGATTTCTGTGTGCTAACCCCCTGGCTCATCCTGTCCAGCTGTCTTTCTATCACAAGCAAGTCTGTTGCTTGTAAGCACACACAGTGGGAGGGAAACTCCTACCTGAGGCATGTGCTGACATGCAGCTTCCCAGAGCCAGGGCAGACGGAGCAGGCTCCGGGAGGCAGCAAACCTGGACAGTTTGTGGAGGGAAGAGAAGATACCAAACGTGAGTTTGCCAGACTTTTGGACATAAATGTGAGTGTCAGGAATGATGGTCCTGAAGTGGGCGTTTCTTGAGTGAACAATTACTGATTGCTTGTACAGCATTTTTTCCCCCCTGCAGCTGCAGTATCCAAGTGGACTAAAAGGCATTTTCTGATAACTGTGCTGTTCACAGCAGCTGTTGGTCCTGCATCCAGTATTTCAGAGATGCTACTCAGGTCCTTCTCCCAGGGTACGTTTCACACGACATTGTTTCAGTTTCTTGTCCTCCTGTCCCAGCACAGCATTGTCTAGAAGGAAATTCCCTGGGAGACAATTTACATTAAAGCTACTTCAAATTATTATTTTTGTAATTAGTACAGATTTTATCATTAGAGTTTGATTTTGTTTGCAACCCTAATTCTAAATTCCTTTTTGTATCCTATTACTTAGGGTTAGGATCCTGTTGTTGCCTTTTTGATGTCCCTGTCAGCAAAGCTTGGGTTGTCACCTCACACTAATTATGCCATGGATTTCCCCAAAATCCTTAAATATTCCTGTGTGTTGTTACATTTTCTTGTGTCTTTCGATTTTATAATTTAGCCAGAAAAGCGAATATTTCCATATAACTTTCTTCCACATGAGAATTACAGGAGGGACAGGAGTGGTGGGTAGTATTTCAGCCAGCCCAAAAAAAAAAAATCTTGTGGTAAATCTTGATGTGAATTTGTTTTTCTTCAGAAAAGGCAGAAATACTGTTGGCCTACAGCAAACTATTCATCATGTCTGCATCATGTGGTTACAATCTATGTTAGTCAGACACTGTTGTAGTTATTGCTTGAGATTATTAATAGATGAGGAATTTAAAGATACATCTTAAAACAACTCTGAGCAAGGAGTCAAACCGGTCTTTGAAAATATTTGCTGAACACCCACAGTCAGACAAACGGTGGAGTCTTTCCTGGTTTCTGCCTTGTTTCCTCCTTGTTTTCCTCATTGTTTCTCTTTTCCTCATCTCTAGGGGCTTGGATTCAGTAGGATCTGGGTCCTTCCCAATTTGAAAATCACAATGTGCTTTTCCTGTACTGCCTCGTGAACTCTGTTTTCTTTGTCATCCTTATGTCCATATTTTTGGGGTTTTCCTCTCCTCCAGCAGGGAAGAAAAACACTAAATGTTTTTGGAAGGAATGAAGGATTGTTGCATCATCCCCCACTGCCTTTTTGAGCTAGGGAGCTTCTTAAGCACCTGAGATGCCTGTGCCCAAATATGAGGAAAAACCCAGGGATATGAATTCCTAGTGCTGTGGTTCATAAGCAGGACGAAGATGTGTCAATCAAAGGTCCAGATAACTTCTGCATGGAGGGTGGATGGAGGAAGGAGGGAGGATCTGTTCTATATACAGATACATGTAGACTATTCCTGGGCTGTGTGTAAGTTGAGGAAGAGGCAAGACACAAGGTGGGAAAATGACTGAGTGAAGGAGGGAGAAGGGAGCTGGTTACCTGGGGCAGGGACAATCAGATGGTGTTACCTGAAGCGTGTTCTGCCAAGCCTGTTCATCAGGAAAAGGTAGTGGAAAGGAGAAAAGGGAGGTTGTTGGTTTTGATAGCAAGTCTGCCAAAAAAAAAGGTCCTGGCAGAAAAGGGGAGTTTGATTCCTTAGGTGAGGAGCAAAATAGTGCAGTAGGACAGGCAGCCTGTCACAGTCCCTGTACTTTGTGTCCCAGGTTCTGGCATTCCCTGGCATTTCTCTGTGTTTGAAACCCAATTCAAGCTTTCAGCCTGGAGTGAGCTGTCAGGGGTGAGGTGGCCTCACTGCATCCTCTCCATCCAAACACATTGGTGGAACAATGGGATTTCATCTCTCATGTAGCTTTCAACATGGGAATTGCTGCATCTCACCTTTTATTTGAGATGCTCCTTATGTGTCTGCCAAATTGTGTGTGCTGCATGTCAGGCCGTTGGAAGGATAAAACTGAGATATCTCAGCTTGCTTGAAACTAGTTTTGCACATTTTTATAGGTAGTATGATCACTTAGAGGTAGAGAAAAGCTTTTATTTCAGAAAATACAGTGGCAGAGAAGGCTTTGTCCAGCCCTGGGCCTCACGGTGCCTCTGTTGTTTTGCAGAGAAGATAAAATCCGTGATGCTTGTGTATAAAACTCAAATGTGGTGTAGAAGCAAACCAATCTCACATTATTGTGAGAGAGAGGCAGTGGATCTACCCTGGAGTAGAGAAATGAAGGCACAGAATTAAATGATGTGACTAAACTCTTGGTCTTGCCAATCTGTAAGTGTAGGACTTCAAATTGTAACTACTCTACCTCTCTTGTCATTACTTCCAGCTGAGAGAAGAGAAACTACAAGAAGAAAAGACGTCTGAGGATCTGATTCACAAGTTCATTCTAGATGACGTGGACGTAGGGAAAAGAAAAATGGAGGAACAGCAGAAAAAAGATGAATCTGTAGTGTTGAAAGGGAACCAAGACTGTGTAAGTAAGCTCATGCTTCTCCTTCCTGCCCACATAGCAAAATTTTCATTCTTTGGCTTTCCAGGATTCATTGATGGAGTTTTTATGGTTTGTGAAGGCTATGAGCTGGCAGATTATAAATATCCTTGTTAATAAGAACTGTCTTCTAAGGTCTGTTATGACTGCAGATGTTCTTCCAGAGGTTTCTGTCCCCCTTTTTACCGTCTAATGTGTGACTCTTCCTAACACAGCAGATCTTTGGGGATATCCTTGGTCTTCAGCCTTGCATGCATTTCCATCAACATTTCTCCATGAATCTTCTGCAGTGAAGTTGTACAACTGAAGTTCAACACATTCTTCATGCTGACTTCTGCCTATTTCCCATTTCATTTGGGAGGCTCTGCAGGAAATTACCTTTCTTTGATGACTAACAGCTATATATAGGAGCTATGTGCTTATTTTTGTATTATTTATGCCTTACTATCCTCTCAGTATAATCAGAAATGGGGGATTTGGGGATCTTTAGCACTTGGCAAGAAAGAGCTTTATTTTCCAAGTTATTCTTTCTGTTGTACGTGTCAGCTAACTCTTCCTTGGTTGACTTCAGTTTCCTGAACGTCTCTCGGATTCCGAGAATGAAGAACCCTTCCAGGGCAAGCAAACACATCGGTCAGCTTTTGTTTCCAAGACCAGTGCCTACTCCTTTGCTTTCCTTTCAGGGTAAGATGCTGAGACTTCATTTAATGTCCTTTTAAGATGGTCTTCTGACTTGTTTTAAACACACCTGAAATGCTCTATTTCAAATGGTGGTTCCAGTCTAAAAAGAGTGATTCTGGAATTTTAGAGCAGACTCATTGGTAGAATGTGGTGTCTGTCTGATTACTTCCTACCTGGAAGTTAAGGAAGTTAATGTTCATCCCTTGAAGGAGAAAAATCATTGCCTGTAGGTTTAAACCTACAAGCAGATTAGTCAGAAATCAAAATTCTGTAGGATGAACTCAAGAGCGCCGGTTCCTTCTCCAGCACAGATATGAAGGGACAGCATCAGCCCCAAACAGCTTTTTCCCTGGAAAGCTGTTGCTTGACACAGTGGGAGCAGCTGAATAAGCAGGTGTGTTTCCACATGAGCAGCAAAGGGATTTCCCCAGGTTCCTCATTAGCACTGCCCTCAGTTCATTATGAGCTGTGGGTGGAGGTGTCCGTGTGTTCAGAGCGGAGCCCGTGAGCGCAGACCGGGACTCTGCCGCAAATCCAAGATTCCTGGATCCCCGAGGGCATGGGAAGTGTCTCTGCCAGCCAGGTGCTGCCAAGGCTGATGCCTCTCCCACAGGGAGCAACTGCCAGGGCTGTTGAGCTGGTTGTTCCTAAGGTCACGAACAGTCTCCTGTTCTCACCCATTTGCTTTTCAGGAATTTAATCTCCAAGGTGGAGAGGAGTCGGAGCTGCAACGACACCATTCAGGAGAGATCCAAGAGCAGGCAGAGATCAGTCCCAGCCACCAAAACAAAGGTACAGACAACGTCTGGAAACAGGTTCCTGTGTGTAAATGTTCTTATCTGAGGTTACACAGCCCCACTAATCTGGAGATATAAAATATGGGCTTTGTGGCTCTGTGTTATTGCCGTGGGGCCAATCGCTTCCTTGCGGCTCCCAATAAAACCTGCCGGGTAAGGAATTAACAAACGGAAAAGCAGACAGGTGTCAGGGTTCTTGTGTAGCATTGGAGGCTAATTGGAAGTTGAAAGGGTTCTCATGGGGCTTTTGTTTTGTGATTCATTTTCTTTTCAAGGCTGAATCCCCAGCCAGGTAAAGAAAAATCTTTTAGAAGTTTAGGAAAATAATCCTCTCTTCCTTTCCCTTTCTCTCCAAAGCTGTTTAAACAGAGCACAACTCATTGCTTTCCTGACATCAGGGTACATTGGCACTTCCATACTATAGAAGATCTAAAGGCCTGATCTTCACAGGATCATAGAATGGTTTGGATTGGAAGGGAACTTAAAGCTCATCCAAACCCCTGCCCTGGGCAGGGAGATCTTCCAGTACCCCAGGTCACTCCAAGCCCCATCCAACCTGGCCTTGAACACTTCCAAGGATGGGGAAGCCACCCAGCTGGTCCTGCTGGGATGTTCCACCTCCTCATGCTGACACCCTTCCTTCTTGGGATCAGTTTCATCCCTGATGGAGAAGGAGAGGGTTCAGATCCAGAGGTCCCATGAGGAACAGAAACCTGTGCAATCTGCCATCTGAGCTGATAGGAGTTGGACTGAGCCCAAAGCGAAGATCTATAACTTACCTTCCCTCCGAGGACTTTCTTCTTTTTTAAGAGGTTGCTTTATGAATGTGACCAATTAGAGTTCCAGTACAGGGTATTCCAAAAACTTACTTTGACCTCAAAGTAAGTGGGTAGAAAATCCTTCTTTCGGACTCAGCAGGGAAAGGCTGTTATTGTGCACCCTAACTGCTGGATAAAAATATTTCATCTCAGTGCTAAGAGTAAGACCATTTGCAGTTGTGTGTGTTGTTTCCTCTCCGATTTATTTGTGCCAGGATTATGCCCAAGTGTAGCCGCACTAAATGGGCAGATTTATCCAGATAAAGAGAAAACACATTTCAAGGCCAGGTTGGACAGGGCTTGTAGGAATCTGGAGTAGTGGAAGGTGTCCCTGCCCATGGAAGAGGGTGAAATTAGATGGTCTTTAAAGTCACTCCTCACCTAAACCATCCCGTGATTGTGTGATTTTGCCATTGGAGTGGTTGTTACTTGTGGCAAGAGCAGCTCTTAGACTCTAATAAATTTGACACCCAGATTGTGCTGGACTCCGGAGCCGGCTGCTGGTGTCCCACATCAGCCGTGGAAGGAGCTGTGAGCAGCAGAGGCTGTCAGGGACAGCTGTGCACGGCAGCCATCCGTTCTGGTGGTCTCCCCTCGCGTGTGCAGCTCCGTGAACGCCCTTCCCAGCTGTGCTGCCTTGCCTTGCAGGTGCTGCCCCTCACGGGCACGTCCACGCCACTGCTGGGTGTGCTGTCGTCCACGCAGAACCACCGCTGCCTGTCGGCCCCGGACCTGACGGCCGAGAAGCGCCTGGTGCTGGGCGCCGTGTCCTCCCTGTCGGCCCTGCACCGCCCCGAGCGCTCCATCAGCCCCGAGAGCAACGACAGCATCTCCGAGGAGCTCAACCACTTCAAGCCCATCGTCTGCTCCCCGTGCACGCCCCCAAAGAGGCTTCCCGACGGCAGAGTCCTCAGCCCCCTCATCATCAAATCCACCCCCAGAAACCTCAACCGCAGCCTGCAGAAGCCGACAACCTACGAGGCCAGTCCTAGAATACTGAAAAAATGGGAGCAGATATTTCAGGAGCGTCAGATCAAAAAGACTCTCTCCAAAGCAACCCTTACGTCCTTGGCTTCGGAGCCTGGGGAAGATGTTGTGGTTCCTGACATCACCGACTCCAGCAATTGCACTAAAGAGCAGCCACAAGTGCAGGATGATCACCTTCCACCTGACACAACAGGAGAGCCTCGCCCTGAGCTGGATTTCTTCCCTTCCATCAGTGAAACAAAGCTGGGAAGAGGGAGTGAGAAGAACAGAGGTTCACAGGCCTTAACCACTGATGATGGTGCTGCTGAACCAGATGTGAGATCAAACGTAACCCCCCTAAACACACGAGTGGCTGAAGTCCCTGACCTAAAAGTGAATACATTCATGGACAAATCCTGTCTTGGTCTGGGCCCCAAAATGCTGAGCAGGAGACTGATGGGCGTCGGCGCATCGCTGCCTGACAGCAGCACGCTGGGAGTGCCCCTGAAGCCGTCGGGGAAGAAGCAGCTGAAATACCTGAACAACAGCGAGCTGATCAACGTCCAGAACAGCACCTGCAACTCCGTGGAGAACATCCTCGGGGAGCAGCCGCCGCTGCTGCGACGGGGCCGCAAGAGACGCTGCAAAACAAAGCACCTGGAGCACAACGGCTCCGTCAAGAGACTGAGGCACGTGGCGGGGGAGGTGGGGCTGCCTCCTGAGGTTCGGGACGTGGAGCAGAAGCTCCAGCAGGAGGAGGAGGACAGGAGGTTGGCCCTGCACCTGCAGCGGATTTTCGACAGCGAGAACAGGACAGTGGATAGGCGGAAAGTCCGCGTGGATCGGTACCTGCTGCGGTCCAAGAGCACTCTGGGTGCCAAGTAGCACTGCTGGACGATGTTGCCTTTCTAGAGGACGATGCGGTTTGTCAGATTATCTTATAGGAAAACTATTTTTTGCCCTACTTCCACCCACGCAATTGTTTTTTCGTTTCGGTGGTAAGACATTTCTAGGTCCAGTTCAGAGAGAAGCCAGCGTCCTTTCAGATTTACAAAAGAAAAAAAAGAGAGAGTATGAGAAAAAAACTCCTCCCATCCTCTCTGGTCCGGTGTGAAGGAATTGTCTGTCATCCCTGTGAATACACTGCAAGGCCTTCACACACAGTCGGGCCTGGGATCCCCAGCCAGGAGGGTTGTGAACACGGGGTATGAGGCCCATGCCTTGCCAAGAGAAATCTGAGCTCTGCTCGTGGAAATTGTCTGAGAGTCTTCTCCTCTCTGCCTGCCCCATTTTCTCCCTCAGGCTGCATCTGCTTGTGGGGTCAGCCTCTTATCCATGCTCTGTATTTCTCCTGGGGAGTCCTAAACAGAGCCCCCCCACAGTACTTCCAAATGAATGTATCTCACTGTCTGCAGCAGCAGTACAGATCGTTTGTCACTTTCTTAAAGCAGAAAGCCAAATGCAGTGAAGAAAAAGACCCAAAATAAGGATTTTACTGAAAAACCTGATAGTGATTTGTAGTTTCATGTTTGTGACAGGGGAGAGAGCTCAGGGGGAGCAGCTGCAGCCACACGGTGAGCACTGGGACCCAGGGAGCTTTTCTCCCAGTCCATGTCTTTTCCAAACCAAGAGGGTTTCCTGTTCTTCCCTATAGTATTGAAGAAAGGGAAGTGCTGGCCAGGGAGTTTCTGGAGGGGTGTCCTCCCAGCTGCCACATCCCTTGCTCAGTTAAGAGCTCTCTCAGCACCCCGAGGGCCTGTCCTTGCATGTCCCAGAGGCGCATCCCGAGGGATCCAGCTCATTGCTCTCTCCAGGCAGCCCATGGGACAGGAGCCCAGCTGTCCCAAGGGCTGCCCTGCCCCTGCTCCAGCTTCCTGCCTTCAGGTTCAAACCACTGAGAAAGCTCAGGTGAGCAGTGCACTAAAAACTTTCAGGTATGAAGCTGAGCCTGGAGCAGAGCTGGCTCGGAGCCTGGGCTTGGTGGAGTAGGTGTTCTCTGCCCAGATGTGGCAGGCCACCCTCTGAGTGTTTCTAACCCTCTTCCATGGATTAATTTCTTGGATTATTTTCTGTAACATAGGTCAAAAAGTACCCTTCCAACTCAGTCCTTGGCTGCTGCCTTGCAGAGTATTCACTGGGACCCTCGAGGCCCGTGGGGATCTTTGTCTTTGGCAGGGCTTGTGGCATCATCCCCGCCTGCCCTCCTCGTGCCAGGGTTCAGGGCTGGTTTTGGGATGAGCACAGGGCAGGGGCAGACTTCCCTATGGATCATGTGAAGGGAGGGCAGCCAGTGCACATAAATAGACAGATCTGATCTAAGACAACTGCATTGCCCAATTTCCTTTATCTAAAAATGGTTGTATTGTCTCCCTCCATCTTAAACAGTCAAAAAGAAAACAGGAACTGGTTTTCTTTTTCACTGCAAGGACCCTGGCAGGTTTTTTTTTTTTTTCCTTATTGAACTGGATTAAAAAAAAACAAAAACAGAAAACAGAAAAAAAAAGAAAAAATCCTATATTTTATTGGGTAAAATTTATATATTTTAAATACTATATTTCAACAGATCAACACTTTTGTTTTGAAAAATCTTATAGCAGTGATTCCATAATATATATCTCTATCTCTGTATCTCCTTGCCACACAAACTACTGGATGGTTCAAGTTGTACCTGGGGCTGGAGAGATCTGGCCTGCTCTGCCTTCCCAGCAGCTGCAGCCTCGGCAGGTGCTGCTTGAAGCAGGCCCAGCTTTTGACCCAAACCAAAACCTGCTCCTCTGTCCAGCTGTGAATTAGAAGGAAATTAAGGAATTAGAGCCTTGACTGGACCTAGAAGAACAGCACAGAGAGAAGTGGTGATGGCCTCGATCTGCCCTCAGAGCTCAGGAGGGAAACCACAGCTGTAACTCGGAATCCATGCTGTTTTTCCCAACATTTGGAGCTGCAGTATGCACTTCCCAGGTGCATTTCGATTTAGAATTATTTTTACAGGCCCCCTTTTCTGTGGCTCATCCCCGGAGCCCCAAGCAGACTTCCCTAAACAGTTTCCTTTTTCTGGTGGTGTTTGTGGGGGTTCAGCTGGGCCTGGGCTGCTTACACCACAAAAAAATGGATTTACACGCTGAATGTATCTTTTCTTTCCCCTCCTAAAACAGATTTCACAGCCCAATGCACTAGGCCAGTGTCTTAAATACCTTCTTTTGAAAACATTTTATAAATATTTAGGGGTTTGTGCGTTAATTTCCTGACCCCAAATCCAAGCTGGGCAGAAGGGTAGGAGGCAGTGCCTGGGCTGGAGCTTGTCCTCAGCCAAAAAAAAAAACGATTTGGGGGCAGCCATGCTCCCGGGTGCCCCCAAAACAGAGATCCCATCTCCCCAGGCATCACAGCATCTGCGTTCCAGGAGACCTTTGGATGTGGAATCACCGTTGTGTTGGGGAAGGGCTGCGGCGATGCAAAGCCAGGATGAATGTTTTATTAATTTAACACTCTCCAAGTTTGTGTAAGCTTGCAAAAAACAACAAAAATTGTAAATAATTACACTCAAACGAGCAGGAATACCCAGCCTCTCCTCTCCCCTATAAAGGTGTCAGGAATGACATCACCTTTGCCAGAGGTCGTGCCAGCTGAGAAGGAAAATACCTCCTGCTGAACGGTGGATGCAGCACGAGATGAAGCCAAGTATTTATTCACTCCTCTCTGAAAGTCCTGTGTACCCCTCAGCTGCCTTTCCCCCGGGATGAAGGCATTCCGTGCTGGCCGTGGGACAGCACGGCCGTGGGAGTGTCCTCCCAAAACGTGAAGCTGTCTCATCCGGAGGGGCTGGGGTTGGTCCCGTGACAGAAGGACTGTGTCTGCCAAAGATGCCACCAACTCCCAGAAAGTTGCTTTCTGACCCTCTGGAGCTCTCTGCCCGGGAAAAGCCGTACAGAAAGGTCCGTGTTTGGAGTCAGCGAGATGAGATAAATGAAGGAAAAGTGCCAAAAGGGATCATGCCAGGTGATTGTATGACGTTGTTCTATATTGTCAGTATTTCTCTTCCAATGCTATTGTACATGCAGTGCACAGTAGTCATGAAGTGTAGCTTGAGCAAGCGCTTCTTTGTATTTTCTCAGTGAAAGCAGAGGGGGAGATCGAAGCCTTAAAGACTCTCACTGATTTTAGAAAACAAGCCTTTAGCAATGCTCCGAGGGCAGGGCTCCGCCCGGGCCCTCCCACAGTCCTGCCCTGTCTCCCGGTTGTCCGGCGGAAGGTTGGCAAAGAGCTTGTCCCACACGAGGGGAAGCGTTTCGGGGGAGCCTGGACCCTCTGGCCCAGCGGGGGACGCGGGACAGACCCTGCCCCGTGTCCGTGGCGGAGCCCCCCGGGATGTCCCGGGGCTGGGAGCGCGGCACGGAGCCGGGATGAGCCCCCGTGGCGCACACACCTGGCACCGCCCCGTCCCCTCCCGTCCTCAGCCTGTGGAACACCGCGACGCGCCCGCTCTGGGGTCAGCTCCTCACTATGCAAACGGGAAAACAAACCTGCAGCTGGGCACGGACGGGGGGTGCGCCTGCTTCCCTTGGGATTTGCTGTCGAACTGTTCAGAACCAATCTAGATGTCGCTACACTTTTTCTCCAATAACGCTTTAAATCGTTGTGCTTTCGTGTTCTCCGCTCGCCAGCAGGGCACCGGCTGGCTACAAACTGTCACGGTCGTTCTGGTCCCCGCTGAACCCCCGTGGCTTCACCTGAATGTGTTACAAAGCGATGGAAGGCACCAAAGGACCGCTGACTTGCATGTGTGAAATGTGTGAGTGGAATGACATGCGGGCATCTGTCATGTTGTGGCTTCTGTTGTTTGAAACAGAGTAAATCCTGCTTGTGAAACAATTGTCACAAACCAGAAATATGCCAACAAATGTGTACAAATAACAGTGTTTGTTTTAACAGCAACCAGGACTTGAACTGCAGGGCAAAGGCCGAGGTTCAAACAGAATAAAACCAGATTCTGACAGTGAAACTCCCTGCTTCTTGCTGTGCTTGGAAGCAAGCAGGATCCTACTGCTGCTTGTCCCGGACAGGTGACACTTGCCTCCAGCTGAAGGAGGTTGTGGAGTAATTGTACAATGACAAAATCATTTGGTTGGAAAAGCTCAGAGACCCAAGTTCTGCTTCCTCTCGGGACAAACCCGTTTTAATCCGAGGCTGATCTGCCAACAGCTGGGTTTGGGCTGGCTTAATCCAGCTGTAGATCCCAGGGAGCCCAGCAGTGTCTGTGTGGCACCCTGGCACAGCTGAGCCCTCTCCCACTGGAACATGCCCGTGCTTTCCACGTGGGCAGGGAGAGGCAGGTGCTGCTCGCCCATCCTGTCTGGATCCCTGGCATCTGCAGCAGGACATAGTCAAGCTGTCCTCTCCCCCCTTCCCGCTCCGCTGGCACCTCCGTGTGGCCGGGAGTGCTGCCAGGGGCTGCTCAAGGAGTGGTGCCTGCTCCGCTCCCAGCCCCTCTGCGCTCACAAACACTGAGGACAATGCGCGGTTTCCTCCCGGAATGTCTTGGCACAGCCAGGGCAACAAGCCAGACCCAATTCCCACTAAAAGGAACAAAGATACAAAGAGGCTCATTAATAACAGGTTTGAGCCAAGACAGGTGGAAACCCATCGTTTGCTCTCGCTGCAGGGAGGTGCATCTGCCAGGAGACCGGACTGGGGCTGTTGAATCTTTTAACATAAATCTGATATCCATAAATCTGACATTGAAGCAGCTAAATTGGATCAGTCCAAGTGGCCATCTAGCTTAGCATGGCATCTCCTGCAATGGAAAACGGGAGGTTCCTTGTCGTGGCAGCTGGGGCCAAGCTGAACATGAAGGGTCTAATTAAGGAGGAATTAAGCAGCATCCTCCTCACGTGGCTGGGCCACACAACACGGCTGCTGTATCGTGTTGGAGATCATAGAACCATGGAATAGTTAGGGCTGGAAAAGGCCTCCAAGGTCATCGAGTTCCCCAGCACTGCAAGGCCACCACTAACACATGTCCTCAAGTGCCACGTCCACGCAGTTTTAAATCCCTCCAGGTATCGGGACTCCACCGCTGCCCTGGGCAGCTGTGCCGGGACTGGACAGCTCTTTTGGGGTCGGGTGGGGCTTGGAGGAACGCGATCTAGTGGAAGGTTCCCCTGCCCATGGCAGGGGGTGGGACTGGATGGGTTTTAAGGTCGCTCCCAACCCCGATCCTCTGATTCCATGATGGATGCGAGCACCTTCTCCACGTCATAAGGACGGACTGCATTTCCCAGCGTGCCGCGCGGCGCGAGAGAGGCCGCACTTCCTCCCGCGCCACCAATCAGCGGCGCCCAGGTGTCGCGGGCCGGGCGGGGGCGGAGGCGGCGAGAAGATGGCGGCCAAGAGCGGCCGGAACGGGCTCCTGGACAAGGT
>VXBB01004613.1:43317-64041 GCA_013399915.1 Illadopsis cleaveri | reverse complement strand
TTTTTTAAATCCGAAGAGGGGAGGTGGGGCAGTGGTGTTAAGGTCGGACAATTCAATATCTAGCATTTATTAATTTTCTTTTTTCCGTGCCATGTGGGCACTCTGGCAACAAACGATTGGGATTTTCACTTTCATCCATTACTGTTAACCTCCTATTGGCAGAAAGGAATTGTTGGAACCCTTTCTTTAGAGGAAACGCTCATTCCAGAGCGTTTTAATCCTAAACCGAGATACTCTTCTAGGTGACATTTGGATGAGATTCAAATCCTCCAGGATGGAAACCCAGCTTCCCAGGGAGGTCCAGGTCACCATAACACCTCCTGGCGTTTTTTTAGCTGGAAGGAAAAGGCCAAAAATCGGGGAGGGGGGTAGAAACATAAGGCAGACCTTTCCCAAGGCTCTCCTGCATGCTTTGGGTTCAGAAATGTGCGTTTATCACTCCTTGGCTGTGTTGATCAGGCCATGGGTTAACCCTTCCGTAGGCACACGGGGGTAGGGGGTGAGCTGCAAGGAGCATTTGAGATATTCCTGGAGATGTGGAGCACGGCCTGAATGTCAAACAGCCTGGAAGGCTTCCAGTTTCTCCCAGTTCCTGCTTTTCAGTCAGGAACAACCACCGCAGGACTCAGAGAAGGCTGAACAGAGCACAGGTTACTCACCAGCCCCATTGCTCCGGTTTATTACTTCCAGATGTTTCTGTACACATGGGAGTCATTGGTCACGGAAAGGAGGGGGAAAAGTGAAAGCTGTGGCTAAATTTCCCCCTCCTCCCCACACTGGGGTGCAGGGAAGGGATGGGGGAACATTTTGGATGACAAGAGGCTTCTGTGAGTTACCAGAAAAACCCAAGGGTTGGGCCTGGTGCAGGAGCAGCTGGATAAACTCCCTTCCTCCACAGGCTGCTCCAAGGAGCCCAAGTATCACAGCTAAAGGGAAAGCAGGAATTCCTACTCCAGGCCTTTCACAAATGCTTTATTTGTAGGCGAGGGAAACAGACACAGAACAAGACAAGACCAGGATGAGGCTGACACGGGACACAGCGTGTGGTCTCCAGAGAACTCACACACACACACACACACACACACCCTCACACAGACACACATTTTCCTTCTGGAAACAGCAGCACATGGCAGGAGGTCACCCTGCCACACTGGGAAAGCTCAGCCACAACTGGCCAAGCATCCAGCAGCAAAACTTGGAGCAAACACCCAATCCCATTCCCGCTGTGTCAGATGCCACATGGACACAGTGCTGAGGGGACAGCGACACATCCAAGGGATGCAGGTTTGGGCAACACAAAGGGCACTTCCAGGCTGTAAGCAGAGCACCAGGCTCAGAGACAGGTGGTAGAATGCACTAGGGCCAAGCGTTCTTGGAAGTGAAAAGCCATAAACTTGGAAGTGAAAAGCCAAGTTTTTGACCTTGCCTAAAGATCCAGGTCTAGATTTCCAAGAGTGTTGATTACCAGTTCAAACCAGTGAATGGCTGGCTGCCAGGCACCTCCACACAGCCCTCCTCCCAGGCCGTTCTGCTCCCAAAAGAAACGGCAATAGTGGAGAAAAGGAAAAATGTCAGTGCTAAAGTCACAGAATCAGAATAATTTGGGTAGGGACCAACCTTAAAGCCCATCCAGTCCCACCCCTGCCATGGGCAGGGACAACTTCACTATCCCAGGTTGCTCCAAGTCCTGTCCAACCTAGCCTTGGATATTTCCAGGGATCCAGGGACAGCCACAGCTTCTCTGGGCAACCTCTGCCAGGGCCTAAATTGTAAAAAAACTTCTTCCTAATACCCCCACTGACCCTCCTGGAGGGGATTCTCCAAGGTCTGTGTTACCAGCTCTGCCTTTGCAAGTCATCCCAACGCTGCTTGCAAATCGCAAACAAGCGGAAAGCGAGGCTGGAATGGGCTTCCTCAGGTTTCTCAAGCCTTTCTCTTGCCAAAAGGGGAAAAATAACAATTTTACCTATTGCTGCATCACCTCTGCAGACCCCCTGTCACAGTCTGAGGGGAAAATTCTCTCTGGACAGCCCCAGGCCCGAGTTTAATTCCTTACTCAAGGGTTGATTTATTCAAAGCATGAGTACCCGCTTTGGCAATACAGGGAATAATCTTTTTCCACCAATCCCACTGCTCCAGTCATCTGCAAGCCCCTGATGGCTTTGTCCAGTACACATAATCTGGCAAAACCCATCTTAGGTCTTAGACATTTATTTTTTTAATTTATTCAATTAAAATGAAGCCTGCAACAAACCAGCCTCCCAAAGTGCATCTCCTGCTCCTGGCAAACCTTGGGATCTTCCACTGGAAAAGTTGCCACTGATCCTCAATCCAAAAAGTAAAACAAAATCGAGAAGTTTCTAAGTAATCCAAAGGCTGCAGGAAAAATGCACAGCTGGGAGTTTTGGGGGGATATTTCTCTGTGTCCCTGTTTCTTGTGAGCCAAAGAGAAGATTCCTTCTCTCTGCAGTTAACTTTTGCCACAGCCTGTGTATCCTTCAACAAATGCCATTTATCCCAGCAGGAGCATTAATATTTCTCAGACAGAAGTACAGTCTCAGAAATGTACATGGCTTGACAGAGCCGAAAGGAATTTCCCTTCCACCCCCCCCACAGTGCTGCTGCTGTCCCTGGAATCCATTTTTTAAATCCAGTACCACATGAGTCCCTGGACAGTCATCTACCCCGGGCAAGGCAGGGCTGGGAGCTGGCATGGAGCAACACACCATTCCATTAAATAGGCTCTTGATATATTTATTTTCTTTGCACTCACGCAATGTTAACAACAAAACAGAATCCCAGGGAGCCCACAGGATTTCAGAAATCATTCCTTTTCCAGTGGTCCTTCTACAGAATACAAAACTGATTTGCTTTCCATGGAGGGTTCTGCTTGGTTGGGCTTTTTTACGAGCTCACAAATCAAAGGGATAACGTGAGGAATCACTCCAAGTCAGACTCTCCAAGTTACTTCACCACAGAGGAATGTGACTTCACCACGATCATTGATGAGCATGATCCCGGGAAGTGAGACTCTGGATGTACACGCTGGATTATTGAATCCCTAACAATCTGAACAAAGGAGTTGCCTGCAAAAGAGAATTCTGGCCATTTTGGGGACATGGCTGGGGAAAGAACCATTTTGCATCTTGACTACTGAAGATCCATTGAATCCATCAGGAACTAAACCAGGGTGGACACTACATCAAATTAATGCATTAACATGGTGACTCACAGAGGGAAGCGCAGAGAGCCAGCAATTGCTCTTTTAACACCTGAATGGCCAGAGTGCCAGGAGGGCATTCCTGGCTGGAATGAGGCTTTCCTGTCTCTAATCCAGGCGCCTCCCAACCTGATGTGTCAGGGCAGGGACACGGAGCAAGGCCAGGGCTGCTGTGCCCGGTGAATCACAGCTGAGTGGATCTCCACCAGGCCCAAGGCCACATCTGTGCCTCTCAAATGCCAAGAATTCCTGATGGCTCTTGTCATGGGATGCACAGGGCAGCTCCCAAATCACCACAGACCTTTGCCTCAGCAGAGCAGGGTTAAAATCACCAGACAGCAGCAAGCAGTTATGGACACCAGGCAAAAAAAAAAAGGGATTTCAGACATCCACCAGCAAAATATTGAGGAAAACTGCTCCAAAACATGTCTGCACTTACACTCAAAAGTGACTCTTAGGTGAAAGCAAGCCCAGGAACTGTCTGTGGATAACTGAACCCTGAAGAAAAGCTCTCTGTGCACATGGAACTCCGGAAGGCAGGCAGCAAAATTATTTAGGAAGCAACAGTGGAAACAAAGTCCTTCCTCCAGTACTGGGGAGAACAGCTGCCTACACCTCTGCATCAACATCAGCAGGACAGACTCCAAGCTCTCCCAGGGTTTCTCCTACAGCCCATTCAATGTTTTTCCATCCCAAAGGCGCTGAACTCTGCTCAGCTGTGTGTGGCAGCTACAAGAAGGGAAGAACAAACACATTCCAGGTGGCAGAAAACAGCCAAACTGCCTGTTGACCACACTGTCCCTGCTGCTCTTGGGTCTTCTCCATAAACACAGGTTCAGAGTCCTCTGGCCTGGGATGTGTCTGTAGTAGATGGAGTTATCCAGGCTTTTCTTCCCAGAGACGACTTGAAATGAGCACGAGAAAAACAGCAAGACTCTGAAATGGAGCTGACAATGCCCCCCTCGCCTTTCTGATTTACAATCCCATCCAGCTTTGCCCAGGAAAGTGGCCTCCAGGCTTTTCCCACAGCTTAACCCCTAAGGCTGGCACTGCTGAGATGAAACTTGAGCTCCCAATGAAGCCAATTCCTCGTCTGCTTTAGGGGAAAAAAAAGTGTATTTATAAAACCCAAACCTAAGGGGCACTTCCAAGATGATTCTGTGATTCCACGGAGAAATCCTGAAGCCTTTGGCTGTGCTGCAATGCCCTCAGTGGATCTGGACTGCCAACAGCCCTTCTGCAGTTGGGTCCAAGAAAGCCTGAGAATTGATGGAGATTGGTATGACTGACTACATGGGATTCCAGGAGGTCTTTCCTTGTGGCAGCAGAGAAGAGGATCCCACTTCCCAGAGCCTGAAGAGCTTTTCATGGTCTTCAGCAGAAGCTGCTTCCCAGCAAGGAAGTCCCTAAGAATTTAGATATTCTGGAGAACTAGTTCTAGGGGATGAATCTCACACCAACTTCTCACTGCTGCTGGACTGGGAGATGAGAGGATATGGATACATCACAGTGGCCTCTGGTGCAGTTTATTTACAATGGGAATCAGTGCTGGAGAACACCAGGATATTAACAAGCAGGAAACACACTAGGAGGCAAAAAAGAGAATGGAAGAAAGACCCCATGTTAGCATCAAGGTTCTCTGCAAACTCTGTGACAACCTAAATGCAGCTGTAAAGTCCTTAGGTCTTCTCCCTCTCTTCCTAGTCACACATCAACCTACACTATCAAGCTTACCAGTCACATCCTTCTCTCACTGCCTGGCTGATCACAGGGGCCTGGCTTCCACAGGCCATTTTGATAAGAAAACACGAGAGAAGTTTGGAAAGTCTGCAAAGTGACACATACAGCTTTACCTGCCTCATCTCACCAGTATTTCTTGGCCAAGGGAGTGTGATGCAAGTTGTTTCCACAACACAGGCCCTTGGTTATTTAATGAAATACTATTAAAGCTAAATGCCATAAAGTCTGTAATTTTGCATTCTGGCAGGCTACAAAGAAAGAAATCTGCTTTGCTCCTCCCTTCCAAGGAAGGAGGATTCATCAGCATATGTAAATACATGAGAAATTTAAAAGGAACACAAACACCAAATGTATTACTGGCTGTGATTCAGAGCTGTTTGTTTATCTGTGGTTTTTAGCACCATGCTAACATTCCAGCCTCCCACCTCGAGAGCCAAACAGGCAGTAAGAGCAGGAGCTCTGCCCAGGGACACAACTCCATGGAGCCTTACCACTGGAATCCACCAATGGGCTCTGTAAACCTGTGACGGATCAGGAACGTTGCAACAGCTTCAGCAACCTGAGAGAAGGGAAGAAAATAGCTCAGGATTTAGGGGGACACAAAGAGAACACAAAACCCAGTCAGTTTTCAAAGCCTGCAGTATTTCTGACAACAGTTCACCTCCTCAGGATTCTCTTGCTGAACCGTTTGCTCCTTTGAAACAAGAGCTCTGTGTAACACACTTCAGCTTTACTCCAACACTGAGACTGCCATCAAGAAGTGACCATACTTTTTCTCCACTCATTCCAGTAATTCCTAAAACAATGTCTAAGTTTAGCAGGGAGAAAAGGTAAATTCAGGATGCAAGACAGTAACCTGGAATGGTTTGGGTTGGGAGGAACAGTAAAGCTCATCCAGTTCCAACCCCTGCCATGGGCAGGGACATCTTCCACTAGGCCAGGCTGCTCCCAGCCCTGTCCAACCTGGTCAGTACTGCTTAGAATATATAAAAAAAGAGGAACAACTTAAGTACTCAGTATGTTTAGATAAAAATACCTATTTCAGACTGGTAAAGTGAAGCACAGAAAGGCTGAGTTTTAACACAGCTGTCAGTGCAGAATGAGCTTTAAAACCAGATGTGCTTCCAACCGCAGGCTCCAGTGGCTGCACCGCATTCCTGCTTCCATCTGGACACAAACTCCAGCAGTGCCCAGAGCAGCACTGCTCTGTCAAAGCTGCTTCAGGAACATTTGGTTTCTATTTGGAAAATGTGAGCCACCCAACACAAAACACAGACCAACCCCTAAAGCTGCAGCTTAGTGCAAGGGATAATGGGGAACTGCATGAGGAAAGGAAGGGAGGTGAAATCCACACTCCACATGGGTAGAATTAGGTACATCACCACGAGCCTGAGAGTTAAATCCACAGCCCAGCCCTGTGGCATGTAACGTCTTAGCCAGGGCTTTTCAGACAGCTAAAAAATCCCAGCTGCTTGTGAAAGCCAGTTGTCGTGCCAAAAAATGCCCCTGAAGTATGATCTGTGCTCCACGGTAAGGAACAGATCCCTTTCTGCATTTCAGATCATGGCTTACGTAGTTTCAGCCCCATGGGGGGCCTCACCTTGTCCGGAGCGTCTTCATGGACTGCGTGGCCACACTGTGGGAGGACCTGCATCTGGAACTTCCCTGTGGATTGAGAGAGTCAGCACAGTCTGGACCAACTAACCTCACTAAATGTAGCTGGAAAAGAGGCCCCAGGGATGGCAGGAAGTCTTGGCAGACTCCACACCATGCACAGCCGATGGTCTCCAAAGAACACATGGACCAGCTGCTTAATTCACCTTCTCCAGGTGTGACTGGAACAGGTCCCCAGGAGTTAAAATGAAGCTGAACTTCTCAGAGCTTCTCAATGCAGGCAAGTGTCAGAGTTGGAACTCTTACTGGATTTACCTTAAAGTAACATTTATCTTGCTATCCAATACTATTTTCCAGTACTGGTTGCTTGGGATGGGGGAAAAGAAAACCCAACCTAAACCCCAAAACATGAATGAAGGTGCTTAATCTTGGTCTGCTGTCTGTCAGAAACACTGGGAGACGGGACATTTTTGAACGGTCCCAAGTGTCCTAGCTAGGAACATCAGGAATGTAGCTAGAAAGGGAAAAATTAGATTAGAAAGAAACCCTCACACACAATCATTCTGATCCAAGAGAAGTGTGGCAGCTCCACTGCTGGAAGCACTGAACACTAGATTGAATAAAACCTACTGCAGCAGCCCTTCAAATGGAACCTTTCTCACCTTCCCCACCTTTCCTTGATCACAGTTGGAGAACACTTTGGGATAGATGAATTCTTTAATGCCCATTTCTATGGATATTGACTGTACCCATAGCAAGCTGTCATGCAAAAAGAGCATTACAGTAAGGCTGGAGTAACAGTATTACATACTCACCTTGCATCTGTCCAATGGTCAGATCTTTATCCAGCCTGTCAACACCTACAATCAGATAAATAAATGTATTGGAGAACAGCCAGAGAGAACACAACTCTCTGAGCCAGGCCTTACTCCACATTTTAAAAGAGACATTAGCTTGAAAAACAGAAAATAGACATCTCTGACACCCACGACATGGACATTTCACTGCTGCACCTTGAGAGAGTAAAGTGACAAGAAAGAAACAGCCAAAAATGCAAGAGCACAGCACTTCCTACAACTTAAAAAGGGTATTTACATGCTGTATTTCCTATTAAGGAACAAAAAGGGCTTAAAGCTGTATTTGACTTTCACTTGAGAAGTTCAAACCACACCATGCTATTTTAGGAGACACAGAGAAGCCCAGGTATTCCCAGGAAACACTGCAGCCCAGTGCTGACCCTGTTCTCTGAAACACAAGTGTGACATCACTGAAGTGCACACCAGGACTGGAAGAGGCACGTACCAGCTAAAAGCAAAAGCTTTGGAGTCGGACAGCTGAGGAAGAGGTTGGATAAACCCCTGAACCAGCCATCCCAGTACTTTTCTGTTTTGGCCAGTTCGATTCTCCACGTGTATAAATGCTCCTTCTTGGTCTGCAGGGACGAGAGAGAGCTCTGCATTAGTGATCAGAAAACAGCAGAAAGAAAACCAACTCAGGGAGCCACTTGGAAATGCATAAATACATAGATATAAAAAATAAAAAAATGCTGGCTCCCTCTGGTGGATTACACATTTCCAGGCATGACCCTCCTTGCTTCTAAATCTCTCTCCAAATCAAAGTACATGACTAGGGAACAAGAAAGTCAGCAAGAGCTACACCAAGACCAGAGGACTGCAGGATTCAGGGCAATCAATTTGCTATTTTTTACTGACACAAATAGCTCACAAATTGTCTGAACATTTGGGCTTGGCTCTCATCCAGTTTTCTCTCCCTGGAGTGGCTCCCTTTCATATCAGAATGATTTGGATAACCACAGGTGACAGCTCTTGCAGGGGAAGCTGAAAACACAGCAGCAAACTCCCTACCTCTGTGTCATCCTCTTTCTTCCTCTTGTTGACAGAGCCTCCTCTTTCCTCATCCTCGTCCTCCTCCTCCTCTTCCTCAATAATTCCCTCTACTATGGCTTTAGGGCATTCAGGACTGGCAGCCCCTTCGCACCTGTGAAAATAAAATCAGAAACTGATTCCCTGACAAAAGAAGAAACTCCAAACCAAAACACCACCCAGGATTAAACCATAGGTGTTCAGCAGCTTTGCTTGAAGGAATTTTCATTTTCAAGTGCACTTATATACCAATGGTATTGTAAAGCAGAAAGAAATATTGTAAAATAATAAATAAACCAAAGGCCACTTACTGTTTGACTTGACCGACCATAGAAACTCTGGCAGATTCGAGATTTCTTATCTGTCCACTTTTTACACTAGGGAAAAAAAAATAAAAATCAGAAGACAGAAATATTTACTGCAGAGCTTCAAGAATCAGCAGGCCCAGAAACAGGAGTTAAACTCCTCTACAGCTCAGGATTTCCCCAAACTATTCCCAAAGCTCCTGCTCTCCAACTGAACAGTGGCTCCTGCTAAACTTATGTGAACCTCCCGTTGTCACTGGAACTGTGAGGGAGAAGTGCTGGTGGGGAAACAGGGTTAAACCCAGGGCAGGGGGCTGGGAGAGGGCCTGTAAACAGCCAAATTATATAAAGTTTGTTTCCTTCGGGAGTCAAGCTACAAAGACAAGTGATTCCAGAGACTGAGCCCAAGCTTTACCTCCACTCAATGGCATTCTCAAGTGACTTGAATGTTTTGGGGCGACTCCTTAAGAAGTTCTGCATGCTGTTCAAGGCATCCATGGCTGTACCTAAAAGCAAATGACATCATCTTCATCAACTTCATGGCATCTGATGAAATCATTGCCACATCCCTCGATACAAAACTGGCTGCAACACCCTCAGAGGGAGCTGGAGCTCCCCAGTGATTTAATGCTGCTAAGGAAAGTACAGATTAGTATTTCTAAGCTAACAATCATATTGGAAGGTTACTATTTGAATAGGTAGGATATTCAGAGAGTAAGAGAAAGCAGCGACCATTTATGTTCCCCACCAAGAAAATGTTTCAAAGAAAGTAGTGCCATGGTCTAGTTGACAAGGTGGTGTTAAGTCATAGGTTTGACTCAATGATCTCAAGGGTCTTTTCCAACTTAGTTGATTCTCTGATTCTGTGAAATTAGCACGAAAAAAGCAGAGAGTACACCTGGGAAAAGGAAAAGAAAGGGTCACAATGGGAAGATTTTTGTGTGTGTAGGATCTGTTAGGAGGATGGAATTGGCTTAAAAACGGGGCAAAACTTTCTGTATTCAGGGATTTGGGGCTAAGAGAAGAAGTGGAAGGCAGAAGCCCGGCCGAGGGGCTGGAAGCCTCGGGGGGCAGGCACACTCACCTTCCACGACGTCGATCATGCAGAGCCCCAGCAGGCTGGGCACCAGGTTGGCGACGGCGGTGTGCACGGCGATGGCCCCCCCCATGCTGTGCCCGATCAGCATGATGGGCGGGGGCAGGTCCCCGTACAGCGCCTCCACCACGTTCCCCACGTCCCTGCGAAGGGACAGCAAACCGGGATGGCACCGCCGCCTCCGCGGGAGGACACGGGACACGCCCGCTGCGGGTGTGCGGCCCCAGAGCGTCTCTTAACCCGCAGGCAGCAGACAAGGATATTCTCCTGTCGCTGCTTCATCTTAGAACCACAGCAGGAAACCCTGCAAGCCAATGCCTTCCTGAACATCCATGTAATTCCTCTTTTTATTAACAGAGCCCTCGTTTAAAAGATTTAAAAGATATTCAAGCAATCTGATCTAGTGGAAGGTGTCCCTCCCTATGTGGATGAAATTTATAGTCCCTTCCAGCCCAAATTCTGTGATTCCTTGTAGAAAACGTTTTAGGCTGACACTTGCTGGTGGGAATGTTAAATAAAAGGTGAGAAAAAGCTGTCAAATCATCTTGCATGGAAGCACAAACCAAGAAATTAATTGTTCTTAGAAGAAAAAAACTGGAATTAGAGAGAGAAAACTAACTGGGCCCTACTGACCACGCCAAAGATGAACAACACTGAGCACAGACAAAAAAATTGAGACTCTCTATGTGCACAGATGCAAGGGGCAATTACCCCATCCTTCCCAAAAGGCACCTACTGTTAAACTGAAGCTGTCACTTCTTGACACTTTTCCCAGGATGGGAAAGCTGGCTGGTACGATTCTCAACCCCCAAATCAGCAGCAGAGCTAACAACTGAAATCTACTGAAGAGCAGTTTACAGACACCCCCCAACTGGCTCTCCTGACTACAACCATTCAGAGGAACCTGAGACCTGAGCAGTACTGAAAATTGAAAATAAGGGAAAAAAAATGAACAGGTTGACCGGCTTGTTTGCTCTGCTAGAGAAAATTGCCTGAGGATTTGATTTAAAAGGACAAACAGGAACACCAGCTATAATTTAAGGTTCCTATTTAGAAGATATTCAGGACTAAGTTTCAAGCTCATTGCCAAGAGGAGGGGAAGGTTTCAAAACAAAAGGAACTTGCTTTCCCCCCACAGCAGTGCTGCTCCAGATCTAAAATATTCTAATTATTTAATCCAGCATCTCCTCAGGACAGTTACACATCAGGATCTGACAAGGCATAAGCAGCAGGAATAAGGTATACAATGGAAGTCAGAATACATTTCACACATGGCCTCCCCTCAACAAACCAAGTGAATTTGTCCATGGGAAGGTTACAAAACCCTTCATAATTTAGTTATAGTCACAGCAAAGAGTCTCTTTGTACTAAATATGGGCAGAACATAATGTGCTTAGCAGAGGGTATTTGCTTTTCTTACAGTTTTGTCAAGAGGGGGATGGATTTGCATGCCAAAGCAGGTCATGGCAGTTCGAAAAAGCAATTCTATGCTTGAAAATCCTGTGTCTGTGACCCAGACTTCGGGGGTGTTACCAGGCCAACGTGAGCCTGCTCTGAACACTCACTCCAAGGGCTGAGAAGAGTCAAACTGGGGACTTCAGGCTAAAATACCCCATGGATGTCTAAGGAAAGCATTCCACCTCCATTAGGAATTCTTCAGCATGTTGCAGGTTTAAAGTGCTCACTGCCTAAAAACTCAGGGTACTTGGAGAACAAGAACAAGAACTCCAGTTCTTGGAATCTGACGCAGCTGGGAGAGACATCATTTCAAACTGTCCCAGAGTGGAAGGAAAGAAGGGGCAACTACCAGAATCACGTGAAATTAAACTATGTTCCATGTCCTTTGAATGACGGCTGTGTGCCCTCAAGTAGTTTATTGTTCAGCCAAGGAAAGAAAATGGAGGTTTGTGAAAAGGGAAACAAGGATAAGTTTCCTTACTTTGACATAGTCTCTGCAGACAGATCTTCAGGATTCCTTACTTTTGTTTCTCCTGAAAAAAACCCAACCCAAGTTAAGTTCACTTAAGTTGAAAAACTTCAGGCCCCCTCAGGACTTAGAGCAGTGACGGTACAAAGCTTTTAGGCACAGATATGAAGAGCAAGCCTACTGCAATGAACATTAATAATTAAGAAACAGAATTAACAAGAACACTTGGTACTATGGGTAGGAAACACTGCCCAGAACTGTTCGTTATGAAACTTAAATGAAAGAACAGTCCTTATTTCTCATGGCAAAGACCACCTATAGGTTATGGAAATATGAAAGAGGGCTTGGTGGAAGGAAGTAATCCACCACTGTCTCATGCAAAGGTTCAGGGGGTCTCAGCTTCTGACATAAGCCAGTCTTCCATCCCTGCTTTTGAATCAAAATTGGGATGCCTTAAGGATGTTTTCCTAGTCATCCTGTGAGGAATTCATTGCATCTCCTTTAAAAAAATGGGAGCATGTAACACGTTGATGAGACTCCAGATTTATTTCTTTGACTTACCATGGCCTCGGAGGTCTAAAGCCACAATCCTACACTGGATCCTGTTAATGATTGCAGACTGCAAGGAGAGACAGAGAGAATATTGTTTGCAAAGTGGGATTAGCAACAACAAGCACTCCCTAAAAACCCTTCAGGGCCTCCAAAATGGCTGAACCTGCATTGGATGGGGCGTTACAGAGCGCAAGCAAAAGCATTCTGTAAGACTGTCCTTAATGGGCCAAGGCCCCATCCTTGTCACCACTGCTAACCAGGACAGTTATTTCACTGTGTGTAAGACATGATGTGGGGTTCCTGGGATCACAAATTCAAGCCCTGCAGCACCTCTGAAAACTGGAACAGCAGTGGGATTATGGACACCAAAGGGATTCCCTTGCTTTTTAAGCCCCACACAGTACAAAATTACTCTTGGCTCCATGGCAGACACAAAGGTGAAGCAGCTGCTTTGCAGTACACATTCAGTTTCCTCTCAAAAAATAGAATTTTACAGGCTGAAATGTATAAAAATTGATTAGTCCAAAGAGGTCAGGGGGAACAGCTGAGGAAATCTTTTTAAGGTAAGGCAGAGCATAATAATTGCAACACAATTATGGCTCTATTTTCCTGGACAGATCAATTTAAGTTATTTCAGGCATCACAGAGAAGTGGCATGTTTTGTTGACAGGAAGACTTCTGTGTTAAGGAGCCATTGATTATTTAAATAACAGCCTGGCAGAAGTGGGGGACTTTGCTGAAGGATTCTTAATAGAACCACCTACACAACTGGCAAAAGCTACCCAGACCTCAAAGCTACCCAGTCCTCTTTTTTTGATTTTTCAGCTATTCAATTCTTAAATGACTGGAGCAGTTGCTTTCCCCCAAACCCATTGAATCCACAGATATGTATTTTCCAGCCCCTAAAGACAGCCCAAACCCTCCCTCTGCAAGGTGCCCATGCACCTAAGCGATAACCCCAACCACGCAAAGGTAATATTGTTATCTTGTAGAATATTGTTTTCCCATGTTTCCCAGAGATGAATGGAGAACTCCCACACTCAGAGAGCTCCATTTCCACACATTTATTTCCATAGAGCAGCAGCTTTACTTACAGTAAACACAGCCCAGGACAGAGCAGAGTGGCCTCCACCGTGTAACAGCAGCAAGACAGGCCCCTCCAACCCACTTTTGTAAATTCGAAAAGTGTATGAACAGTTAAGGACATTGCACAGAGTTACTTCAAGACAGTAGAATGAATTTTGGAGTTTGCAATGCCCAACACTATTTTATTTCTACCCTTCATTTCTCTGACCAACAGGAATGTTCAAGCATTACCTGGACAAAAATGTAACTCAATTTAAGCTTCAAGAGTTGTATTCCTGCTGCGCAGGTTTTCTCCCCTCCTATAATTTACTCATCCCCTGTCCTTTTCTCCCTGGGCACAACAGGGAAGTGAGCTAAGAGGAAACTAGAAATCCATTAGTAAAAAAGATGGGGACCTATTTTTTACACAGGCAAGATAATGAGAGGACAAGGGAATGGTTTTAAACCAGAAGAGGGGAGACTTAAGATTAAATGTTCCTAAGAAATTGTTCCCTGTGAGGGTGGGCAGGCCCTGGCACAGGGTACCCAGAGCAGCTGTGGCTGCCCCTGGATCCCTGGCAGTGCCCAAGGCCAGGTTGGACATTGGGGCCTGGAGCAGCCTGGGACAGTGGAAGGTGTCCCTGCCCATGGCAGGGGTGGCACTGGGTGGGCTTTAAGGTCCCTTCCCACCCAAAGCATGCTGGTGACTCCATGATTCATGATGGGCACCTCCTCCACATTTGATGAAGGGCTGTGCACTCCCCCAGGGGTTTAATATAAAATGTAATAGACCTATTTGGATAGGCTGTGTATAGAAGCTTCCCAAATTCAAGCAAATCTTAGTTGTTTAGGATTTATTCTGCTCCCTTCAGCAGAAGCTTGAGATCCCATATGAAAGGCTGTGGACAGATGTGAACTGTGGAAGCAGCTGAATTAACAATTGGGTTGGTGCCCATGCTCTGCCCCGGGGACCCGGTTAGAGCTCCAGCACATCCCCTTTGTGCACAAACACAAAAGCTGATGAAGACACTTCTCCTATGTGTTGGTCAGTTACAGGCACTGAACAGAGATCTCACACCTCCCAGTGTGTTTGGAGAGAAGTAACTTGCAAGTTTGGTTTTCCTAATGGCATTTCTATCTTGGAGAGGAAACATCTGCAGGAAAATCTCTGGCTGGCACTGCCAGATGACCCTGATGGCATCACAACCTCTGCCCTGGCCAGAAATTTGGAAGTGTTTATTCACATCTACATGTTTCTGTCGAGGTTTATCTGTTGTACTGCTGCTATTAATCCTGAGCAGACAGTTCACTGATTGCCACTTAACTAACTATAGTTAATGAAAATCAATGTACAGCTTTGGTCCTGACATGGTTTGAATTATGGAACCTGATGAGTGTTTCCCTGCAAAATATGCTATTGAACTGTTAGAAACACTTTTTTAAAATAAGTGATTACTAAAGAAGCAATATCAGGAATTAGCCTTGCTGTCAGCCTAGAAGTGATAGTTCTAGTTAGTGACACTGAACCCTGCAAGAGACATAATGGAGAAGGAACACAGGAAAAAGCTGAAAAACCCCAATAAACTGAACAAAATGTGGTGTCTCCCCAATCTCTGAGATGATCACAAATTCAATTTGGAAAAAAAAAGGATATATCCTTGCCAGTGTCATTTTCTACCACAACGTCCTCCATAGACTCAAAGTACTGGCTCCAAAGCACTGGTGAAAAATCACGCTTTCTTCCAGGCCTGCAAGACAGAAAAAATTCCGTAAGAAAGAGTTATTTTTAAAGTCTTCCACTGAAACTGACATCCAGGCCTCCTCTCAGTGAAGAGAACATGCTGGTGTTACACAACAGTTCAGACTGGAAGCAAACAACGCATCAGTGAAACTCCCATACAACCACAATATTCAGAATTTTATTGTCAGCGAAGAAATCCTCCCCTTTTTGCCCTCCCTAACTGTTGCTCCTACTGAGGAAATGTAGTGGAAACAGAGAAAAGAGTATTTTCCTCATCAAGTAATTCCAAGGAAGACTGAGCAACGGTGATTTAGACTACACGGACCCACGTCAAGGGAAAATAAACAGAACAGTGATACTGTCCCAGTACAACCTCCAAGTCTGCAATGACCCACAGACAAAAGGTGCCCGGCTGACAAACCAATTTATTTTTTGCTTCCTTCAAAAGGTGCAGCTGTACCCTCTCCTTGTACCCCCTATTACTGACAAAAGGCTCTGCAATCAGAATTTTCCTGATGACTCAGTAGATGCAGAATATGTTTCTCAGGCTGGTATTTACTCAGTAAGGCTAAAAGAGTAGTGCTTAATTTTGGAAGTGGCATAATTAGGCTCAATTCGAGCCCAGGATGAGTAACAGTGCACCATTTTAACCATGTTTTTGCACTGCAACTCTTCTGAGGGAGGCAGGCAGGCAGCACAGAATATTAAAATCAAGCATGGGCGTGAGGGGTAAAAGACCTTCACAGCAGAAAAATCCCTGCTGAAGTTTCTCCTGAATTCTTGGCTTCCTAAAGAAGTAGAAAATAACAAAGCAGCTTTTCAATTTTGTAGAAACAAAATTTCTGTTTCCCCTGGTGTTTCTAGGATATGAAACATAAACCAGCCACCCCCTGAATGGACCAAATTCCCTCCTGTGGGTTTTCCAGACTTGTCAAATCTCAGTTAAATAAAATGAGATGTCACACACCTACATAAATCCAGAAAATATTAATCTCTTTTACTGCCTCAGCTTAATCTCATTCTCTGATCAAGGAAAAAAAAGATCACATTCAAAGCTCAGTTTTTCCCTGGAAGCCATCCCAGCCCTGATCACATGCTCTCTCCATACCAGTTCTGGTTCTTTCTGGAGATGGAGAGAACTGCCCACAGCTTGGATGATTTCCCTTCTCTGGTTTTTGAATAGGTAGGATGTGCAGTTGGCAAAAATGAATTCCATCACCCTTTCAAAATCCAGCATTTCAACTGCAGTCAGACTTTTTGCATGGCATGTTACAGCTGGTTTTGGGTTCCACTGCCCTGGGCAATTCCAGGTGATCAGTAAACACCGTCATCGGCCTGGCTACACCTCTTCCTACATAATCCATAAATCTGGTGAAGAGCAGGAACTCCCTGGTAACCCAGCCCCTGCACTACTGCCACACCAGAAATCTGAAAAGGAATTCTCTTACCTGTGGGGGAGGAGAAGCATGGGGAAGTGGCTGACCGAGTATGTCATGCTGGATGAAGAGCTTTGGCTGTGTGCCAAATGAACCCATTTTTGTGGAAAGAGGGCTACAGGATGGACAGCCACTGTTACACAGGGGAACACAGCAGCCTCTTGGATGGGGCAAAGAAATCACCTTTCACCAGACCAGGCTGCTCCAAGCCCATCCAGCCTGGCCTTGGACACTTGCAGGGATGAGTATTTTTGTGTCTCCTTCAAATGCCATTTCTGACAGCAGAGATGCAATGTTAGAATTTTCGTGTAAGAGGCAGGTGGATGCTAACACCACGGCAGATCCATGCAGAGGATCTCATGAACTGCAAGAGGAATCCATGAAACCAAGGCAGAGCCCTTCCCTAGAAGCTTGCCACACTGATGCATTTAGCAATGCTTCAAATTCAGCTTAACAAGAGTGAACACCTCCAGAGAAAATGTTAGTGAATTATCTGGGAAAAACATACAGCAGACCTCCTATGTTTGCAAGAGAATTGGAGCAGAGACTGAAGAGGAGCTGGGAATTAAAAACTATCATCACCTCTGATGCAAATACGTGTCTATCATGATTTAAAACAAAATACTCGCCTCCAAGCAATGCTGAGGAAACATGAGCGACCTCAGGTTTAACACTGAACCCCCAAAAGGGCAGAATAAGTGTGCAGTTTTTCACAAAATCCCAGGTGACCACAGAGGGTTGAGCAAAAACATTTCTCCAAAGAAATGAAACTTTGATTTTGAGTTTTTCCAGAGCTGCTTTTTTTAGTGAAGCATCAACACACATTCAAAATTAGAAGTGTGCCCAATGAACAGCAGCTGTGGTTTTGCACCTTCCTATGCTGAAGTCATATTTTGCTGACCAATATTTAAGCTGACAGAACTAATTACAGCTTTTTTAAGTATCCAGCAAACCAAAACAGAAATGGATGACACAGTAACTCTTCTAGAATGATCCCTCAACTCCAAGCCAGCCAGCCGGCATATTAAACTTGAATTACAAAACAAAATCTGGGCACCCTCTGCAGCTGTTTTATCCTATTGTGCAGTTTGTCCTCTTTATCATGTCCTCAATCCCTAGGATGCCCACATGGCTCAGCAAATCTCTCCCAAATTTTTGAAGGGGTTTTCTTTCAGGTATTTTCCTAAAATGAAAAAATAATAATAATAAAAAGGTTGCACCAAGCAGAAGGAACCATTTTCAGAAAGTCTTTTTTCTGCTGAGAGCCCCTATTTAAAACTACTAAAGCAAATATAGAACAAGTGCATGAATCAAGAGATTTCATTCTCGTATCATATTTGAACCCAACCAAATCAAACATCATCTACAAGTAAGAACTGCCACGGCTGACAAGTTGTATTTAGAAATTCTAAAAATTGACAAGGACAGTATCTTAAGTTCTGCCTTAGAGATGCTCAATACATAAAATGTTTTTTTTTTTTATTAAAAGGATTCCAAGGGGAAAAAAATGGATTAAAAAGGAAAAAATGAGTTGGAATTGCCATGATTGAACTACACAGATCTGATCCAATCATGTCCTTCTAGATAATTAAAAGATCTTCAGAGATTGTATGTGATTTTTACTCACACATTGGAAAAGAACAGCAAACTGACTTTCACTTTTCAATCCCATCCGTGTGCTTAACTCTGAATGAGCCACTAGCAAAAAACAAAAGGCAAAAAACAAGACAGGAAATACAGAAGCTGCTCCAGCTGTTGGGATCTGCTGCCGTGGGTCTGAGGCCTCTTGCTCCACCACTAACTTTACAAATCCTATGCTTTTATCTCCCTACAGAATGCAGAATCAGGCCATAAAGCCTGATTTTGTTTCCATTTCAGTCGAGCAATTTGAAGGAATCACTTGCAACTCGCAGGCAATTCCCAACGCAGCCTTGGCCACGAGCACTCCTTAAAGAAATGGACACTGAACTCCTCTCAGTGGCTGAGTTTCACACATTGATCCGAAGAGAAGCTCCAGCTTCCTTTGGAAAGAGCCTTTTGGAACCATCATTTCATTGGGCAATTCTTTTGGAGAGCACTTAAATCCAGGGAGGAGAGGACTGTGCTAGCAAAGCAGGAATCGCTGCCATGAAATATCATGAAATTCTAAGCACGCATCCCATGGTCCCACAAAACCCAGTCCAAACTGTGTGGCAGGAGTCGTGCTGGATATCAGGAGACATTCCTTCCCTAAAAGGGTCTGTCCAGCCCTGGCACAGCTGCCCAGGGCAGAGGTGAGTCCCCGTCCCTGGGGGGATTTAAAGCTGTGTGGATGTGGCACTTGGGGACGTGGGATAATGGTGGCCTTGGCAGTGCTGGAGGAATGCTTGGACTCCAAGATCTTAGAGGGCTTTTCCAACCTGAACAATTCCATGATTCAATTTGCTTTGGACAGTTTGACTTCTCAAATGAGGCTCTCCCACAGAGAGACATAAGGAAGTGATTGTACTGAAAAATTGCAAAAAAAGAATAACTTTTAAAGAAAAAGCTAGAAACAAGTTTATTTTCACATATTTAAACGCAGCAACAGGTGCCATTTTTTTTACCAACTACTGAAACACATATTGACCTCTTAACACCATATTACCAAAAAATATAAGACTTTATTTCGGTTAAGAAGTCCTCGGTAAATTCTATTTTTCTGTAGCAGTCTCACATGCTTGACCCTCTGCTTCTCAAGATCTGCTTTCAGCCACACCACAGTCACATTAAGATGACCTGCATGGTGGAAAAAAAAAAGGGAATAAAAAGAAAGTGCCCAACACACCAGTCAGAGGATTTAGCCATAGAAAAATCAAGTTGCTGGCACTCTTGGATATTAAGTTTAAAGCCATTTTTTTAACAGTCTGGCTTGCAATTCAAGAAATTGAAAGCGCAGAAATAAATCACATTTATAAATGCGAGATGCTTAATGCAGCAAATACATGTTTTGCTAAGTTTAGTTATTTTTGTTCCCTGTAGAAGTTTGGATTTTGAAGGACTATTCAGTGCAGCCCTGTACATCTGCCAGCACTGTAAATCACACTGTGTTTTCCCTGTACAACTAATTCCATTCTCTTTTGGTGGAATTCTCTTCAGGGGGAATCTCGCACTTGTTTGCACTGAACTGAACTTCGATGAGGATAAACTCAGCCTAAGCTAAACTTTCTATCCCACCTCCTCTTGTTTCCTTTTCACAGAAGCCCCAGGCCTCTCTGTATGAGGCCATTCCATGTTGGATGTGCAGCGCCTGCCACAACAGGAACATCACCTGTAAAGGGATTTACTGGGTGGCAGATTGGGAAATCAAAAATGCAGCTGTGCTGTGCAACCACAACATGATTATGAACTACTCCCCACTGCTTCCAAGGGAAGAATTCCAGGGGAATTCTTGATCCTTAACTGCAACACTGGATTTTGTATCAGTGCTCTCTGAAAGCATTTGAAAAAGAAAAAAAAATTTATAAAACAACACAAAATAAACCTTCATTCATAATCATTTCCCTAACAGCGTTTAAAACTCCTCCAATGCATGGTAAGAGAGGAAGAATTGTAGACATTAATACGTGTTACACCCTTAGATACTGGTCAAACTTCTCCCACAGCTTCCAAAATGTGCTCTCAACCCCTGCTCAAAAGATTAAAGAGTATCCCAGACTTTTCCATCATCTGGAAATGCAGATTTAAGCAAGGATTAAAGTCACAGAGCTCACCTACTACTTCACATGGGTGCCTGCGGCTGAGAAGTCCCGTTTCACAGAATCATGGAATGTTCTGACTTGGAAAGGGACCCACCACAAGGACTATCAAAGTCCAACTCCAGCTTAGGAATTCAGCTCCTGAGAATTTCCATACACCTCTCCCCCCAGCCACACTCTGAGACACCACCCAGACATCGTGCTTGATCCTTCCTCCAAACACTGATGGAAAAAGGACTGGGAGGAAAGGGCTGGAGACTTGATCCCAGCACCTGCCACCTTCCCCCAGCCTGAGGATACTCTGGGCAGTGATACCTTTGCGGCTGGAGAAGCCTGATCCAGATGACACTGTCCTGGAGCACTGGGAAGCAGGACGAACCCTCCTCCCAGACCCCCTAAGAATGATCCCCCCTCGCTCCAGATCCCCCC
>VXBB01004613.1:3994-43033 GCA_013399915.1 Illadopsis cleaveri | reverse complement strand
GCTTCCTGCGCTGCACCGTGTCCCGCGTGCTGTGGGCGGCCCCGCAGCCGCCCGCCGTGGTGCGCCTGCGGTGGTGGGGCGAGACGTCCGGCGGCACCGTGTTCCAGCCCGCCGCCCGGGCCGGGCAGCCCGCGGGGAGAACCAGCGCCCGGTTCGCCGTGCGCTGCGGGCCCCGGCAGCTCGCCGCCTACCTGGCAGGTAGAGACGCCTCGCCCCGGGAGAGCCGCAACACCGCGCGGGTCACTCGGGTTAGGTCGGGACGGGGGGACGGGGTCTCCAGGTGTGCCAGGGGACGGTGGGCATCAGGAGGAATTTCTTCCCTTCAGGGGTGGGCAGGCTTTGGGAATGGGCTGCCCAGGGGGGTACCCTCTAGCAGTGGTAATCCATTTCCCTTTGTCCTGTCATAAGCGTTCCTGTTCTGATAATCCTGTACTTGTTTATAATAATTTATTACCAGTAATAATGTCTGTATTGACCCTTCTTTACCTGCTGCCTCGTTACTGTAATTTGCTTATACAACATAGTGTTAATCCCTGGCATTTCTGTCATTTTAGCCAAAAAGTGTGAGTTGTGACAGTGAGACTGAGCTGAAGATATTCCTGATTTTTGCAGATATGGGTGTTCTTGTCCTGGAGGTTCTGACCAAACTTGACCACCTCCCCCTTGGCAGAGCACAGATCACTAAACTGTCCCAGCTCTCTCCCAGCCATCCCATCAAAGGCTCTTTCGCTGTGATGTCACCAACATCGGATAAACTTGGGGAGCTGCAGGTAGTCTTGATGTCTTTGCTCATTGTTATAAATTATGTGCTGTGTCACTGATGTAATCAGGTGCAGGATCAAGCTGTACATGGCACACTGAGGGCCTGCTCTCTGTCCCAGGCATTTCTGAGGTAAAGTAACAAATGAAAAAATGAATACTAGTAGTATTGACTTAATTTTGTTTAGAGGGGTGTGGGGTAGTTGAGCTTAATGGAGAACATGTGGTCAGCTCTACACTGAGAATGAGTATTAACTGTGGATTTAAAAGTGGATATTTGGTTCTTACACTTCACTGGGCTGGAATAATAGAAGATTTTGACATCCGGCATTAAGGAAGTTGTCTTGCAGCCCTGACTCTGGAAAACTGATTATGAAAGGTAGTTGGCTGGGATTTGAAAACATGGAAGGAGAAACAAGTCGTTGTAATAATGTATCATAGCTGGATAATGTTAATATTACTTTATGTAGAAAAGCAACAGTTTTCCATTGCACAGCAGGTGAAGTTGAATGCAGTATTTACTGCACTTAATTCAGGAAAGAACAAAGTAATTTTTTCACATCTTGTTGTCTTTCAGGTCTCCCTGGTTCTGGAACCTCTGCCAGAACTGTATGGCACCAGCAGCTCTGTGCCCACCACAGAAGGAAGTTTAGATGCTGCTGCTGCTCAGGGAAGCAGCAAGTCCCAGGTTCCTGCTCCATCCCAGCAGCCCAGGCACACACGGGTGACTGTGGAACAGGAGTCTGTTGACAACAACAAAGCCACAACTCCTAGGTGCCTTCTTTTTTCCTCATCACAAAATTGTGGTTTGTTTTGCAGTTCACGCAGAATTTTTAAGTAGTGGCAGTACACTTGTGAGTTATGGGATGCTTAATCTTCTCAAACATACATTTTGTATGCAATCCAGAATGTTGAGGAGTTCCAAGGTGACAGGGACAATTTCTTGTCTGATAGAAATTTGCATCTTATGTTCATACAGTTTAAGTCATACAAATTCACAAGAGGTGCCTCAAATCATGAATCACAGAGTAATTTGAATTGGAAGGGATCTTAAGGTTAATCTCATTTCAGCCCTGCTGCTGGAACACCTTCCACTATCCCATGTTGCTCCAAGCCCCATCCAGCCTGACCTTGGACATTTCCAGGGATGAGCCAGTCACAGCTTCTCTGGACTCTTCACAGAGTCTCACCATGCACCAGCAAAGAAATTTCTCCTGATACCTAATCTAAACCTACCCTCTGGCAGTGGGAATCTGTTCCCCCTTGTCCTGTCACAGAAGATCTTTTGAAAAGCTTTTTTAAAAAAAAATCTTTTACTTGTAGCTTGGGTCAATCTGTCTGATGGTCTCAGTGTCAGGTGAGGAATCATTAAAATAACATGGTCATGTTTCCTTTTGGAGCATGCCCTGAGGGGAGAATTTGTGGAGTTCTGAATCCCTTTAGCCACCCACTTGAGTTGTTAGTGAAATAATGTTTCATTTTTCACTAGAGAAAAGGACCATTTGCTCTACCAAGAGAACTCTGAAAACATGAAGGACACTCTTCCTGCCTCTCATGACCGTGTGATTTTACCAGATGAACATTTGAAAATGAACCCTTCAGATCAGCCCCTGTCCTTTCCCACCAGCACCGACCCCGAAGCGTTTCCCAGAAGGAACACAGGGGTGCTCTCCATGCACAGCTCAGCTACAAAAGACCTGCTCTCAGGTTTGTGTGCCTCTTTTAGATTTCACTACAAACAACTCTTGGTGATGTGTCGTGTGCCTGTCTGGAGATGAGATTTTCTGAAGAGAGACTTCAGACCCTCTTGCTGCATTATACGAAAAAGGCCTTCACTTAAAAACCACTGTTGCCTGGGCTGGATTGAAATAAGCATTGGAGTAGAGCAGGTTTCCATATGTGCTGTCTTTTGAGTTTCATATTTACAGAAAAGAACAAAAATTAGACAAACTGCTCTTCCCTAAATTAGTCCTATTTCTATATCCAAGTAACGCCCTTCTAATACCTGACCCAGTGTGTGCAGACAGGGTCCTTGTACAGCTCAGTGGGTGACTGATGGAGGACCCTCACTCCCAAGTGAGCAGTTTTTGGGTGTATAGAACATATTTAATTCCCAGTGCATCGAGATCTCTTTTTAACAGCAGAAAACAGAAGTTTCTTGACTGTAGCTGACACATTTATTGTGTCTACACATTACTTTTAAATTGCATCTGCATGCTGAAATGTAATCCTTCTGCTTATTTCCCAGCTCTCTTGGATCAAGGCAGTAAACTCCGTGATGCCATGGTCGTTTCTGCAATGAAGTCCAGCCCAGACATGGAGATTGAACTGAATAAAATGTCTCATTTTATAGAGAGAGATGATTTTAAAGCACCAACAAGGTGAGTTTGGACTGGGGGAAGTGAGATTCAAGCTCCAAACCATAAATTTTGAGGCTTGAAAACTGTAGATACTGAGATTCATAGGACGTGTTTTAGGATTCATTTAGGGTGAAAGCAGCACATCATTCAAATGGGAAGTTAATTTCTACCTGTGAATAAGTGCCTAAATTTTGTGAATTCATTTTAATCTTCATGTAGTTAGCCTTGATTTAAGTAATTGATTTTTAATTTCATTTCTTAGTATATTTGTATTAAGTTCCATGTTATTTGACAAGGAAATATTAAATGTTGGTAGGGAATAAGAGGAGTGCAAGAAAGTGCAAGTGAAATGGCACTGCATCACAAGGAACAGCTTTTCAGAGAAGTGTAAGTAATTGGTGACCTAAATATGTGGATTTTTCTTAGGAGAGAAGAAACTTAGATTTCTTGGTTTACCTTTGGAAAAATATTGCCTGTTGTTGTGTGATAACCAGAAAGCAATGTCATTGTCTTTGACAGTCAATGATGCTATTGCAAACTCAATTTCATTTATTTCTGCACAAACTATTTGTATTTGTGTAAAAGTAGATTATTTTGGACTTCCCAATAAAAAAAACCTGATAGACCAGTTAATGGATTAATCTTGAGTGTGCCTTAATGTCTTATTTTTCCTTTTACTGCTGTCTGTGCTTCCATCGCTGTTACCCAGGAGCCCCAAAGGCCTGAAGTCCAGTTTTGTGCCCACTCCTGAAGATCCCCATCACTTTGGATCTGAAATTTCAGGTCAGCAGTTCGACCTAAACGCTGAAGAAAGAGCAATCCAGTTACTGCTGGGCAGGTGAGTGTGAAGCACTGGAGGCTTCTGCAAGATTGTTCTTACCTGACCATTTTGAGAAATGTCTCTTGACTCTTTTGGGAATGTAACCAGTGACTCGTGTGCAAGTGATGGAGGAGTTTTATAGCTCAGCCTTAAGGCATGACAATCTGGATAGCTCCAAGTCACTTGGTGTGAAAGTGATGTCAGAAAGATTAACCCCCATCTTTGATAAAATTAAGTTATTTAATAGTTGTAACTGTTGTGGCCCAAAATATTACATGAAGTAAGTACATAAAACAAATACCATGTTTCTTTGCAGAGGAAACACTCTGTAAATTAAAATTAATGAGAAACAATAGATATTTGTAGTCTTTCTCTAGATATTAAATGGAGCTTTTCCTCTCATTTTGCATAGCAGCAGCATAAATGATGCTCCCTTTGTGTCCACATCTGCACCCTGAACACACAGCTTCTGGGTCAGATATGGTTCAGAATTTCAGTTCATGTTTCTTCTTGTGCATTTGTTTTTTTACTGTGGTTTATCAGTGGATAACACTGTAGTGTGGCAGGTCATAAAATCATTTTAACTCACAGCAAAGAGGAAACCCTTAAACCAAACTAACCCCAGCTTGTATCTAAAGATACTTGTATTTGCACCTACTCAGATATACCTTGGGGTATTTCTTTAATCAAAGTAAACTGTCCTTAAGTATTTCTGGTATCTTCAAGCATTGCAGAAGTTATAAAGTAGTGAAGGGTAAAAATTAGAGGTAGATATTCATAGGTATATTTTACAATGAAAGTCATCAGGGTCTGGGGTCGGCTATCCCAAGAGATTGTGGAATCTACAGCTTCCAAGATTCCCAGAATCCAACTGGATAAAGTTTTATTTGCATCCCTTCCCTTTGGGCAGGGGTTGGACTGAGTGACCTCCAGAGAGGTGTTCTGACCCAAGCTGTCCTGCACCTGGCACACACTGCTGTCCTGTTGGGGCAGGGATGTTATCCCGAGGGAACCCTTCCAGCTGGGTCACAGACGTGCTGTGTGAGCACAGCTCTCTCTGCAGCCAAATCCAGGGTAAAACAGGCACTCTTGTCCACAGCCCTTAGAGACTGACTGCATAACTTGGAACACTGAGGTGGGTTTCTCTCTCTTGTATCCACAGTGCTGATTTCTCTCCGGGGCAGTTTTGGGATCGAACAGGCTCCCTGTGGGATTCTCTCTCCCTTGGCAGTGAGGTGTATGACAGTGAACTCGGTGATCCCCATTACGACCAGAGTCTGCTGGAGAGGCTTTTTTACACAGCTCCTGTAAGTGGAGATCCTAAGAAAAATGTGCATTCCCTAATGTGCAGAAAAACAGAAGTTTGCATGATCAAAAAAACTTCAGATTTCAGTACTTTAAAGCTGAATAAACATTAAGTATCATAGAACAGCTTGTGAGTGCATGTGTATGTTGCTTAAAATTAATATTATTAAAAGAATGTTGTTAAGAGTACAAAGTCAAGCACTGAGTTTGGAAATTTCTGGAATTGAGGCTGTCCAGTAAGACTTTCTGCTTTTTAAATGCCTGCAATTTTGATACCATTTCAATTGTTTCAAATGATGCAATGCACAAGTTGTTTTCCATTTATGTATTGTGACCATTATGGAGCTCTCTGTACAATGATAATTAACTTCTTATTTATGTGCATTATTTCTGTTTCAGAAATCTGATTCCAGTTTGAGTGATTTCCTCAGTGATGATGATGTTAAATCCTCAAAAAAAGCAGCCGAGACAGAAACTCTCAAAAAAGTGAGCCCAGTGAATTCACAGAAGGATTTTCATGCCTTTGATCACAATGTGACAGAAACTAAACCCAGGTAGTTACATCAGTGAGTTCTGTTTTGACTTCATCTGAATTGTATTCCCTTTTTTTTCATGATGGAACCAATAAAAGTGTCCCTAAAGATCCAGTTATCAAGCTTATCTTGTATAATGTAGTTATTGTAAAGGTTTTGTGACTCTTGTGGTTTTTGGTAATTCAGCTCCAAAAAAATCATTTCTGATTTTTTTTCTGAGTAACACTGCTGTTTTTACGTCAGGTAAAATTCATATCCCCAGAGGAACCAGCACAAAATCATTTGCAATTCAGGTCTTGCAAATTACACAAATGAGATTTAAAATTATGGCAAAAATCCTGTTGCTGTTTCTCTGCAGCAGAGACTTGTCCTTGTGAATAACTGTGTCACATCCCTGCTTTTGTGCATGGTATTAAATGAAACTTTTTCTTTTTGAAGAGTTTGGATAAGATTTTTTCAGATCAACAGTGTGGAACATGCACTTTTTGGGTTGTTTTTTTTCCAGTTATGGACCCCAGATATTGTAAGATTTTTCTCACAGAAAATTACAGAGACTACCAAATTTGTTATAAAAATATCTTAAAAAATGTATATTTTAGTGACCCTTGGGCAGCTTTTCAGTAACATCCCACCAGGCTAGGTCATGTCAAGAATGTTTCTGCAGTCCTGAACCTCAGTTTTGTCTCTTCAGCTGCTCTCCCACTGCTCCTGCAGAAGACCACAGAGAAATGGCTCTTCTCACATCCTTGGGTGCAGAGAGGTTGGCATTGCTGCAGCAAATACACGTGGCCAGAGTCATCATTGAAAGCTTGAAAATCCCTCCTGAGAGCATCCAGATCTCCCCAAGGAGGAAAGGTTTACTGGGGAAACCTCCACGGCCTATGTCTGTTCATAAGTGGTAAGGGGGGATTGTTCCTTGTTTACTGTGCCTTCAGGGGCCATTTCCCTGAGGTCTCTTGTGTACTCCAACTTCCCCAAGCTCTCCAGGCTTCTGAGGCCTTGCTATTTCTCCTCTCCTCTCAGGAAATTGTGTCCCAGAGATGTGACTAATTTATCCTGATGTGGGCTCACTTCAGATTCAGCTCCACCCAGAGTTTTGGGGAGGTACAGATGTACTTTGTGCCTGGCAGTACACTGAAAACAAAAGGGGGTTTATTGGAGGAGAATCTGGCAATCAATGGAAGTAATTCACAGAAGAGATATTTCAATTATCCGAAAAAAAAAAAGTGTTACAGTAGGCTGTGAATGTGGAACTTGCCTGCTGTGTTCAGTTTCATGACTCACGTCAGTTTCTTGATGGATTGTGGTCACCCTTGCACTTTTTTATTTACAGTACCTTCTTTGTGGAGTACCACTTTCCTGTGAGAGTCTCCAAGGATGATAAAGGACAGGTCTCCATAACAACAGAAACAATTCGAGTAGCCTCAAGTAAAATCACAGATGATGGTAAGAGCATCATTTTTTCCCCTTAGATTTAGGTTTGTTCCATCTCTTAGAAATTATTTCGTAGTGTTTTCCACATATTTCCTTTGCTGCCTGAAAATCACAATATGATTAGTGGCATCTCTGCCCACAGAGTTGCCCTGCTGCAGGTGAGGGAATGATGCTCTCAGGGAGAAGGAAGCCAAGTGATTTTTTAGTTAATTTTTTCTTTCAAGAAGTATTCATGCTGGAAATTTCCTTATGTGTAACCTGCATTTTTGTCATCACAGGAATACTTCCTTATCCCTTGTGAACACTGTTATTGTACTTCTTGTACTCTTTTCCAGACTGGATGCCAGTTGATTCTATCTCTGCTTGCAGATACTCCTGTTCTCCTGAAGCTGTGGTTTTTCTGGCAGCTCAGCTTTGACTCTCTCAAGAACCATCTTGAACTCTGTTAGTTAAAATGAGGCAGGGTTCTCCCACTGAAGAAGGGCAGGTTTTGCTGCATGCTAGAATGGCAGAGACTTGGTGTCACCTGACATCTTAAAATACTGTTATAATGTTGGTTTATATTTATGCATTTAATAATATGTTAATTATATTTATTAATTATTTATGAATTCATCATCTTAATTTTGTCCTGCTGGCCTCCTGCTATTTGCTGGCCTTCAAAAGTGACAACCAGTTTACTTTGGCCTTGGTGTTAATAAATAATGCAGAATTAAATGATTGTGTGTTTAATGGAGTGCTCTCCAGAAGTAGGTTTATTTATATCAGATAATTTTGGATATTTGTTGCTCCTCTCTTCCTTCCAGTGGTGAAATTCCAGCAGCAGTCTGTGTTCCCTGTGTGGTTTGGAGGAACAATGATTGAACACTGGTGGGGCTCTGACCTGGCTTTTAAAATCTACATGAGAAAAAGCACACAGAAAAAGGTACTTGTTAGAAGTTGTTCCTTCTTTGTGTGTTAAGAAGCAAAGAAATTCTTTCCATTTCCGTTTCCCAGCAGACACTCAGTGCAGACAATCAGATATTAGGAGGAGAAATGACATTACATGTAGATGGTTGAACTGATTGCTGTTCAGTCTTCACAGAATCACAGAATATTCTGAGGGACCCACAGGATGATCCAGTCCAGCCCCTGTCCCTGCACAGACACCCCAACAGTCCCACCCTGTGCATCCCTGGGAGCAGTGTCCAAATGCTCCTGGAGCTCTCACAGCCTCGGGGCCCTGCCCATTCCCTGTTCCAGGCTTGTCCCTCCTGTCATTCCATTTAAGGATTTTCTGAGTTTGAGACTAGCAAGCAAAAAAAAAAATTGTCCTTTCCTCATCTTTAAGATTGATCCCTTGCTGTTTAAGCACACTGGATCAATTATAAACATTATCCTTCAATGAGAACACAGCTCCTTTAGCAGTGTAGAATGAGTTCATGTGGATGCAGGTTATATCTTTAGCCTGGCCAGTGTAGAGGGAGTAATATGAGCTGTGAAAAACAGCTGTAACTTGTGCATTTTGGTGGGGGGGGAAAGGTATATTTCTATCTGATAAGATTATTTGCATAACCATCTGTCTGTGATGAAGATGGTGAGATGGGTTAACTCAGCTTATGTTATTTTAATCAACACTGAGGATATCTGCTTTTCTTTTAATGGACAAGTAAATTGCATCTTTCAGTATGGAAATTTTGCTCATTTACTGGTATTTCGGATATTCAATTTTTGCATTAATCTGGAATTGTTTACAGTATGTTTTGGGAAAATTCATCTTACTGTTGTTCTAGTGAGACTTGAAATTGGAAGTAAAGGAGATTTCCCAAATCCGTGTTGGTACAACTGGTGATGGGAGTGGGAGGCTGCTCATGGCTTCCCAGAAAGCTTTTATTTCACAAAAGTTCTTTATCTGATAGAAATCTTGCAAAATTAATTCTTTTCCTACCCTCAGCCTGTGGCCATTGGCTCAGCAGCACTTCAGCTCTGCAGGGTGATTGAGGCTGAGCTGTTCAGTGTCAGCTGGGAAATACCTGTGGAAAAAGAGGGAGATCACACACAAGTTGGGCCACTAAAGGTATGTGTTTTACCATCTCGAGCTTGAATTGTTACTAATTTTGGCTGCACGCTCTTATTTTTAACTCCTCTTTTCTCTCTTTGTTTCAATTTACGAAGTCTCAGATACAAGGGTTTGCAAGACCAGTATAAAATCACATTAACCGTTTTTTATTCCTTAGTGTTTTGGAGAAATATTTTGGAATTCCATGTCTAGGAATGTTGTCAATAAGCTGGGACTTGAATACAGGCAAATTTTGAGTGGCACATATTCAGGGCTTGGAGCTTGGCTTCTTCTTCAGATGTGACATAAGCTGAGGTCTCTCCTGCCATGGAGGCCTGGTGTTCCTTGTCCTTGTCACTCCAGGAATTATCTTCCTCAGCCAAAGTTTCTGCTGATTTGCCCAGCTTCTGGCTGAGAAGCATTAGCATTTTGAGAGGTTTGACAGTTCTGAGGATAAACAGCTCTCTGTATTAGCAGGTGAAGGGTTAGGAATGGGGTGAGCTTTAAGGTCCCTTCCAACCCAGATCATTCAGTGATTCATCTGTAATTGTGAGGGTTTGCACACAACGGTTTGCACAACTGGACTTTACTTCATAAAACCACTTGTAGTTTATTTTACAGCAACAGCTGTAGCTTGTAACCAACATAATGCCGTAGGGTGAGCTCTTGAGCAAAAGGTGTGACATGTTTTCCTGAGTTTCTGTTGCATCCCTTATTTCTGAATGGGGCACATCTGGCCAGCTCTGCCTTGCCTTGCAGGTGTCCCTGCAGCTTGCAGCCAACAACAGAGACCTGGCCTGCACCCCTGCCAGCACAGTCCCAGCTCACGCCGTGAGAGGTGCCCAGCTGAAACTGCAGGGGCCCAGCAAGATGTTTATAAATCCAGAAATCCCTCTGTGCTCCAGGAGGAGCCCTGCAGACTCCCAGGAGCCAGGAGTGGGCAGCAGGGACGTCGTGCAGCCGCCGCGCGCCGTGCCGGCCTCCGCAGCGCGGGAGGTGGTGACGCACATCACCCCAGCTGAGGAAGAGGGGCTGTTGCTGCACGTGCTCCTGATGGTGCCTGAGGGAAAGGATTTCATTGCTGAAGGCTGTGGGCTCCCCAGTTCCTGCAATGTGTATTTAAACTGCAAACTGCTCAGCACTGAGGAGGCAACGAGATCTGCTGTCGTCTGGGGCACAACACAGCCTGCCTTTAATTTTTCTCAGGCAAGTCACGTGTTCTCCATTTTACACTGGTGGAAGTGTGGTATTCCCCACTGACAAACACATTTCATAGTTGTTACTTCTATATGCCTAGAAACATCTCTGTTTGGCTCTGTTGAAGGCCCATTTGATTTTTAACTTCTATCTCCAAAAAGCAGAATTCTGTAGACTGGAATAAAGTAAACTTACCAGATTGCTCTGTACTTAGCCAATACTTTCCAGTGTATTCTGTGTACTATTTCTGCTTTTAACCTTTCAGGTGATGCCTTTTTCATTGACTTCCAAACACTTGGAGCGACTGAAGAACAATGTAATGATTATTGAAGCGTGGAACAAGCTGGGAAGCCCTGGCTGTGACAAATTGCTGGGATTAGTGAAACTCCCTCTGCATCAATTTTACATTTCGTTCAAGTAAACATGGTTTTTTCCCCATTTTTTTATTGGGTTGAGAAATATCCTAACTGAAGCTTAGAAAAACAAGTTGGTGATGGTGTGTGGGGGTTATGTGGGAGGGTTCTTAGTTACATTTCATGGCAAAAGGCATTTTTGCCCTGCCAAGCTTCCTATAGCCCTTTCCTACAGTGAGCAGGGTGTAAGTTACACTGTCCTTGTCCAGAAGTACAGATGGAATGTGAGAAATAAAGTCACTGTGCTGCATCACGGTTGGTGCCTGCTTAACCTGTGGTCCTAGGACAGAATAAAACTAGAAGAAATCAAAGTGACTGCACAGGAGAATGAAATGTGGCTTTCCATCAGTGGTTTTCCAGGATTGTGACTGATTGGGTTTGACCCTAGTTATGCTCTGCAGAGATCCCATAGGGATGCTGTCAGTTTGCACAGCCTGGATGTCAAGAAGTCTCCAAAACCTTCATTTTTTAATGGTGTTCTTATCTGATGGGATTCTCCAGAGTTCTTTGTATTTTTTGGATTTAATCTATTGGCTTCTTGTTCAGAGTAATATACCTGCTTAAAACAGTTTAAATTGCCTGGAAACACTGGACAGAAGAGATTCTTCTAATGCAAAGGATTTATTCCTTTTATTTTGGTCAGACCTAGTGACTTGTGGAAATCAGGTGGTGCTGGAGCTGACTGGCCACTACTTTGTTAGTTATTACTGTGTCATTTGTATCATTTTTTTTAGTGAGCCACTGTAGTTTATTTGTGTATATCTTAGAATCCCAGAATGGTTTGGCTTGGGATGGACCTTAAAGCCCATCCAGTGCCACCCCCTGCCATGGGCAGGGACAGCTTCCACTCAACCAAGTTCCTCCAAGCTCCATCCAACCTGGCCTTGAGTCACTTCAGTGTATGATTGGAGATTTTTATGTCTTTCTGGGAGGCTGTCACTGCTCCTTCTTTTCTTCCATCCCCAAAACTACCTCATAGAAGTATAATATGGCTACAGGGTGTTAATGGGAGTCTTGTTCCCATTCATCCCTTCTTTCACAGATCTCTAGGCTGGCTCATAGCTAAGGCACTGTTAGGTTTTGGAAAATTGTCCTTTGTCATGACTGAAAATAACTTCTTGCATCCAGCAGCTCACAGATCTCTGCTGAGTGAAGGCTGCATGTAAGCGAGACAAATTCCAGGGGAATGGAGATAGATTGGTTTTAATCAGCACTGAAAATCCCGTCTAAAATGAGTTCTATGTAATCCTGCTCCAACTCAGATGGCTCAAGCTCATGCTGGGGCTTTGTTTGTTTGTTTTGGGGTTGTGCTGTAGGGATCCCAAGGTTTCCCACCTGCTGCTGCAGGCCCAGTACCCTGTGGTGGCCGTGGATGGGCACATGCCCGTGGTCGATGTTTTCACCGGCAGCAGGAGCGGCAGCCTCAGAGTCATCCTGGCAATGGGATCAGCTGATCAAATTGTGGCACTGCAGAGGCTCAAAACTGAAGAAGGAATGGTGCCTCCAGTCACACAACGTCCTCCCCACTCTCTGGACCATCCAGCCACAATACCCACAATGGTATTTATTTATTATTGTTTATTGTTCAGTAAATCCCCATTCTCGCTGTTAAGGACACGTGAAAAGGGTTTTACCAGTGAGTTCATTAACAGATGAATGATCCCCAATCTCTTCTTGAGGCTGCAGCCAGTTGTGTTATATTCTACAAATTGTACACAGAATTATATTGTTTATACTCTTTTTACTAGCTTGCTCTCACCAGTCTAAACTTTATTGCCCTTTTTCTTGCCTTGCATATCCACTGCTTCTGTCTTCACAAGTCCAGTGAAAGTAAAAACAAAAAACCAGCAAAATTACAGAAAATCTTCATTCTCACAGCCTTATTGTGGAGGTTTTGCCACTACCTTGGAGTTGGATAGGTAGCAACTTTTATGCTTTTTTCCCTTGTTTTGCAGGAAAGAAAAATTCTTTCAGACTTTCAATGTTTCTGTGAACTTTAGGAGAAAATGGCAGATACTTTCTCTGCACCCATCTCAGGCTTCTTAGATCCTTATCACATGTAATTGTTTAGGTTGGAAAAGACCTGTCTGCTCATTGAATCCAACCACTAACCCAGCCCTGCCAAGGCCACCATTAGACCGTGTCCCCAAATGTTACATCCACATGGCTTTTAAATACCTCCAGGGATGACTTAGCCATTCCCTGGGCAGCTTGTTGAAATGTTCCCAGTTTCCCTGAGTCATCCTTCCCGTTTTTTTGTTAGCAGTTGGACCCAAAGGGGGAAGACCTGATGGAGCATGTGTTTGAGATCCATGTGGAGAGTGTGAAGGGACTCACTCCCCTACAGTCCACGGTGTGGGGAGAGGCTGACTGCTACATCCAGTACTATTTCCCAGTGCAGGAGGCTGGCTGTGCTGCACTGCAAGGACCTGGACTGCATGAGGATGGTAAGTTTGGTTTGTGATTTTCCCTTATTTAGAGCATTGCTTTAATTAAATACTACTTAGTCGTGTTCTCTCTGCCTAAGTAAGAGGGGGCACGATTTTCTGAGCTTTAATGCAGCTAATGCTTGTTTTCTTGGAAAAGCTGAACCTAGGCTGTGTCACTGGATTAAAAGCCTTGTTTGTCGAGACTGGTGGCATGTTCCCTGTGAAAAAAAAAGAGACCTAATTCCAAATCTCTTCACATGGTACCTTTTGTTAAAGGTGCTAGAGGGCTGTGCCAGCTGATCCCACAAAGATGCAGGAATGGATCCACAGGGAATAGTGAGACTGTACACGGTGAAGTTCAGCAAAGGTTTTACTTGCACAAGCCTTTCAGGGTGCTCCTTTTGCTCTCCACAACTCCCTGACAGGAGAGTGCAGCCAGGTGGGGATCCTGCTCCCAGGCCTCAAGGGACAGGACAAGAGGAAATGACCCCAAGTCGTGCTAGGGGAGGTATAAGTTGAGTATTAGAGAAAATGTCTTCATCAACAGGATTATCAAGCCTTTGCAATGGTGGAGTCACCATCCCTGGCATGTTCAAAAAGTGTTTGGATATGGCACTTGGGTACATGATTCACTGGTGGCCTTGGCAGGGCTGGGTTAACAGTTGCATTTGATGATCTTAGAGGGCTTTTTCAACCTTAACAATTCTGTGATTTTCATGGATGCAATAGAACAGAAGAGATCCTTAGTTTAGATCACTAGAATTAGCATAGAGTGGTTTATGTGAGAAGGGACCTTAAAGCACATCCAGTTCCACCCCCTGCCAGAGAGAGGGACACGTTCCTCTCTCCCAGGCTGCTCCAAGCGCCATCCAGCCTGGCCTTGGACACTTCCAGGGATCCAGGGGCAGCCACAGCTGCTCTGGGCATCCTGTGCCAGGGCCTCACCACCGTATGGGGAAGAATTTCTTCCCAATATCCAATCTAAACCCACCATTTTTCAGATTATAAAAGAATATTTAAATCCTTGTAATTGTAGAAAAGAACATAGTGTTGAGTGCTTTGCATCACTAACATGTATTCCCACTGAAAAATGACAGTCAGTAAAATGGTTCCATAGTAAGTCCTGTGGGATTTTTGTGCTGCCTTTTTAGCAGTAGTTCCCAGCCTGTGGCTCACAGGGTCGTGGGGCTGCATGGATTGTTTGTAAAAGCTTTATGAAGTGAAGCTCAGAAAAGCCAGCCTTATCCCAGGAGAATTTCACTCCCTGTCCCTGGGTCCTACCTCCTGAAGGATTGCAAGCACAAAAAGGTTGAAAGCTGCAATTTTAACTGTTTTTAACCAGCTCTGCTTGACTTCTAGGCATCACATTAAAGCCATTTAGAACAGCTACCACTTTGTGTGTCCCTGATCCCATCTTTAATGACGAGCATCATCATTCCCTGTTGGTTCCTGCTGATGTCCCAGTCCAGAGGCTCCTGGTCAGTGCATTTATGGCACCAGGAGCAGCAGGAGGAGGAATTCAGTTTGAAGTCTGGTGCAGGTACAGAACAACATCCTATTCTTTGTAGATAGAATACAGCAATGCAGGCAGAGATAGATCTGATCTTGAAAAATCTCCAGCTCTGGGATTTATATTCTGTAATATTATTTAATTATAGCTAAAAAAAATGGTAAACTCATCAATGTTTGGTGATAAGTATCTGCACTTAAAACCTGTGAGCCTTTTTCCCCACCAGGAGTCCCAATGATTCCTTTTTATAACTTAAAAAGTGTGTGTTGTTAGTACACTTTCTTCCATCTTTTAATCAGCATAACAATCTAAATTTCTTCTTTAAATGCTTGACACATCTGAATTTTACTTAATAGCACCCTGAAAGTATAATTTCATTGTGCTGGGCTTGCTTTTTTCCCTCATACAAGTCACTGAGTACAAGAGAAATAATGTGAAGTGTTTTCTAAGTTCAAAATGCTTCTTTGACTACTGAAGTTAATTATTGGTAATGGAGAGCAGAAGCCATGAAGACAAATAGCTTTAGAAAAATATAATAACCTGTACATTCAGTAGTGAGCAAGTCAGGCTTTTTAAAATTTGCAAAGTCACATGAGCATTACTACGGGCTGTTTGTAAGTGCCAAAATTTGTTTTAGGATAAAGCTGAAGCTAAGTAATGGCACTAAGAAAAGGTTTAGAGTCATTTTTTACACAAATCTGTTCTGCAAGAGAAATGCTTTCATTTATTAACACGAAGTGAGAGCAGAGAATATTTGGTGCCAGATCCTACTCTTGTTTTCCTTTGGGATGCCAATTTTTAGTGAAGTTCCTGCTAGTTGACTTGTTAGGACTAGTGCAAATATATATTTGTAGCATTATCTGCTTAAGCACTTAATGATTCTTTTCTTCAGTGGAAATACATTTAATTGAGTTTCTCCCTTAGCTGGGGAAGCTAATGAGGCTTCAGAGACACTCAAGATAAAGTTGATTGCTGTGCAGTTGTGAGAGAAATGTTGATGCTGGTTTTTGTGTCTTACCAGGTATTATTACCCAAATGTCAGAGACCAGCTGGTTGCCAAAGGGGCCTTGCCTTTGTCACGGCTCTGTGCCATGGTGACTCTGCAGCATCGTGAGGAGATAGGGATACAAACTTTTAATCTGCCCTTGGTCCCTCGGACTGACTCCTCAGAGGAATTCCATCTGCGGTCTTCAGGTGAGGAAGGCTTGTGGGCTCTCACTTCCTGTGGTAAAGCCAGGCTCAGCTGAGGAAACCTCTGAGCAGCATGACAGTGTTTGCTGGTGTGTTAGCAAAGGACAAAGGAAACAGCCTCAAGTTGTGCCAGGGAGGTTTAGGTTGGATATTAGGGAAAATTTCTTCCCCCAGAGGGTCATCCAGTCCCGGCACAGGCTGCCCCAGCCATGGTGGAATCCCCATCCCTGGCAGGATTTAACAGCTGTGTGGATGTGGCACTTGGGGACGTGGGAGACTGGTGGCCTTGGCAGTGCTGGAGGAGTAGTTGGACTCCATGATTTCATGGATCTTTTCCAGCCAAACCAGTTCTGATTCTGTGTAAAATTCTGTCAAACTCTGTAAAAATGAAGTCTATTTGCCTCTTCCAGGGCAAATAAAAATATGGATTTGCATTGGCAACTGAATCCAACCAGGAGTGGTTTTCCTCACAGCTTTCACTAACATCATAATGAGTAAAAAAAATCAGTGATTAAAGATGGGAAACCCTCAAACTCTGAAAAAGTTTTCAAAATCCCTCTCTGTTTATTGGACAGCTTCACTGCCAATAAGCCTCAGCCTGTAGTTAATTTTCCCATGTAAGGTGGGGAAGGAGGATCTGAAGATGGGCTGTTTATGGTACATAGTGTAAGCAGAGGTGTCTCTTGTGGCTCTTTCAAATAACACAAACATCAGCTCTGGGAAGGCCACAGGGAACTCTGAGGTGGAGTAAAACAAGCTGGGATGGACAGGCAGGTCAGTGCGCTTTGTAGTGGGTGAGCCACGTGCAACAGCAGAACACAATAGCGTTGTTTGTTCCAACACCTGGAAGATTTTCTCGGGCAGGGATGTGCCGGGATGTGCTGGGTGCCGGGACGGTGTTTGGGAGCTCGGCCCCGGCACTTGCTGTGCTGGGCGTTCGCCACAGGAGGGCGCCACTGGAGCGGGCCGGCGGCGCTGGCGGGATGCGGGATGTGGGATGCTGGATGCAGTTCTCCCTCTGCTCCTCGTGGATCTGGCTGTAACTCCCATCTGAAGCGCAGCCTCTTGCACAGCCAAGCTCAGTGGATTAGTGGAATTATCTTTTTAGAAAAATACTCATTAACAGAGTGAGCTTTGTATTAATAGGTATAGCTAAATATTGATTGTGTTGGATGTACTTGCATTAAGGGTTGACCACTTCTTTCCTTCCTTTCTTTCATTTAATCCAGGTTTGCTTGATGTGAGTGTGAGGTACCAACGATCCTTGAAAACAGCAGCAGGAATAACTGCTCAAGCTGTTTCACTTTCTGTACAAATACACAGGGCAGCTGGTTTGCAAGCAGCAGCCAGGTAAAGCCTAATTCAAAAAGGACCATTTTTCACTTCAGACAGCTTTATCTGGAGGCAGCAGACTTAGGCATGAGATTAGAACAAATTCTTACTGGCCAATTTTCCATCTGCAGAGGCCAAGATTCAAAGTGGGTTCTGCTCCAAAGTAGAAATAACCCTATAAAGAGCATCAGCAGTTATTCTGATCCCTGAAGCTGCAGTACAGGGTGGTAGCATTTGTTTTGCAGAAGGATGCAGATTGGAAGGGCATGTTTTCCTACATTTCCACATTTTTCTACACCAAAGACTGATATAAAAATTGGCTGATGTAAGTTGGTACCTATTTGGGCATTGGATCCTAGTGTTGCTGATGCTATTTAAAAGCTGGCTGAGGTTGTTTTCTTGTATTTCACTGTGAAAACCTCAAAAAACTAACTAGGAATTGAAACATGTTCCTATCCACCTTAAGGCTTCTGCTCCAAGTGTGTGGTATCAGCTGGACATAGTTCCAGAATATGTGATTTTCAAGAGTTAGGAAAGGGCTAGAATAGAGGGAGTCAGTTCCACAAGAGAAGAGCCATGGTCTGAATCTTTCTCAGTGTTGCTGTGAGCCCCTGATCCATCTTAATTCAAGCAGACTCTGGAACGTGAGAACATGACCATGGTCATGTGGTGCTTGGAGAAGTCAAGGGAATGGAATGACCCCAGACCCCTCATCCTTCAGGTGTATGACCTGGGTCTGGTTTATTGTANGGAATGGAATGACCCCAGACCCCTCATCCTTCAGGTGTATGACCTGAGTAATACCTGGGTCTGGTTTACTTGTGAATTATTCAATTTGCTAATTTCACCTCCTTTTGCTGGTCAGTATTGGTCTGTAAAAATAATTTGGCTTGGCCTTAGCTTCTTTCTGGAGCAGGTTCTCTGGGAAGTTATTCTACAGTGCAGTGTATCCTTAAAGGTGCTGAGTACTTTCTCAACCACAGATAAGTGCACAGCCACCAGGGATGGACCTTGTGAGTTCCTCTCACCATTTCATATCTGTTCTTAGTATGTTTAGATGGAATGAAAAGCCAAAAGTGCTGTGCAGCCAGAACCCACATACATTCTGGCTTAGAACGTTCACTGTTAGTCCCATCTTTTCCCCTTTGTTTTAAGATGTTGGTTCCTAGATTTCTCGTAGATTACATGCATTCTCCTCCTTCTTTTCTTTTTTTTTCCCCCTGTGAACTGAAGAGCTGTGGCACAGAAGAACCCCTCTGTGCAGTACTATGCAGGGGTGGGAGTGAATGCCTACGTGTGTGTGCTCCCGTCCTTCCTGCCCCCGGCGCAGACACGCAGCACACGAGCCGTGCCCTGCTCCTTCTGCCCAGAGTTTGGGCACCACACTGAGTTCCTTTGTGATCTCATCACCCAGAAAAGCAGTGGGGAAGCCTCTTCTCTGGGGGAACTCCTGCAGTCTGCCAGTATTGTTTTCTCCATCTACCATCAGAGCACCAAGTCAGGTGAGGACAACAGGTGTGATTGCAAGGATTGAATACTAGTGCAGAAGTGCCCTTAATTTTAGTATAAAAAAGAAAACCAACTTATAGAATAATGGAATAGTTTGAGTTGGGACTTGCAAAAACCCCCCCTGCAAGGAGTAGAGCCGTCTTGCAGCACGTCAGGTTGCTCAGAGCCCTGTGCAGGGAGCTCTGCAGTTACTAGTAGATGTAACTATCTAAATTGCCTTTGGCAGAGACTGTTCCCCTTGTGCAAAGAGTTTTTGAGACTCCCAGTGATCAAGATCACCTCTTACCTGCTGTTTTCCAGTCAATCACTTCTAAACCTTACGTACCAGTTTGGTGTATTTACAAAATTATTTCTTTTCCAGCCACTGACAAATTGGCTGATAGAGCATCTAGAGATTATCTCCTTGGGACAGTCACGGTTCCAGCCAGAGACCTGCTGACGAGGAGATCAGGTAACACAGCAGTGCCATGCTGCTGACATTCTGTGTAAATGCTAATGTAGTTCCTTAAAACGATTTTCATTCCTGTTTTGGGGGGGTTTGTTTTGGTTTTGGAGGGGTTTTCTGGGTTTTTTTAGACCAAAGTTCTTTCAGATATTTCCCACATGTTCAGTAAAAATCCTGTATTGGGAAAGTCACATTAAGGTTGTTGCTTGAAAATCTGTTTTCAGGGTGTAGGATGTTTAGTAGCTGATTGAATATGCTGGGGCTACTATGAAGAAATTTTAACTCCATGCCAGCTAAAACCAGCACCTAATATTTTTAAGATTTTATTCAGTGCTGTTTATTTTCTAGATAGAAAGTCCAAAAAGGATGTCAAGTCTGTGAGTTGTAGTGTTTAGTGCAGGAGCAGTGATTGCTTTTCATGTATCAAAGCTGGAAACAAGAGTCTTAGATAATTAGAAAGTAGTAGAATTAATTAACTCTTTTTTTTTTTTTTTTTAAACTATGTGTGAAATATCTCAATGTTCCTTTTGGGTCCATTCCACTTCAGAATATTCTGTGAAATTTCTGTGAAAAAATTATTCACACAGCTGTCCACTAATAATCTCCTGTATCTAGCATTAGTTTGGGATTATTATACTTCGTAATAATAATGTTTTTATTATTGCCTTGGTTATTTCTGCTTTAATTTCAGTAAAGTTCTCATTTTTTTCAGCCAAAAATTTTGGGGTTGTTTTTAATGGGAAGAGAGTAGGAAATAAATGAGAATACATAATTTTATACTTGGATATCTCGGGGATGTAGTTCCGTTGTAAAATGGGTGTTGTTAATGAAGTGAAAATCCTTTGGGATCAGAACTGCTGCTGAGGTTTTTAGAAGGCCAGTAACTTGTCACTTTGTTGGATTAGAAATTATTTAATAAAATTACAAATGAGAAATAAACCTTTGGTGTTCTGGTCCTTGGCTGATGACCAGAGAGGTGACCATTCCTCACTGACATTTTTTGAAACCCAGGATAGGTCTGATGCGATCTTTCCTCCCAAAGGTATTTCAGGCTGGTTCCCAGTGACCCTCTCTGAGGATCTGCTGCCTGCACACTGCCCAAACGCCATGCAGGCCATTGTGGGAGGGCTGGAGCTCTCTGTGGCCTTTGCCCACCAGGGTGACAGGGAGCGTGTCCTGGAGGCTGCCAAGCTCTTGGGCTGGAGCAGTGAGGAGCTGCAGGAGGACAGCGAGGACGAGAGCGGGGACTGGGAGCAGAGTGCCAGCCCCGTGGCTGTGACCATCTCCACCCCAAGGGTGTGGCTGCCACTCCACTGTGTGCTGCTCACAGGCCAGACACAGCTGCACAAAAGCACCTACTGCTACCTCAGGTACAAACTGTACAACCAGGAGGCCACCTGCACCTGGCTCAAGCGGCCAAAACTGAGTGATGATGCAGAGAGTGTTACAGTGAACTTCAGGAAACCCAACAAGGTGACTCTCAGGAGGAGCCAGGGACTGCTGTGGTTCTTCAGAGAGGAGAAGTTGGAAATCCAGGTGTGGTGGGCGTATGGCAAGGAAAATGAGGTGGAAAGACCACTGGATACAGATCGTCTGATTGGATCTGCCTACGTCAACCTGGCAGCATTAGCAGAGAGATCAAGGAGAACACGGAGTGTTAGTGGTGAGTTCCTAAAAGACAGAGTCACATTTCATTCCTCCCTTCTGGCAAGTTAATGTGGTTCCTTCTCTAGGCACTTTAAACAAAATGTTCACAGCTTTGTTTTGTCCTGCACAGAATCACAGAATCCCAGGGTGGTTGGGGTTGGAATGGATCTCTGGAGATCACCCAGTCCCACCCCCTGCCCAGGCAGGGTCACCTGGAGCAGGTGGCACAGGAATGAATCCACATGGGTTTGGGGTGTCTCCAGAAAGGGAGACTCCAGGCCCTCCCTGGGCAGCTGTTCCAGGACTCTGCCCCATCCATGGAAGGAAGTTCTTCCTCACACTGAGGTGGAACTTGTGTTTTAGTTTATGGCTTCTGTCATCTACATGGTACTCATCAGCCACGAGATTTGTGGGCTGATTGGCTCTTCTTTTAGATACAGTCAGGAAGGGGAGGAAGAACGAGAGTTAAAACAAATTTTTATGTGGGGTATATGTTGTATTCTCCATATATGTATATAAAATTATGCAGAGTCACTGTTCCCAGGGCTCTCAGGAAGTTGATGTGCTTTAATCTGAGTTACTGGGGGAAAATGAAGGTGTACCCAATTTGGAGGATAGATCACTGTTTTTAATGTTTCCAAGCTTGTACTTCTGGGTGATAACTCACATAGAAATTACGCTGAAAATCAAAACTCGTTCTGCTGGGCTCATGTGAGATCTCTACAGTAATGAACTGTACCAGCTGTTTTCCAGGCTCCTGCTTTTCCTTTGGCTCAGTTAGCTGGTTGCTTGTGCATTCTCCTGCAGGTGTTTATCCACTGTTCAGATGCAATGCTGCAGACCTGGCTGGAGCCGCTGTGCGTGTTCACATCAGCCTTGCTGCCACTCCTGCTGCTCTGCCCAGACTTCCCTGTGCTGAGGAATGCAGCTACAGTGAGGATGAAGGCACAGGGGAAGGCCCTGGTGTGAGCCAGCAGGCCTCTGACAAACAGCAAGTGGATATTGTGAGTTCAGGGATCACCAGTGGTGAACCACAGGAAGAAGACGTGACGTTTCTGGAAAACACAGTTGCTGTCAATATCCTTGTGGAAAGAGCAATGCATCTGAGTTTAAAAGGTAACATCACCCCCCCACCACCACCCTTTCTTTTCTTTCTTTCTTGTCTTTCTTTTTTCTTTCTTTGCTTTCTGTTTCTTTGTTTTCCTCTGAGATCTGTTCCTTCTCCAGCAAAGTGTATGGCAGGGACAGGTTTTGAACTTGGCTTCATGGTGTTTCAACCCCAACCACTGTGTAAGTGCAGGGAAAGCAGGAGGCTGAACTATTTAGCCTGTCTGCATGAATAAAGTCCAAAATACAAATAACATAATGTGACCTGTTAGAGATGACAGCTGAATTTTGAAATTAAGCATTGTCTGAATAGCTAAACTCCAAGTTAAGCACTGTGTGGATAACTAAACCCCAAGACACCACTATCTCAAAGACTCCTGCAAATTAGCACATAATAAATTTGTAAATCTGGCTCACTGTACTCAGCTTTTGTTCCCATGATAACTCAACTAAGGGTCAAATGCAAGCCATGATTTAAGGGTATTTAATTCTAAAAGATTCTGAGCCCTGCAGATGGATTTTTATAATGATTCTAGATTCTTCTGGAATTCATAGCCTTTGAAAAGCTAATGCAACTTTGTTATTGCAAAGTTTTTGATGATATAAAAGAGGTTTCTTTTGAGTATTGCAGAAATATTTAAGTATTTCTGTCTTTGACTCCTATTTTAGGGGATTTTTAGAAGTAACTAATTGAGAGGCAGCTGATCCACTGAAACAAATACAAGAATTTCAGGAAGAAATTTTATTCTTCATGATTGCCAGACAGATGGCCCAGCATGGAGAGTAGCTCAAGCACTGGAATAGGGTCCTCAGGACCTGGATTTTATTCCTAGCTTTACTTCTGACTTCTTAGATGATCTTGGGCAAATGTTTTTTCTGTTTCTCTCTTGAATATTCCAGTTTCTGCTCTGTAAAATGTTTGTGTAATCCTTGCTTCCATTGTAAATATAACATGCTGTCAGCTCCACCAGTGAAAAGGAGTGTTTTCTAGATGGTGAATTTCTTTGCTAATTGTGTGGTTTTAATTGCTGAACTGCTTTTAGGTTTTGTTATTGTTGTTATTATTAAATAAAAAATCTGTATTTAATTATGTGTCATTTCAGGAAGTCCCTTGACAGAGCGTGAAGTAACAGCCCCCAGTAGCTGTGTGTCATTTGCTGTTGCTGGTGCAGATGCTCCAGTAACCACTCCAGTGATAGAAAATACAGACTCACCAGTCTGGGACTTCCAGCAGCAAGCAAGGTGAGAGATGAGGATTCACACAGACACTCCCTGGATCAGACAGCCAGGCCAGGTGTGAAAAGGATGTATGGTTTGGGGTTTTTCAGCTCAGACCTGGGTATCTGAGCTAAAATTGAAACAGATTAATTGACTGCTTTGAGGAACCTCAGCAGATGATCAAGTCATACATGGCAGTATTCAGGAATTAACATGTGTGATCCAATCTTGTGTCTACTCCAGTGTTTGTAATATCTGGATCCCTTCAAACAACTTAAAAACTGTTCTACATTTAATGCTTCATTTTTCCTTTTTTTTTTTTTTTTCTCCCAGGAATGAACTTCAAACATTACAGCTTTCAACCATAACCCCAGTGCTTTGCTGCCACTGTGTTATTGAGTCATGAAATACACTGTATTTCTGTTCCTTCACAATTTCTTTGTCCGATCTTTTAAAAGTACAGCAAGAGTGAGGAGAGGGAAATACTTCTGGAATAAGCAGAAGCCCAAACTATGTAGAGCTCTGTTATACTTTAAGGCTTAGTAATTTTGGGGTTTGTTTTGTTCCTGTCCCCATCAGTGCAGAAAGAAACTGATTTGTCTGGGTAGATAAAATGGCATTGAAAGTTCAGAAGCATTTTACTGCTTTTTCCTGCTTTCCATAAAATGTTATGGTTTTTGTTCATAACAGATTATCCAAAGAGCTTCTCCTGGATCCACAGCAAACCTTGGTCTTCAAAGTGTGGCATAAAGCAGGTAAAGTTTGTGGTGCAGTGTTAAGAGGAGTGTGTTTTCTGCATCCCCTTCCTTAGGTTGTATTTCATGCAAGGAAAATAAATTCAGTTAAGTGAATTGGAGGATAGAATTGTAATGCCATCTTTTGCCTTGTACTAGAAGAATGCTAGAGATAAATGCCTATTGATTTCCTGGCCCTTGGAATTCTCCTTTTCCCCATTAATCATCTTACAAGGTTTGGTTCATCCATATTCTGTCTGGTTTCGTTTTGATGGTGCTTTGGAGGTTGGATTTTCCTGCTGAAGGAAATTCTTAACTGCTTCCTTCACGTGCTGTTTGTTGTTGCTGCAGGTGGTTGAAGTATGGCCAGCCAGTTGTAGCCAAATACTTCTGTTTCTTTCTTTTTACGTATTGAAGTTCAGCTGTCTGATTTTTGCTTCAAAAATACACTTCCTGTGTATCCAGAGAACTGTGTGTCCACAGTGGTTCTCCTGCCAATCCCTCTCCCTGCCCTGGGCTTTCACTGTTCTGCAGGGACATTTTTAGCTGAACGTAACCGAGGTAATCCAAATAATATCCTCCTGTTGGGTGGGATTATTCTGGACCTCGGGTCAACTTCCAAGCCATGTTTCAAGGGCTGTGTTTTAGCATTCCTGAAAATGATTCCTATCAATGTAAATGTGCTCTGTGTCCTTGTTCCCCAGAGTCGGAGCGAGTGATAGGATTTGCCTCCGTGGACCTTTCTCCTCTCCTCTCTGGCTTCCAGCTGGTGTGTGGGTGGTACAACATCACCGACTTCAGCGGGCAGTGCCGGGGGCAGATCAAAGTGGCCGTGTCCCCTCTCCAAAACATCAGTAATCTCAAGGAAGAAAGGCAGGCCAGGGCCCGAAGCCAGCCGGAAACTTCCGTATGTTCTTCCATTTCCTGCCCTCTCACACTTCATTGGATTGCTAATAATCAGCACTCGGGGTTCCTGAGCAGTTTCACCACAAACTCACTGGACTGTCATGGGCCAGTGTGCATAAATGCACCAAAACCACCCAATTCCTTAGGAATTCTGCTCCAGGTTTCCATGGTAGCTGCTGGCCAATGCTAGTTACAACACTCCAATCAAGTCATGAGCATCCCCACTGGCTCCACTCTCTTGTTGCTTCATGGGTGTTTCGGATTTTTTAAAGAAGAATATTCTGTGCATTTGGATGTCTGGGAGCCTGGCATAGTTCTGTTTGCTGCTTTGGGTGACAGCTGGTGCTCAAAAACATACAGTAGATTCAACTTTACATTGGTTAGGAAACATCTAATTGAGCAGGAATCTGTTTTTCTGGAATATTTGCCATTTTTTTCTGGGTTTTTCTTTATTCTCTAGGCTTCCCAAATATGCTGGGGTGTGTTATAGACATGTAATGCAGCCCTTATCCTACTTTCTATCACTTTACTCTCTGATAGTGTGGAGGGAGTTAACAAAAGTGTCTGAAATGAATGTGATGTGAAATAGTACTTTGGCTCAGTGCTGGGAAATCGTCTGAAAATTTAAAGCTATTTAGAAAGCCTGAGGTTTTGTTAGATCAGCCAGAGAATACCTTAATTTCTCTTATTTTCTTGCTGTGAAAGACTCATGTACAGTGTTCCTTTTTCCTTTTCATCCTAGGTGAAGGTCAGCTTTCCAGCACCTCCTAGTAATTCTACAAACTTGTCCAAGCAGATGCTGAATTCCTTGTCAAAGGAAGTCAGCGTTCCTGCTCGAGAGCGGTAAGTCCACAGGCTGACATCCTTTTGGAGTATTTTCAGGTTTCAGAAATACCTCTCTAAAGCCAATTGACTCTACTGGAAGGATGATACACCCTGTCAAAGTGTGTCCCCTATGTTTGACCTTAAAAAGTAGTGTACACTCCCTTTCACAGTGAGAGGGAGGTGCAGGAGGTAGCAGTCCTGGGACAGGTTCCTTTTGACACAACCCGAATGTTCTTTTCCTTGTCATTGATACTTCCTGATTTGTTTCATTTGCACCCTTGTAAATTAGGATTTAAATGATGCCATTGTTAAAACTGGCAGGTACTTTCTCCAGGCCCTGATAAGAATAAAGGTTATGTCTGTATTTGGTTTTATTTGTAGTCAGTGTAAATTAGAGTAGAGTATTCCTGATGCATCCCCTTGATTTTGCCTTAGCTTCTGTCAATGACCAGTGAATGACAGCTGATGAAATGCTGTAGTATTGCATATTACAGGAGTAAGAGTGTCAGATATCCTGCAGTAATTCCTGCTTTCTGTCCCTTCAAATGACTGAGAGAGTGTTTGAGCACATGGTTTGTTTATTTAGCCTACAGAGATGATCCTTTTCCCATATGTGTCTTTGAAGTTTAGAGGGACTGTGGGCCACCACTGTAGGATCTGAACAACTGGCTTGGGAGCTGCCAGCAGGCATGGAAAGCTCCCTACCAGCCCCACCATTAACTTGACTTTGGTATAAATCTGAAACAGTAAATGACATTCCTGTGGGCATTTGGAAAAACCAATTTCATCCATCAGCGGCTGTTCAGTGGATTTCAAGCCATTGGACATTCTTAGTTGGCAGACTTTGCGGAGTCAGAGGTTCCAGCCTGGTTGTTGGTGTTAAGCACAGGCCTGTTTCCAGCAGGGTTAGCCCCCCTGGCACACAGAGGCCTCGGCACGAGGAGCACATGCAGAACGTGCGCAGATTCCACCAGTCCCTGCAGCAGGCGGACGGGAACGCGCGCCGGGCGGCCCGGCTGGACCCGGCATCCCTGTCCTCACGTGCTGCTCTCCTCACTGCTCTCAGGTAAAGCTGGGCTGTGCCAGCAGGGCAGTGCCAGGCCTTGGGTTAGAGGGAAGAGCTTGGAAGTGATGGATCCAGGTCTAAGGAAGTGAAACAGTGCGAAAACCGATGAGGAGATTCCGGTGTCATTTACAGCGGGTTGAGGCGAGGCCGGAAAATCAGGGGCTGGATAGGGAGCTCCACAACAGGAATGCAATTCTGTAGCAGTGTGGTGAGCTGTTGGAGGGGAACAGCAGCAGCAGTGTTTCCAAATCTGGAGGGAATGTTTGGATTTATCCATCCTGGTACTGCTGTCACAGAGCAAGTGCTATGAAGCCAATAGTCCCTTCAGTTAACTTCCACAGATACAAGGACAAGCCTGTAAGCATTTTTGGGGTGCACGGGGCAGTCTATCCTTTCTCATCAGGATGTTTTTCTTCTCGCTAGAAGCACTGTTCTCTTGACTAGATTCCAGGTTTAAATGATGTATAATTTTAGAAGGATAGTGTTTATTATCTGTAGGAATATAGGCATGAAAGAGACTTCCTGAGGTGTTTAATCCCTTCCCGTGCTGCCACAAGCAATGTATCTTAAAATCCTAGATCTTAAACACATAGAAATCCTCAGATTTTTATCAAGCTCAGCCATAAGTCAAGTAATATCCTTGGCTTTATGACTTTTATTTGAGAAGGTCATCTCAAATCCAACTCCCTTGATTAAGTAAGTGTAGAACTAGCTCTTTTTTAGCTTCCAGCCTAAGTTTCATAGCCAAGTCAGGATTTGTTCTGGAGTGTTATCCTCTTGCTTAGAGCAGCCTCAACACTTGCCTACTGTTCTGCTTTTCAATAAAAACCTTTAATCTTTTATTTGAATATTTACGTGTTGTTGACTAGAATGGTCCGACTTAAACCCAACTGCCACAGGTTTGTTTTCCCCCTCTGACCAAATTTCTTACCACTGCTTGCAGAAAAAACTTGAGCGAGCTGGATGAGGTTCAAAGATACTTCACTGAGAAGCTGACCAGGTCTTTTCCTGACTTCAGCACATCCAAGGCAAGCCATGAGGAGTGGGAGAGTGACCATCAGGGCTTGATGAGCAGAGAAGTGGATCCCAAAGGCTGCCATCTTTTGGAAAAATCTAGTCAGTTGGTGTCTCAGGTCAGCAGGCTAGTCAATGGTAAGTTGTTGCTGTGAGTAGCAAAATGACAAGGAAATCAAATCCCTGCTGATGCTTTTAAAATAACTTACCAGAGCAGAGAATAAACTGGAGCCCAGAGCTACAGTTACTGCCAGTTGGAAAGTTACTCCATGATTTTTCTGCCCATGGCTTCCTACAGGGAAGGAGCATTTCCAAGAGGTGGAGTTGAAGGGCACATCCCTATTATGCCAGAATTTGCCATTCTCGTATCACCATCTTGATCTTCTCTTTTTTTCCCCCTCTTTATTCTCCAAGGTTTTGCTCTTTTTATTTCCTTTCTCATCCTCATCAATTGTTTTTACTGCTTTTTTACATGCCTTCCTCTACAGTCTGTTCCAGACTCTTCCTTTTCCAAATGTCCCCCACCATTCCCTTGGAGCAGGACTTGCCTTAAAATACTTTACCTAATGCTGGTGAACTCAGTTCTCAGAGGATGCAAGCAATGAACAGGATCTGCCCACTGGGAAGCAAAAATAAGTGATTGTGGCTTTTTAAAGAATTTGTAAAATTCCCCATTAATTTTATTCTTAATGCTTCTGGTTTTTACTTAGTGTTTCTGTTCTTCTGGCCTTGTCAGTGGGAAACAGAGCTGAACATGCTCACATCAGCAGTGTTTGCAAAGCTGTGCATGTTTAGCTCCCAACCATCCTTACATCTAGGACTTCCTTCCAAAAACCCAAATAAATCAGGTTTAAGCTGCTGAATTGTTGCTCCATGCATTTACTGATGCTGGTTTTTGTTAACCAGACTTGCAGACTATAAGTAAAAATGGCAAAGAAGCTTCTAATGTACATCAAGACAGCATCAGGAAGGTGAGTGCTGTGGATGTACCCAGCTGGAAGGAGGAAGGAGCCAGAGCTGCAGTTCCTGAGGGCCAGCTGGAGTCAGATGCCCCTGGCATTTCGAGTGACCCGCAGCAGCCCTGCAGTGCTGGGAGGTCTGTGTTTGACAGACACATGTTGCACCAACTTCTGGGCCCCATTGTCCCTGAAGATGAGCATCCAGTGGGTTATATCCAGGAAAACGAGGGTGCTTTTGCCATCCAGCCACACAGTGAAGAAGAATACGAAGAAGATGTTATAGAGCCACGAACTCTTAATGAGATAACAACTGCAACAGACAGGACGAGCCCCTGGTCCAGTGTGATCTCTGACACAGGGCAGGGGGCTGAGCAGCATCCTCTGGACCCCAGGCCTGATCAGCACTCCATAGATGTAGCTTGTTGCCAAAGAGGGAACGGCAGCGCCTTGTCCAGCACCTTGCAAGGGGACAGCCAGAGCATGCTCAGCACCCTGAGCCCCCCCATGAGCCCCCTCACAGGTGGGAGCCGTCCCTGGGGAGCAGCAGGAGACTCCCTGACCTTCAGCAGCAGCACAAGAACAGCAGAGAAGGAGCCAGTGCTGCCCGCTGGACAGAGCCTCTGGAACAGAGCACTGAACACTGAGCCCATAAAGAAAAGTGTAGAGTCCCATGCAGGCTCCAGGGAGCTGCTGCCATCCCCAGGAGACATGGGTTTGACCAGTCAAAAAACCACTGAGAGAGAGGAGGAGGAGGAAAATGCTGAGGTTGTAAATGAAGATCAAGGCAAGGAAGGAAGTGGTTCTGATGAGAACTGTGTTCAGAGTGTGTCAGCCCAAGCTGGCTCGGAAAGAAATAGTGAGAGCTTCCCTGATGACAGCAGTGAGGACCCAGTGGAGGGCTCAGAAAACCCCATCAAACCAAAAATCACTTTGTATCCTTTACTCTTTTTGTAGACACTCCTTGCACTCTTCTGCTTAGTTACAATCTCCCTGGCCTCAGGGCAGAGAAATTTGCTGTGTGAAGCTCTTCCCTGGGAAATGAATCCAGAACTGGATCTGGGATCTGGGAAGGTGTTGGAGGACTCCACTACACTGTTTCACACCAGGTAGTGATGACCTTCTTGAAACTTGTAGCCAATACATGTTGTGATTTGTGAGAGTCACTTCATTTTGGGTAGTTCCAACATGTCTTGCACTTTCTCTCTATGTTATTTTTCCCCATGTGTTAGAGCTCTTGTGTTTCTCCTGTATTAAAAGAAACATGCTTTATTTTGCTTTTAAAATACTTCCTAATGTTTCTTGCACAAATTACAAATCTTGGATTAAGTGTTGGAATTTTTGCAGGATGAAGTCCTCTACAAATTTGTGAGGTATTGTTTTAAAGCAAGTCAGTGTCCCATGTTCTGTGAGCCCAGTTGAGAGAACCAAGTGCTCAGAACAATGGAATATTGATTAAAACAAATGGAATATACTATTTGGGATCTGCTAACAGGTGAAGCTTTTTCCACATCTGGACCTCTGTGCAACTGCCTACTGCCAAAGGTTGTTCCTTAACAGTTCTGCTCAGATCTGATCCTGTTGTTCCCAACTTCTTCCTTCCACCCCAGGAGATGGAAGCCTCCATGAGACTGCTCAGCACTTCTTCTCATCCTTCCATGTCTCCAAAAGTAAGTATGGGATGTCCTTTCTTTTATTGTCCAACTTAGTCCATTCCTTAAAGCGGGAACAAAACTTCTCCCTTCTTTTGCCTGCCAGCACTCAGCTTAGATGTGATGGCTTCCAAATCGTGTCCAGGGGAATCTTCCTGACTCCTCTCCTCTCTGTGAGGATGGTTTTTAACATCCACAGCTGTGTTGTCTGTGATCCTTGTGCCTTTATATCAACCAGCTGTTCAGTATGCTCAGAAAATGCTACTTCATCAGGGTCAGTGGAAATGGCAGGTTCTCACTCCACACTTCTTTGTGCTTTAATGTGAGGTGACATGCCTAATTCTGAGGAGTTCTAACCTGTAATTACAGCCTCAGTTTATCTCTTTTAGATCAGGATGAAATGGGGGGGTTTGCAGCAGAAAGGGGTTCCTGGAGAGGTATCTTGTGATGGTTATGTGACCCAGGGAGTAAGAGAATAACTTGAGTGATTGTTCATCCTGCACCAAAGCTGTGGATTGCTGAGGTTTTGCTTTTTTTATGTTCATAAAGATGTATTCACTGTGAGAGGTTCATGGCTTGGTTGTCTCTTATTTTCAGTTCATAAAGAGAGAGAGGATGACTTTTTACACAGGCAGATAGTGATGGGATAAGGGAAAAGAGTTTTAAACTAAAAGAGGGGAGATTTAGATTAGATATTGGGAAGAAATTCTTCCCTGTGTGGGTGGGGAGGCCCTGGCACAGGGTGTTCAGAGAAGCTGTGGTTGCCCCATCCTGGAAATGTTCCAGGCCAAGTTGGATGGGGCTTGGAGCCACCTGGTCTGGTGGAAGGTGTCCCTGCCTGTGGCAGGGGTTGAAATGAGATAAACTTTAAGGTCCCTTCCTACCCAAACCATTCTGGAATTCCATGATCCTTTTCCAGCCCCAGCTCTGCTGTGGATGGTGGTGTGGATCTGGGTGTGCAGCAGCTGGGCTGTTTGTTTGCCACTCCCAGATAAGGTGATGCCTTTGTTCCTCTCCATATGACCTAGGAAACAAACACCTTAAGGAACATGTCTGTCACTGGGAACAGCTTGCCTGAAACAGAACAGACTCAGGCTCTAATAGCTCTGAAGTCACAGGAACCTGCACTTTAATACTAGTACCAGCTTTACTTGAATCCCCTCTCTGCAGCTCTGAGCTGAGTGGCTGGAACTACAGCCCTGCAAATTATTACTAATTAGGTAAAATGTTAGCAAGGCACTATTTGAATATTTTGATCTTAAAGCTCTTAATTTGAGGATTAGCTGGCACTAATCCTTTGCTGCGGCTCCTGTAGTGTTGCTGAGACATGATTCAGTTGTGCCTTGTGCATCAAATTCTCTCTGTGAAGGACCAGGTTTTCACTGCTACCAATACACAGAGTTCAGAAAAAAATGCTTCCTCATAGTTTTGGTTTTAACTGGCCTTTGGAACATCAGCTTCTAAATCTGGACTTGGTTTGGTTCTGCACAGGTCAGCAAACACCAAGCGTGACAGCAAGGCTGAAATCTGAGCCGTCCTCTGGACATCACCAGTGCCCTCACTCACTTGGCAGCTGGCAAACGTCTCTCCTGGCCTTCCCAGTGCTCCTGCCACCTCTCCCTGGCTTGTCTGACTCCCTGCTTTCCCCATCTTCCTTCCTGGAATGACAAAACAGTGGTGAGGCGTGGGGCTGAGCAGTCACAGCAAAGGAGCTGGTGGCATTTGAGACAGAAATGTTGTTTCAGCTCCTGCTGTGAGGACATGGGGTCCTGAGGAGGTGCTGCAGCAGCTCAGGCTCAGTGTGGATACTGTGACCACCTTCCAGGGATCAGAGTTTTGTAGAGCCTTGTGAATCCTCTTTGTTTTTTACTTCTTTTCTCCATCAAACTAACACTCCCCATTCCTGAGGTCCTTCCCAGCTCTTGTCTTCCACACTGCTCACCTGCCCTGAGTGGGGGCTAGAGGATAGGTTTGAAAAATCAGAGCATTAATAAACTTTTCCATAAAATGCCAGAATCCCAGAATGGTTTGGGTGGGAAAGAACCTCAAAGTTCCTCTTGTTCCACCCCCTGCCATAGGCAGGGACACCTTCCACCATCTCAGGGCGCTCCAAGCCCTGTCCAGCCTGGCCTTGGACACTGCCAGGGATCCAGGGGCAGCCACAGCTGCTCTGGGCACCCTGTGCCAGGGCCTGCCCACCCTCACAGGGAAGAATTCCTTCCCAGTATTCCATCTAACCCTGCCCTCTGGCAGTGGGAACCCACTACCCCTTGTCCTGGCACTCCAGGCCCTTGGCTAAAGTCCCTCTCCAAATACCACAGTATTTTTTCCCCCTCACCTCTAGGGATATTCCAAAAGGATAAGAAACTTAGGTGGAAACCAGTTTTACTCAGCATAATTAATATTTGTGTATACTTAGACTTACCTTCAACATGAATTAGAAATAACACAGCCTTGGGCAGATTCACAACAGGCTTTATATGTTCCAAAACTGTTAATGGCAGCAACAGCCCAAGCATCCTTTCTTGGCTGTATTGTTTCTCCTTGATCTGCTGGATCTTCCTGATTTCCTGCCTGGAAAGCAGGAGTAGGTGCAAGGCCACTGCCAGGGTAGGTTGTAGCCTGTTAACACAGATGTGTTTGTCCTCCCTGCATCCCTGTGCACAAACAAAACTGCTGAGCCCCAGTGCTGAAACATTCTCTGCCTCCAAGACTGGAATTCTTTGACCTTGGAAGAGGCCATGGCCCCCACCATGACCTATGACATGCTCATGAATCTGCTCTAGCCCAGCCCCTGGCACACAGGCACTGAATAATCCTGGGCTGGGTTCAGTGTCGCTGCCATTCCTGTAAAGAGTGAAACGTGACCCTCGGTGCACGAGTCCCCTTTCCTCTTGCATCTTCCCCATGGAACACGTGTGCTTCCTGGCTGAGCACCAGACACTTGGAGTCTGAAAGGCAGGGAGGGAGAAACCTGGGATGGGCACTGACCTGTGCCTGTTCCTGGGGTGAGGAATGGTGTAAATATGACATTTCAGATGTGTGCTCTGGAAACTATGCAGGAGGATAAAACTGGCAATCAGAAACTGCCTGTGAGATGGATCAAAGGAAGGTTTGATGTCCAAAAAAGAACAAGGGAGCTGGGGAAGGGTCTGGAGCACCAGGAGAGGCTGAGGGAGCTGGGAAAGGGGCTGAGCCTGGAGAAAAGGAGGCTCAGGGGGGACCTTGTGGCTCTGCACAACTCCCTGACAGGAGGGGACAGCCAGGGGGCGTCGGGCTCTGCTCCAGGGAACAAGGACAAGACAAAACAGCCTCAAGCTGTGCCAGGGGAGGTTTAGGTTGGACATTAGGGAAAAATTCTTCCCCCAAAAGGTTCTCCAGCCCTGGCACTGCTGTCCAGGGCAGTGGTGAGTCCCCATCCCTGGAGGGATTTAAAGCTGTGTGGATGTGGCACTTGGGGACGTGGGATAATGGTGGCCTTGGCAGTGCTGGGGGAACAGTTGGGCTCCATGACCTTACGTGTTTTCTCCAACCTCAGTAATTCCACGATTCTATGCCTCTGGTCGTCTGTCTGAGCTGGGAGTGTTAATGGTGCTTCTAAACCTCACTCATTTTGAGTCACACCTGTACATGTAAAATAGCAGCAAGAACTGGTGTTAAACCTTTGCCACAGCTGGAAGTTCATTTTTAGGAAGATCATTGGGATAGCTACACACATCTTAATACCACTTCATCCTGCACATTGGGCAATGGTAGGAAAATGGGAGGAGGTGTATTTTAGCTGCTCATCTCTGAAACAACATGCCAGTGGTGTGTTTTCCAAGCACACCTGGTTTCCTGACTTTGGGAGCAAACAGACTGCTCACCTTCACTTCAGTGACAGCAGATGGCATCAGGCGCCTGCTCTTGTGGTGTGGCTTTGGAGTACAGAGCATTTTAGGGGTATTAGATGTTAGGAAGGAATTATTGACTGTGAGGGTGGGGAGGCCTTGACACAGGATCCCCAGAGAAGCTGTGGCTGCCCCTGGACCCCTGGAAGTGTCCAAGGCCGGGGTGCTTGGAGCACCCTGTGATGGTGTTAGGTGTCCCTGCCTATGGCAGGGGGTGGCACTGGATGAGCTCTAAGGTTCTTTCCCACCCAAACCATTCTGGGATTCTATTCCTTACATTGAAAATGGGAGTTGCTGGCTCTCCATCTCTGGCTGTGCAGGACACATGGCACATGGGAAAGGGGAGCTGTGGGAGGCAGGAAATGCAGTTTCATGCACCTTTGAAATAGGGTTAATTGGCAGACTGGGGAAATGTCCTGGAGAGGCTTTCAGATGCTGTGCAGAACTCAGAGATCAGCCTGGTCACTGCCCCTCTCCAGCCACTCCTGACCTTTTGGCTGTTCCTTGGACAGATGGGCAGAAAACAGCGTGGGAAGAATGAGCTGCTGCCCTGGTCTCTGGACAGCCCTGTCCAAGGGAGGTGCTTTGCCCAGCAAGCAGCTCTCTCTGCTAGTTTTTAAACTTGTACTGTGGCCAGGTATGCATTTCATCTCTGTTGACTGCTTATGTTTTGGTTTAGGAAATTCATCCTGGAGAATTATTAAGAAGAAAGAAGAGCAAAGCAAAGATTCTCCTAATTATCCATGTCTGTTATTTCAGTGTGGTAAAAATGGGAAGTGTTTTAAAGTATTTTACCTACAGGCTGTCACCTGAGCCTGTAATGCACAGGTTACCAACACAAGGACTCATTCCTAAAAAAGCCATTTCCCTCTCCAATCAATGCATATCAAAGTCCACTAAAACAGGGTCCTGGTGCTGTTTCTCTTGGGAGGGAGCTGGGCACCTCAGGAGACCTTTCCTGAGGCTCAGAGAAGCAGCCCAGGGATGTAGGTGAAAGGCCAGATTGGCGGATCAGTTTCCCAAAAGACCTTCCTGGCCCCACAGCGTCCTCCCCTGAAGGCTCCCGGAGCAGGATTGCTTTTCTCAGTGCTTCACAGGCACAGCCCAGCTCTACACTAGTTGGGTAGAAATGTGTTTCTTTGTATGCTGAAATTACTCATCTTCTAGTGCTGCTGGAACATCAGGGACAAAGCCAGGCTGCTGGCAAAGCACAGAGGAGATGACGCTGTTTAAACCAGGGCTTTTCCTCTCATGGGCTGCTGCTTTGGGGTCCCCACAGGCAGCTGAGCCTGGCCCATCCCATTTATCATGGAATAATCACAGTGATGGTTAGGGCTGGGAGGGACCTTAGTGCTTATCTAGCCTCACCCCCTGCCATGGCTTTCACTGGACCAGATTGCTCTGAACAACATCCAACCTGGCCTTGGGCACTTCCAGGGATCCAGGGGCAGCCACAGCTTCTCTGGGCACCCTGTGCCAGGGCCTCAGCACCCTCATAGGGGAGAACTTCTTCCCAATATCCAATCTAAATCTCTTCTCTTTTAGTTTAAACCCATTCCCTGCCTTGTTTAAGATGTGTTGTGACAGAGCATTGCCTCTCCTCTGTGAGGAGATTTGATCTTCAGCGTTCTGCAAATTATAAAGTAAAATAATAATTGAAAGCCAAAATGGCAGTCAGGTCCCAGTGTCTGCACCAGTGCCATTCCTTTGGTTTCATACAGGGAGACTGTGGCTGAGGGTAGAGGCTCACAAGTCCAGAGGTCACACACCAGAGCCCCATTCTGGGGTTCAGATCGTTCTCTTTCTCATTGGGGTGTTTTTTTCTGTGTGTCCAACTTCTCACTGTCTGCACAACCCCGTGGTTTGCCACGACATGAAACCCGGGGCAAGGCAGGGCTCTCACAGCTGGTCCCTTCTGTCCCCAGAGCAGCAGTGGAGCAGAGCCTGGAGGAATCCCCTACCGAAGAGCAAATCGCCCCAGGCCCAGCCCCGAGATCTCGGAAGAGGAGGCCAGGAGAATCGCCAGGATCTTCTCTGCTCAGCTCTCCAAGAAGGAATAGTGTTGGCCAGAGACAGCAGAGCTTCCTAAGCCATGGAGGGATGCACTGGCGAAGCCTGAGCCCTCCAGTGAAGGGGAGGTGGAAGCCACAGCTTTCAGGCTCTGTTTTTAGTTTGCCTAATTGGTTAGTTAATTGAAGTCCCCTGTTTGGAAGGTCTTAAAGCCCGTGGTCACCCACAGGGAGCTGCCTCTTGTAGGGGCAGGTCCCCAATGAGATGTGTCCCTGTGGGTAACCCGTGACCTGTTATCTGCTCTCCAAGTAGTCCAGTTTTAGGATTTATTCCTGTGAAATGGCCCTTTCAAAAACAGTTGGTGGCGACACAATTCTCTGTTTCCACTTGTGTGGACATAGGCCAAGGGCACTGTAAAATCTGGTGGGTGTACAAAAGAGGGTGACTAGAAAGATGAGACTTTTATATTTATATTTAAATTATTTTTGTACACCTTTCAGAGAACAGACTTTGATGCCAACAGAGCTCAGTTATTTTTGTACTGCTCTCTCCAGTGTTTGTTTCAATAAAATTCCCCTGGTTTCTTCTCAGCCTGTGCAAAGTGTCCTTAGGCCAGGGCAGGAACCTTTCCTCAACAGGGGTCTGGAGTCTCTCCCACATGAGCTTCCAAGTCAGAGAAATGCTGCTGGAAGCTGGGGTGGCCTGGAGCACATGGAAAGATCACTTCTTTGCCAGGGAATTGAGTATCACCATGCAGCACAGCCCCAGGTGGGATGAGTCGCTTCCAATCTGAGCTGCTTTTCAAACCATGCGTGGAATTCAGGATTTAAGCAGCCAAAGGATCAGCATCCCTTTTTTTCTCGCAGTTCTGCAGTGTTGTTTTTCCCAGGGGACACCCTGAATGCATAATTCACTGCTGGCACGAGTTGCCCTGTGATTGTGGCCTCTTTCCCTGCACTTGCTGGGTCAGGACGGGAGGTAAAGGCACCCAGTGTCCCCTGGACAGACAGGAGTGACGTGCAGGCTGCTTTCTCCTGGTGGCATCCCCAAAAAAGCCTCAGGCAGGTTGCCAGCTGGGCTGGGATCACTGTCACAGACGAGGTCACAGCATTGGCTCCTGGGCTAAATCTTGGGCATGAGGTAAACAGCGTCTTCCTTTCAGGTCTAGGTCAGCAGTGGCAGGAAAACAAGGCAGGAGCCAGCTGGAGAGGGGTGTTGGTGCCAGGCAGCTTTTGTCTGGAGCCCGAGGCATGGAGGAAAGGTGGCTTCAGGGTGTCAGGACCACTCAAAGTCCCTCTTGATCAAGGTGAGCTCAGGTGCGAGGGCAGAGGTTTGCAGCACATCCTGAGGGACTTTTCTGTGTGTGGGGCTAACGAGCACCAAGGGTTAAACACAGAGAGTTTTTTAAAAATGGAGGAAAAGGGGTATTTCTTCCCTCCATCTTGGCCTCCAGCCTCTTGTCCTGAGCCCAGTCCCTCCCAGCAGCCTCAGACCCAGTGCCCAGCCATGCTCTGAAGAGCATCATGGGTTTGATGGTGGATTTTGCTCCAAGGTGCTCACCCAGCCCCTGCTCCATGTGGGCTTGGGGAATAGGTTTCACCATGCAGAGGCAATCCTGCTGGGAGCTCGGAGCTGTCTGGGGCGGGCTGTGGCTCGTGGTTGGGCAAAGGGATCCAGCCTGCCCTGCACAAAGAGCTCAGTGCTGCACTGCCCCCAAACCACTTGCTTGTAAAGCCTTGTGGTGAGGGTTCTCTGCATCTCATCCTTCCCAGGGTGGTTTTAGGTTAAAAACTGGCATGCCTCCCCAGTCCAATGCAGGGGGTCTGGGCAGGACACCCCCCCCCATGCCTGAGCCCCATGAGGGGGAAGAGGGTTGAAGCAGCCACCTCATCACGGGTGCCAGGTGACCCAGTCCCATCAACTGAAATGCCACCNGGCTCTGAGGGCACTGCCTGTGCAAGGCAGGAGCTGGAACACTCTGCTGAGGTCCCTACGGTGAGGTCACTCTGGGGGAGATGATCTCACCCAGCACCCCCCGTTATGGCTGGGGTGGGATAGGAAAGGGTGGGCATTGAGGATTCCATGCTGAGCAAGCCCCGTGCCTCAGTTTCCCTGGGGCAGAAGGGAGGAGACAGAACAGGATATGTTTTTTGGGATTGACCAAAGCCATCAAGAGCCACCACGGCCCATCATCACCGCCACCACCGAATAGGACACCCACGTGAAGCCCTGTCCTGCTGCCCCCTCCTGGCTCCCCCACAAACCCCTCCTCTCCTTCCAGCCCCTCTGCCACCATGGTGGGTCTGAAGCCCCCCGAGGTGCCCCCGACGGCCGCCATGAAGTTTGTCAGCGCGGGGATGGCCGGCTGCATCGCTGACCTGTGCACCTTCCCCCTGGACACCGCCAAGGTGCGGCTGCAGGTACGACCCGCCGGGCCCCCAAAACCCCCTGGGCAAAGGGAGCACCTGGTGACAGGACGTGGGACCCTCCAGGCCACCTCTACCACGCAGCTGGTGGCGCTTGGGGAGGAGCAGAAGGTGGGCTGATACAGTTGGCACCCCACAGATCCAGGGTGAGGTGAGGATCCCCCGGACCGTCAGCTCCGTGGAGTACCGGGGTGTTTTGGGGACGCTGAGCACCATGGTGAGGACGGAGGGAGCCCGCAGCCTCTACAGCGGGCTGGCGGCCGGGCTGCAGCGCCAGATGAGCTTCGCCTCCATCCGCATCGGCCTGTACGAT
>VXBB01004611.1:8897-20443 GCA_013399915.1 Illadopsis cleaveri | reverse complement strand
CCTGGGCAGTGCTAGAAAGGGGCAAAACTGCCTTTATATTTCATGGAATCATGGAATGTCCTGAGTTGGGAGGGGTCATTGAGTCCCCACAGCACACCCTCAACAATCCCACTTTGGGCATCCCTTCCAAGTGTTGTCCAAACACTTCTGGAGCTCTGGCAGCCTTGGGGCTGGGACCATTCCCTGGAGAGCCTGGTCAGTGCCCCAGCACCCTCTTTTCCTAATATCCAATCTAAATCTCCCCTGGCACAGCCCCAGCTCTTCCTTCACTTCCTGTCCTAAAGAGCAGAGATCAGTGCTGCTCCTCAGGAGGAAGCTGTAGACTGTATTTAACTGTAGACTGTATTTAACCTGCCTCTCTCCAGAGTTTGGGGCTTCCCAGCTGGCTCAGAGCACAGGGAGGCCCTGCAGGCAGCTGCTTCCTGTGGTGCCTCTCTGGTGCTTCTCTGTGTGGTGGGAGTTAACCACCCTGGCCTAATGGTTCCCTCATAAATAAGGAATGCTAATAAATACTTTCTATTCCTTAAGGCCCAGCGTATAGGAAGAGAATAATCAAGGAAGCTATTTCCACTTTCTGTAACTTGCATTAGTCATCTCTCCTGAGACAGGGGAAAGCTTGGCTGTGGATGGGCAGCAGAAATGGTGCTGTGCACTACACCTCTTTTTTTTTGTCCAGCACCTCCTGGGAGGCCCCAGCAGCTTCTCCTTTCCAACATGGGTAAGTTTCCCTAAAACAAAGGGGGTTATCTGAGAATCAGTTGCCTCCTGGGGCTTCCAGTGCTGCACATCCTGTATCAGCCCTACAGGCACTCCCCATTTTAAAGGGAGTGAGGGTGCAGGTGTCACAGGTGTTCAGCAGGTGGTGGAGGGGGGTTTCACCATCTGAAGTGGCAGCTTTTCCCAATTCCAACTCTGTCCATGTTTGCTGCCCTCCAAAGAGCCCATGGGATGTGGCACCTTGCAGAGCTTGGAATACAGTGACCCTGCAGGTACAAAACAGGTCTGCAAACTGAGCCAGGAGCTGCCTGCCAAACCTGCCGGGCTCAGCTGGCAGAGATGCCTCTCCTGCCCCCAGGGATGAGTCTCCCTCGCAGCTCAGCAGAGATCAGGTTTGCAGGGCACGGTGCAGAAAGCTGCTCTCCAGAAAAAACAGACCTTGCCAAGAACTAACAGGATGCGATGGGAGGCAGTGAGGAGGAGGCTGGAGCAGGCAGCCAAGCACCCTTCCCACTCAGTCTGGAGAGCAGATGGAGCAAACTGAGAGCTCTCTACCTCAGTCAACCTCCTCTTCCAGGCTGAGCTGGTCCTCATGTCCTGGCTGGCTCCCACAAGGATTCCCATGACATGCAAAGAGGTTTTAGTTGTCCTGGGCTGGAGGCAGACATAGTCACCCACTCATCCAGATGGAGATCAGGCTGTAGGGACAGTGGCTCTGCTCTGCTTGGGCAGGACAGCTCCACTGTTGGGCTCCTGTCTGGTGGATCCCCGGAGGCTGGGAAGGCAGTGCAGGTGAAGCAGGGATTTACTGGAGAGGATCCTGCACTGTAGTGAATGCTCAGTGCTGGCAGCCTCCCAGAGAAGCCCCCTCGACAGCATTCCTACTTTGGGGCATTCCTGTGACTGGTTGTGAGCACAGAGCTGGGAGCTACAAGGCAGCTCCAGGACAGTGTGCAACAAACAGGGAGGAACCGAGGGAAGGGAGGGATGTTCCTGCTGGCAAGCGTGTCAGTGCAGGGCTGGAGCTGATTGCTCACAGGCACTCCCCAGCCCTGATCACTGTTAGAGATCTTCACTCTCTGGGGCTTCTCTTTATGCAGGACACAGGTACCAAGCAGGTACAGGCTCTCCAGGCTGGAGCTCTGTGCCAGCCATCTCCTTTGCCAGGCTGCTGTGACCCCAGGCCAGTGCTGCAGCAGGAGTCCTGCCTGCCCCTGTTTTCCCTGGCTCTGTGCTGCCTGCAGGAAGCAGGGGAGCAGAGTCTCCTCCACCCCTGCTCTGTGCAGCACTGCCACAAAGCCCAGGGGTTTCGTATCTGGGCCGTGCTACATTTAGCATCTGTGGGGCCTCGCTGGGCTCCCGAGGGCCATTCTGTCCCTCCAATCAAGGGCACAGCTTTTCTGCAGCCTCCCTTCCTTGTCCCTCAAAGATGGAGTGGGAAGGGCCTGGGTTTGGCTTAGTGCAGTGAGGAGTAAACCCTTTGTAGCCCTCCTGTCTCTGGGGCAGGGGCTGAGCTGTGAGGGAAGTGAGCAAGTCACTCCTTAGGCTGTGATCTTTACAGCTCCACCAGTGATTGCCAAATACCCTCCCTTACTCCTCCGTGTTGCAACTCCCCAGCTCTAAGGGAGCAGGCCTTGGGGAGGGTGTCAGGGTCTCTCCACAGCACAGCTGCCCCCAGGCCCTGTTGTCCATGCCCTTGTATCACCTCTCCCCAGCAAATGGGTGCTGCGTAGGTATTGTTTTGAGCAGGATTCAGGGTGTGCTGCTGTGCTGTGATTCATGAGCAGGAGGGAAAGGAAGAGTTCTCCAGTTCCTGTGTTTGGGATAGGCTGAGGGCAGGCCAGAGATGTTCCTCTTGGGAGGGATGTGCATCCACCTTTCCCCTAGAAGGGTGAATCCTGCAGCAGGATGTCCTTGGGCAAGGCCACGTTTTAATTGCTGCAGCATCACCAGACACCCGAGTCATGGTGCCCCTCAGAGCCTCTGCTCCCAGCCTGCCTCCTGCAGCTGCTGAGCTATTGGGAGCAGTGAATTTCCCCCTAGGATCCCCCACATGCCCTGGCCTTCTCTCCAGAGAGGCTCCAGGGGCAGTTTGGCTGCTCTGAGCTCCCAGGGAAGCTGTCTGTGCCCTGTCTCTGCCTGCTGGTCTGTCTGTCCTGCCGCATCCGCTCGTTCCTGCTGGTGCCTGCACTGCTGTGCTGCACTGTGCCTGTTTGGCTGCCTGCTTGTCCTTCTTGCTGTCTGTCTCCCTGACTGGCACCTGCCACTGCAAACCCTGCCTGCCCCCCTCTCCATTGGTCTGCCACTATTAGATTTTCTCCTCCCCACCCCTTTTCTCTGGCTGCTATCTGGAGGCCTCTGCATTAGGTGTGACTTGGGTGCTTTTCTCTGGTTTGTGGATAGCAGCCAGGCTGCAATCTGCAGCAAAAGGACTATCCAGAGGGGAAAGCTCTGCAAGGAGCCTCCTGCAAACACCTAGGCAGGACAGTGGCTGCCAGCACTGCCCAGAAACTGCACACTCACACCTGCCTCCACAGCACCACAGCCAGAGACTGAAAGGCCCGAATCACTCACAGTGGGACTGCATGCCTCTAAAAGCCAGTCACTGGAGCTTGAATTCCCTGGTTCCCTGTGTGATAGCTGGGGTAGAGGGTGGGGATGTGGAGGAGACACACCTTGTGGAGATGTGAACCTAAATATGAAAAGGATGTGCATGTGTGTGTGTGTGCTTACATGTGCTGCCCCACATCACAGCTGTGTTTGGGTATACACCTTGTGCTTGCAATTTTTCCCCCGACAACATTGCAGCGTGCCTTGTGTCTGTCTCTTTGCCTTGCATCCATCTGCTCCCACTCTCAGTATCTTTCCCTGTTGTTTTTGCTATGCCTCTCCTCCCATCCATAGCCAGCCCTGCCAGCCTGTGCCATCCTGAGCCAGCAGTGTGGTGTGTCATTGTGCTGCCACAGGGGTCAGGCCTTTGCCCTCCTCATGGCAGCACACTGGGACCCTGCTGAACCAGGGCACCACAGGCCCCCTGGCCAGCTTGTGTAGCAGTCCCCGTTTGGGCCAGTACACCTGCAGGCCATGCAGTGAGCGAGCAGCCAGAGCCAAGCTTCTGTAGAATTAGCAAAACCCCCAGCACAGCCAGCTTGCAAAAACCTCAGCACTCGAGTGTCACCTGGGATCAGGTTCTGCTGGAGGAGAACATGACTTATATCAACTTTCCCAGTGTCAGCCCTTTTAGCAGAGCCCATCCAGGGCTGTGGGAGGAGGTGAGGGCAGGGCAGGCCTTGCTGTGTGTCTCTGTGCCTTCCTGGGATACTTCTGGATCCAAACTCCCAGGGAAAACAGCTCCCTGATGCTGCCCTCCTCTCCTGGCATGGCCTTGCCAAGGAGCAGGGAAGAGGTCTTGTCCCAGGCTGCTTTCTGCATCCAGAGCCATTTTGCCTGCGCAGAAGCAGCTCTGCTTATCCCCTTCCCAAACGTGCTGATAGGAGCCTGTGGGGAGCAAAACCTTGGTCTGTCCTCATTGTCACCAGACCTGGGCCTAAAACTGAAGGTCTGTGTCCAGTGACATCACAGACAGAGCCTGTAGATGTGACCCTTGGGGCCATGGCCTAGTGGTGGATTTGGCAGTGCTGGGTTAGCAGTTGGATTCCATGGTCTTAAAGGTCTTTCCCAAATTAAATGATTGTGATTCTTTAATTCAGCTGAGTGTCCTGTCATTCCCACAGTGATTTCCCACATGGAGGAGAGCTGTGACACAGGCCTTGGTGACTTGGTGCAGAGTGGCCTCTTGGAGCACCTGAGCTGAACTCATGTGGTGGCAGAGGATGATACCTGCTCCCTCCTCAGCAAAGCCCACGCCAAGCTCCTTTTCCCCTTCCCGACCATCCTCCTTTCCCAGCAAAACACCTCCCACGCTGCCGGGGAGGATGAGGGCTGGCAGCTCTTCCGCAAAATGATGTTCCCATGGCAATGGGGATGTGTCGCCCTTCCTGGGGAACATAACGGGGGCGAACCGCACCTTCCGCATCAGTGCGCGGCCCTTGTCCGGGGCGGGGGCGTCCGAGTCCCGCAGAGGCANGCGGCCCCGTGCACTCCCTTTGCCGGCAGCCACCCCGCGGCACAGCCAGGCCCCTGCGGCTTTGCCTTTCCCCCAGCCCGGCTCCGCACCCCATCCCCGTCCCCATCCCCGTCCCCATCCCCGCAGCTCGTTTGTCACCCTGAGCCTGTCACGCGGGTGGGCACGGGGGGTAGGGTAGGGTAGGTACCGCCGTGGTGTGACCCCGAGCAGGTGGGGACTGCACCAGGAACTGCCCTGTGAGAGCTGGAGCCCCTCGAATGCCACCGTTCTCTTGAGCCCTGTCCCTGCACCAAACCCCTGGGATCATGGAGGGAGAGTTACCTGCCTTGCTCTGCTCCCAGCATCGCTGTCAGGGGAAGAGGGCTACAAGGGCTATCAACACAGAACCTGGAAAATCTGAGTGTTTGGGCACACAGATGGGAGCAAGACCCCCTCTCTGGGAGCTTCTTTGCACTGATTTTCTGCAGGAAAGCCAGGCTATGACCTAGATAGTGTCCCAGGACATTCAAAAAGGAGTAGGTTGGTGCTGGGAAATGACAAGGGAAGGGATGGGGAACAGTTTCTAGGAATCCAGAGGTTCAAGCGTTTACCCCATTGGCAACCTCTTGGTTGTCAAGATTAAACAGAAGGGAATTTTTCTTTCTGGCCAAGGTATAGGGTTCTGGACAAAGAGATATTTCAGGGCTTCAGGGTGAGCAAATGGGTTTGGTATTTCCTCTTAAATGTTATATGCAAAACCCAAAAATTGCGAAACAGAAAAATGCGGTTGGCTGTGGTACAGGCAAGTCCTAGCTCTTCCCTGGCTGCTCTGCCAGGCTCAGAGGGAGCAAACTGAGGGTCTGTTGACCCCTCTGCCAGCCTGGAATCACAAAGGGTTGGTTTATCAGCTCTCCCTCTTGGACCTCCTGGCCCCACACAGGCAGCCCAGGGGGCTGATTGATGGCAGGGTGCTTGGTGTGTCCTTCAGCCTGGCGGCTGCCTCACTGCTCCCCCACCCCATCCCTCCATTCCGCATGTCTGCGGCTGGATTCCCCACGAGGCTGCTTGGCCAGGCTGCAAACCTTTAATTGATTCCTTGTGGCTGCATTGGGCCAGCTGGAATCAGCAGCCCTGCTGTTTGGATGGCACATCACGGGCCCCTTTACCCACACACACAGCCTGGAGATAGACAGGCATCGGGCAGGGACCCAGACAGTGGATGCTGCCACCCAAACCCTTTCCTCCCCATGGCCAAGGAGGCTGAGCTCAGCTCCTGGAGGCTCTGTGCCATCCTTCAGTGGGCTTGGCTCCCTGTCCAGCTGCTGTGTCCCTCTTCCCTCGCTGCTCTTGGCCCTTTTCCCTCACTGCATCGCAATGACTCATCCTTGCTGAGCTCACCCGCTGGAGCTGCGGGAGGACTGGCAGGGCGGGTGCCCACCGGCCCCAAGAGAGGGTCCCTCACCTGGCAGCCCCCTCACCGTGAGCCACAGACCTCTGGTCAAGGTGTGCAGGCACTGATGTTCAGCCTGGTTTCACCTGTCCCAACCTTGGCTGGCCATAGGGCAAAAGGGGGAGGAGCAGGACATGCAGGCCTTGCTGCAAGTCTGGCCACGCTCATTTAATGTCTGATGGGGGGATCTGGATAGGGAAAACAAAGTGTGGATGTGGCATTGCCTGGGGATGTGCAAAGGTGACACTGAGCAGGCACACAGTGCCTGATTCCCCAGCTGGGTGCAGTGCCAGCCAGGCTCTGTGCAGTGAATCAGACACTGGTGAGGAGGAGCAGGCTCTAGAGCATCGTTCGTGCAGAAAGGGCAGCCTGCACCACCGAAAGCCCACATCCATGGGGCAGTGGCCTGGCTAACTGCCTCTCTCTCCCTGTGCCCAGGTTCCCCTCTCAGAGACAGCCCCACCAGGCACCTCAGCAGCGAGATGAACCCCACCGTGGGCATCGCTGTCATCCTGACAGGTACATCCCTCCCTGCTCCCTGCCTGGCCCAGAGCAGCCTGGGGGCTGCATGGGCATCCCCAGAGCTCTCTGTTCCCTCTCCAACCTCCTCCTGCCTCTCCCAGTCCTCCAGGCTGCCCACTGCCAGATGGTCAAGGACCTGAGTGCCTGCCTGCTGGGCCAGAACCTGCGCGTGGACTGTCGCTATGAGAACAAAACCGACAACCCCCTGACCTACGAGTTCAGCATCACCAAGGACAACAGGAAGCACGTCATCCACAGCACCATCAGCGTCTCCGAGAACATCTACCGGGGCCGAGCCAACGTCACCATGCACAAGAACCTGGTGTGCCTCCACCTGCAGAGCTTCACCACCAGCGATGAGGGCATCTACATGTGCGAGCTGAAGGCCACCAACGACTACACTGGCAACCAGTCGAAGAACATCACTGTTATCAAAGGTGAGACAGGCACTGGCACCTGGCCTCAGCCCTTCCCACCTGCTCCTTGGCTTGGCAGGGCCGGCAGAGAACACTACAACTCTCTGTGGTGTCCCCAGATCCTCCCTGAGCTCCATAAATGTGTCCCCAGCCTTATATGCCCTTCAGGTGGGCTTCATCCCACAGACAGGCTCACTCTACCCCATCTCCCACTGCTTTTCCTGCCTCTCTTGGGTCCCACCTCAGGCACACTGGCTAGATATCCTCCCAGAGAGAGGACAGGGGGGCTCTCCACACCTACATCCCACGGGAGCTGTCCTCCAGATGCAAAGACCTTTGTCTCACCTGGTGCCCACCCACTTGTCACCTCAGTCAGGCACAGGCAGGGTTATGCTTCTCAGTGTCCCAAAAAATCTTCGCTACTACACGCTGGGAGGGAAACAGACCAGGATGGGACGTGACAGAGCAAAGGCAAGAAGCTGTATTCCGTTAGACCACCCAGCCTGAGCCCCATTCCTGAGGGATTTCATTGCCTCTCTTCTCTCCCTCCCCATTCCTTCTCCTCACAGACAAACTGGAGAAATGCGCCGGCTTCAGCCTCTTGATCCAGAACACCTCGTGGCTCCTGCTGCTGCTCCTTTCCCTGCCTCTCCTGCAAGCCGTGGACTTCGTGTCCCTGTGACAGGCCAAACACACACACACACACAAACACACACGCACAGCGCTCGCACACACACGCACGCACACACCGAGCACCCCGGCCACCCCGCCTTCCTCGCAGCCCCTGGAAAGAGAAGCTGAAGCGTCTGGAAGCCGTGAAACCTCTCTCTGTGTTATCTCTATTTAGCCGTATATCTAACGCTAAGCACCGCCCCGTGCCGACGCCCACCATCCCACGCACACACAGCCCCGCTCCGAAGCATGGGGGCTCTGCTAGGCAGCGTTGCTTCTTCCCATGGCGCCTCCCCGCTCCGTAGGCTGGCTGGTTTGCTTGTGCTGGGAGCACTGGAGGCCTCAGCCTCGCTTGTCCCATCCCTTTAACTCTTGGGGTTTGCCTGTTCTCAACTGGGGAAAGACAGCTGGATTGGCAGGTAAGAGAGAGGGGTGATGTGAGAGCGTGCGGAGGGTGCCCGTGGTGGGTGCTGTGCCCATGGCCCCTGGAGGTGACAGGGCTCTTGGTGTCCCCACCTGCCCTGCCTGCCACCCAGGTGACTGATTCCTCACCCTGCTTCTCTCACCCTGATCTGGCACGGCTGGGAGAGGGCACAAAATGACTCCTGTCTCAGTGAACAGGGGAGCCATGGGATGCTGCTGGGCCTGGCAGGCTGGGAGGAGAGAGGGGAGCAGGTCTAGGAGACACCATGAACCACCCCCCTGCCTCCTTAGGGCTCCTCTGGGGCCCTGGGAACGGCCTCAGTGCAAACATGCCTCAGCAACAAGTTTTTCCTAATCTGTTTCTTACAGCTGAGCTGGAAGTGAGGCCTCCTCCAGACACCATCTGGTACCTTTGGGCTGCCCGAGCCAGAGACACCACTCGCTCTCCCCGGGGACCAGCCCTTAGCTGTGACGAGAGAATTGCTGCCAGCACCAGTGGAGGCAAGCAGAGCCTCTCTGAGCTAGCCACAGCCCCACTGCTCTCCCCAGGGCCCTCAGAGCTGCACCCAGGCTGGCTGGTGGGGAGGGGGTTCCCCTCTGGGAGTGTGACCCCAGGGTCTCCATAGGGACTCTGCGCCGGCACCTTGTTTTCCCTAAAGGAACATCTGGGCACCCCAGTCCTTCCTCATGGAGAGGCAGAGCAGTCTTCCTCAAATCCCACCGTGCTCCTGGAAGGGGCCCATGTGCCCCCTCCCTCCTCCCTCTCAGCATTTCCCTGTCTCCCTTTAAGAGCAGCAAAGGATCTAAGGGCAGCCCACCACCTCGGTAAGGCCAGGGTGGTGCCAGGGGTTGGCGAGAGCAGGGACAGGGATGGCCAGCACAGCTCAGATCTGCCAGCCCAGGGGACCCCGAGGAGCCTCACCCAGGGGGAGGGCACAGGGAAAAGAAGAGGCAAGGCAGGAGCATCCAGGTGCATGGGGTGAACCCCAGCTGTGCTACCCGTGCAGCCCGGGCTGTGCCGCCACGGCTGAGAGCAATACACAGCAGCTGCTCCCCACTCCTTGCTCTTCTCCAGAGCTGCTTCCTCTCCTCCCCGTGCCCGTCCCCTGCCCATCCCTGCCTGCTTGCTTGCTGTCTAGTGCTGCTGAGGCCGTGCCCAGCTGAGGCCTGGCTGTGCCCAGCTCCCTGGGCGTGCTGGTGAGCGCCGGGGCGGGCGCAGAGCCCAGCGGCAGAGCGCGGACGCGGCTCGAGTCTCATTTTTTGGTGAACATTTGTAGTTGTTTCCACAGCTTGTCGTCAAAGAAATTCTGTTAAGGGAAAAAAAAAACAAACAAAAAACAAACAAACAAACAAAAAAATCAAAAAAAAAGGGGGGGAAAAAAAAGAACCCTATGAAAAGCAACAACAACGACAACAGGAAAAAAAAAACCTTATCATCCAGGAGTGTTCCTCTGTCTGCACAATAAAACCCTACCTAGGTTGTGTGTTGGAGCCGTGGGCGCCCGTGTGTGCGGCGGTGGGGACAGGGGCTGTGTGGGGACAGGGGCTCCAGGACCCTGCTGAGAGGTACAGCCCCCCAGGCAGCCCCACTGTGCCTCCAGCACCCCAATGCCTGTGGGAGAGAAGCAGGCAGAGGGGCAAGACTTGACTTTCCTGGGCAGGGTAACCCACTCCTGCCCACCTGGAGCATGGCCCCATGCACCCAGACCCTTTGTCCCCATCCCCATCTCTGTCCCTAAACCATCCCAGAGGCCACCTACTGCCCGCGGTGGCGGCAGAGAGGCAAAGCAGGGGACGAGTTCTAGTCCTGGCCCATCTATCCTCTGAGGAGGGAATTGGCAGGGATGGGAGCAGGGCTGGGTGTGCCGTGCCCAAAGCTCCTGTGCCTGGCACACCAGGGTCCTGCTGTGCCCACACGCTGCCTGGGGGGCTGCCAAGGGCTCCCGGGTCCTCTGGAGCAGCCCTACACTGCCCTGCCCAGGGTCAGGATTGGCACCCTGGCACCAGCAGCCACCAGCAGGATCCCGCCACCACCCCCGAACACCATTGGTGACCCTGCACCACCTCCCAGAGTGACGCCCCGACGCGTCCCTCCCTGTTTAAGGGCTGGAGCCAGGCGGGAGGGAGGGAGGAAGATGCCACCCTAATTACATCCCTCCCCATTATCCTCGGCAGGTGCTGGCTGAGTCACGGCCACGCAAGTGCCGTACCCTGGGTGGGTCAGGCGTCCCGGAGGGGTGTCCCGGTGTCCCCATGGACCCCCGAGGGGTGGCCACGCCACGCCAGCTGCCCCATGCCCACCTTTGCTGGGGGTTCAGGGGGCTCTTCTCCCTACAGCTCACCCCAAGGGGGACAAAACCCAGTCCAGCTCCTCTCCTCAGCCTGATGCTCTACTCCACACCTTGCTGGCAGCCACGACCACCCCTTTTTTGTGCCCCCCACACACCAAGTTGTGTTGTTCCCCCGCTCCCTCCCTTAACCCTCTCCCTATCCTTTCCCTCCTGGACCTCGACCTCACTCCCCAAATCTCTCCCTTCCTCACGCTTACCCTCAGCCCTCCTTCCATCCCCAGAGCCCCCGCTGCCCCCCCTTGCCGTGGGCCACCAGCCCCCCTCGGTTCACGTCCCCTTTAAGCCTCCCCGGGCTGGAATGCGAGAGGAGCATTTCAGCGCCCTGTGAGCTCAGATAGAGACACTATATTTATCTGGCTGGTAACCTGAGCCCTGAATTTCTGCGGTGGTGTTTTTACGTGGCCCCACAGCCCTCGGGCTCGGCCCCCTCCGGCCACCGCGCTCCCTCCCGGGGTGGAAGGGCTGAGCCGGGGGTGTCCTGAACCCTGCGGAGGGTTCGGCTGCTGCCCATCTCCACATCGCCCATCTGCGGTGCCCGGGGAAGCTCCCCAAGGAGGCAGGATCAGCCCCGAGGACATCCCCAAATGCCTGCCTGCTCCCCCCTCGCCGTGCTCTGAGCAGCCACATGCAGGTGAGTGCAGGGGGTGCCGCGGGGACAGCGCCCTGGGGAGGGGGACATGGACACAGGCAAAACTGCCCCTCTCTTCCTCCATCTGGATAAAACCACGGGGGAGAGGTTTCTCTCCGGGGAGCAGGTTCAGAGTTCACACACAAAATCCTGCCTTTGAGCCGCCCTCTCCGGCACCCTCCTCGTCCCCCGGCGTGGGCAGAGCCGCCTGCCCGAGGGTCCCTTCTTTTTTTTTTGCCACCCACAGACGTCAGAGCAGTAACTCATGCCTTGGGTGTTAGGTCAAGGTCCCCCGTGGGTT
>VXBB01004609.1:540798-637535 GCA_013399915.1 Illadopsis cleaveri | reverse complement strand
ACTTCAGGCTCACAGGGGGTGGTAATTGAAAGTGTTGTAGTTTCTTCTGTTTGAGTTTGCGTAGTTGGTTTTGATGTTATTCTGGTGTGTATGTAATCTGTTTTTGGATGAACTGGGTATTCCGTTGTTGTCTTGTGTTTTGTTTGTAAGCTCAGAGTCGTTGGTCTTGTTTTTCGTGTAGTTGGGAAATGTGTCATTTGTTTTGTTGTTGTACTAAGGCTTTCAGTACTTGTTTCGCACTGTACCGGTATATTTATGCAGCATTTAAATCTTACTTCATAATTATAGCAGATTGGTGGCAATTGATCTTTATTGTAGCATTTCAACCCTTCTTCTTTGTTACACGTTATGTGTTGCTCTAGTAGAGGATATGGCGTGTTAGGAAACCGCACTGCTCTACATTCCACATCCTTTCTATTTTCGCAGACTTTGTATCCTTTATTTTTGATGTTCTGAATGGTATCAAAATCTCCGTCATTGTAACCTGACCCTGGATAACTGACATCATACCATGTTGACCAGTAACATTTTTCTTTGAAACAAAGAGGAATTGTTGAAGGCGATGTGGTGACAGGTGTTGTCATTTTAGTTGTGGTTGTTGTTTCTTCAGTAGTTGAAGTTGTGAATGTTGTACTTTCAGGAGCTGTAGTAACTGAGTACATTGTTTCAGTAGATGTTTCAGTCCAAGTTGTAGTTGTGACTGGGGTTGATGTGCTGAAAGGCGTCGTGGAAGAGCACGGTACAAAAACACAGCAGAAGATTCTGATTTCATAGTTGTTGCACATTGTTGAAATTTGATCCTTGTTATAACATATAAGCCCTCGTGTTGTACTGCATTCTACTTTTTGGCCAAGGTCTTTCAGTGGTATATCAGGGAACTTTTCTGCTCTGCATTCAACAGCCCTTGGGGCTTTACAGACAGCATAACCTTTTGCTCGTAACTCATCAAAAGTTTCAAAATCTCCCCCATCATAGCCAGGGGTTTGTAGACTCCCATCATACCATTCTGACCATTCACAGACTTCATGAACACATACTGATGTAGTTGGTGCCACTGTAAAAGAGAAAGAGACCATGAAATTAAGAATGAATTCCTGTATATACTATCTTTTTTTTGTTATTTTAAATGGGCTAACAATTGTCCTAATGTCGTTTTTCTTGCATTAGCCTCCTGTAGTGCATCACTTTATTATACATATAATTTAATATATTTTAGAACAGAAAATCCATTACCCAGCAATTTCATGTAGTGACATGCTTGGAACTGTCACTTCCCAAGAGAATCCTAAATATATGTTACCAGGTGGTGAAATAAGGCTCAGGTCTAATTTATACACTCTGGAAAAAAACCAGTCTCACTTGTTTTGCATTTGGTTGAGTGTATTTGCTTGTTGTATCTTGCTTCACTATATACTAGTCTCTCTGGAATGTATTGAAATCAGTGGAAAAAGTAAGGTTTAGTGTATGCATTGAGATTCGTAACGACTTCTTTCTTCCAAATCATTTGACTCCTCCCTGCATTGTCTTTGCTCCTCCATTTCAAGCATCCCTACACTTTGTATTTTAACTCTGATCTTAAGAAACCATTTAGTGGTTGGAGAGCTTTTGCAGATGAACTCTCATTATGAAATAGATGGAAAACAGCTGCTGAATTCCACCAATGCTAGTATTTTCTGTAATTTCAAAACTTATATATTTTATACTGAATACTGATTTCATAAAACAACATAAGCCTAGAGTAACTAGAGATTTACAACCTGAGGAATGCTGTACTGGAATTCTAAAAACCAAAGTTTCATTATCTCAATGCCAATATCTCAGCTGCCTACTTAGTACTGTAAAATATATTTTTCCACACTGAACAGGAGAATACACTCTTATGAGCTACAAAGGATGTACCTGTGGAAGTAGTGGTAGGTGGTGTAGAGCTGAAGTGAAATGTCGTTGCTGTTGTGGGTGATGTTGAGATTGGACATTCATGGATAAACCTTTGAAGCGTTCCATTGGGACCACAGGTTGCAACAATACACCATCCTGTGCCGTCTGTAGTGTTGTAGACCACATCCTTGTAGTTGTATTTCCGCCCCTCATAAATGCAGACACATTCTGTGGATTAAAACAGGATGTTATTCCTTGCTATCTAAAGCACAGAGTACCCTAAATGTGTCATATTAATATGGAAACAACTTTATCAACTTACCATGTTCATCATATCTGCATTTTTTGCCATGAATTGTGCATTCACTGAAAAAGAAAAGAACAGATTATGCACGTGGACATACTGGTTTGTGACATCTTTTTTTTGTTTTAACTTTTCTTCCATCAATCCTTTATTATTCATTGTGTGTTTAAATGTAAAATGACCATATCTTCTCTGAGTTAGACAGTCAGTTCTGCTGTACAAATTCAGGCTAGGTATCTTCACAAGTTCTCTGGCAAGAAAGGTAGCTCTTCTTTGAGCCAGCATATAAAACATGCAACATCCCTACCAGTGCTTTTGGGAACAGGACAAAAGATGTGAGATGGATGATTTGAAATACTATTATCTCCCCAATAGGTCTATTTATTTTTTGAAAGGGAAAAGTACAGTAAATGTATCATTTACATTAAAAAGGATATATATAAAGGATCACTACCATGGACGTTGAGGTAGTATACACAGTGAATTTCCATTAGGCTTCCAAAATATGCAAAAAGAATTCTGGTTTTAAGGGCAATTTATCTGTTATGAACTGAATCTTCATGTATTTATTTCCAGAGACTAAGGACATCTATACACTGGATAAACTGAAATTTAGATATGTATTTAATGGGTTAAGTTTACTGCTGTTAATGGCCTAGATGATATAAGCAAAGGCATCTATGAAGTGCAAAAGTTGGTTTAGCTCCAAGGGGCTTTGGCTTAAGATTTTTGCAATTCAGATTGCACTGCTTACCATATTTAAGCATAGCTACTTTAAAGGTATCTTAACACAACTGCTTCACAATTGGTTTTGCTAACTCTCTACTTAAGCCTTACAGAAGGCTTAGCAGCGCTTGTCACCAGTAATGCTGGAGAATATGTACCGACTCTTGCAACTTTGTAAGTACCAATGCAATAACAGAAACAAGCACTAAACAATGTAGATGAGTTGGCTAATTCTAATGAATTTCACATGATGAGTTTAGGTATATCTTGTTAAAAATTCTCAGATTCTTCCCTAACTAAAATTATTTTAGCTTGTTTTCACTTCATTTAATAATTATGATAATAACTTAAAAGGACTTTACTAAATCTCTCAAAGATAAAATATTTCACTATGTTATCATTTAATTTCCTGGCAAGGGAAGAAAATTAGACACTGTTCAGCCTCTGACTGGCCTAGTTCTGTTGGTAAATAACAAATTTAATGTGTGGTGAATTATATTCCACAATTTTAAACTCTATTTTAAATTTTTTTTCTAATCCTACCATGATTCACAATTCTGCTTTGAAGGCATCTCCATTCCTGGTTTGTAATTTTTTCCATCTTCATAACAACCACAATTAGAAACACAGGTCATAGTTTCCTCATCAAAATAGGGCTTATTCTTTGGACATTGTGGATAGCAGCCTGCAATGAGAAGAGAGTCGACATCAGGCCTTTCGTAAGTATAAGTAACTCTACACTCATGTCTGCTCTTCCCAAAATGTCCCATACAGCAAGTGGAATTTCGGACCCTCTTACTGCTATTCCTTTGATTGCACATTGTGCTTTGGAGTATTTTGTCCTCATCTTCACTCCAAACACGTATATAATCCATTAGGGAATACAATACTAATTAGAAAATCTCTTCTTATAATTTCTAGTGCAAACATGTCATACAATGAATAATACAAATCTTGTTCACCATACTGCGTTTTAGCCTTTCAAGTAGAATGCATAATCATGTTTACCTTCCAAACCCCTCATCTCATGAAGGCATTTTCCACTTGGATTATTGCAGGTCTTCATACAAGGTGCTCCACATGGCTTGTAGTGCCACTCACATTCCCCTTGTGGGTTATAGTAATCACAGAACAGAGCTAGAAGAAATGTTAGAAAAATCTCTTTGATGTTTTAGCTCTATACTGTTTCAGTTTTTCTATGTAAAAATCCAGTGGGATCAGCATAATCACATAGGTAGTGAACAATATACTGTCTTATTGCTAACACACTACAATTGTTATACTTTTAAAACCTTTTAACACCAATAAATATATATGTCAGAACAGAGTTACACATTAAACATGAAAAATCAGTTGACTGAAACACTGATCTTAGCTAGCATGCCCTAATGTTTATTTACATGGAGACTGATGTAGACAGGTGGCAGTGTAATAAAATATATTTCACCAGTAGTGTATCATGATTGTCTAATTAACTTGACACTAATCACACCACTTGTAAAATTATTACCTGTGGTTTCATTTTACTAAGATAGATTGTCTTCTATTGATTTATCTGACTTTTGTTGGTGTTTTTTAGGCTTTGTTTGTTTTTTAAGAATACAGCTGTGCCTCTTAGAAATACAATTTTATCCTTCCTTTCTTGTGCTCCTTTATTTCCTTTTTTCTCCTTCTGTTTTCCTTCCCTCTGAACCCCTTAAAAAAGTAGCAGGTTGAAACTCACGACAAATGGATGGAGTTCTCCATGATATGCAGATGTCCAGCTCATTACATGCTTGAGCGTAGGCAGCTACTGCTGTGCAGAAACATTCACAGTCGCCTCCAGTGTCGCAGGCACATGCATCATCCACACATGCTTGGTAATATTCATTTGGTTCAACCTGATGGAGAAAACATTCAAGTTTTCATGCCCTTGTTCTCTTTGCACTGTCCTAAAATAGCTGAATAAGATATCTGAAACTCACAGCTCTGTATGTGAGAAAGCTAAGAAAGGAATAAATCATGAGAATGCTTTGAAAAATCAAAAGGAAAATGTAGAATTTTCCGTTGAAAAAGCTATTGCTAGTAAGCTGCAATATTAAGAACTGTTTGACGTTGAAGACAGTTGCAAAATACTGGCAATTACTACAAGCTAGCACAAAATCATACATATCAGGTGACTGAAATTTATATTAGTAGAAAATAGGGCCATTAGAAAATAAACATATCTTGAGATTTATCTATTTTTGTTTCTTATATGGAAAACAAACAAACCAGCCAAAACAAACAATTTCTTTAGTGTTCTTGCCCAACACAAAAGCTGAGAAAAGTGAAAATATTTCTATGCAGTCACTCTATGCAGGAACTTGGTCTAACTTCACTTTGTCAAGCATGACCACGTGTATTTTGGACTATTTTTTTAATCTATTTCACATAAAAATGGATGTAATAATTTTGTCAAGAATTTAAGACTAAATTTTTTGTCATACCTGTGAGTGACACTTTGCAAACACTTCACTGGTAATGATGCTGCATTGCTTCTGTGCCCAGGCTTTCCTGTATGGGTTTGCAGTGCATGGATCCTGCGTACGATTGGCATTTGGGCAGCTAGAAGACACTTTCCAGCTATTGGCAAACTCCAGCACATTTCCTACCACAGACTGACTGCGAGTAGTGAAGTCATTATTTCCATTACCATCATAGTTTCCACAAAGTCCACAGACATGGCCCTGCATCAGGATAAACAAACAAAATGACAAGGATCAGTAAGGTACAATTTCTTAGTATCTGTGAGTAACAGACCTCAGGATGACTCTTATGTAACCATCTTATTTAAGGTTATTAATGCCTATTTAGTAACAGTGTTGGACATTTTCATAAAACACTTTTCATGAAGAGATGTCTCTAGCCTGTTGTTACAAAGCAGTAGACTGATGGATTTTGTTCTAGAGTACTGAGCTATTTAGTTTTAGCTGATCCTAAAGATGTCTCTTCAGTGAGGGTTTTTCATGAAGAAAGCTACTGATAAAGTGGCTGTTATGCCATTGCTGAATAATGTAATTTAAGCATAATGCATAGTAAACAATTAAGGTCAACATAACAAGGATAATAAGATGTGACTTCTGCTCTTTTGGTTATAGTCTTCTGGTTTACAGCCTAAATTTCCACCCTCTTTCTTTGAGAAACATATGAATATGTCACAGAATTCATTTTATTAACGTTTTCACTTTTAAAATATACCTGAAAGCTGGGACTAAGTTTGATGAATATACTGGTTTTCTTGTCCCACATGAGTATCAGACCAACAGTAGTATCAACCACCATGTAGATGCCCATGGAACGGATTTGGAATGGCATTTTTCCTCCAGGTGTCCTCTGGATGACATCAGAGTGTCCATCACTGAGTACCAGCTCATAGTTCTAAGACAGGAGAAGAAAAAGTTAGAGGCCAATTTTAACAGTTGCCTATTTTGTAGCTTTATATATTGATAGTAGTGTCTTGAAATAATAATATTATCATCAAAAGGATCTTATTCAATAACCTCATGTTTAGAAATTTCTCTGTAGATTTCCCTTCTTTGCTTTCTAGAGCAGGGAGCAAAAATTCCAGTGACATTTTTCATTATCTTGGAGGCCACTTCTCCTATGCAGTCTATCTGGGACAGCTTGTTCCATCCTTCTGGCACAACTTAAAGAAAATACTTACGCCCAGGAAAACTTTAATAGACTTAGAGCAGGTAGTTCCTGTAGTGCCACATGGAATGTTCTCAGTGATGACTCTGAAGGTTCCCTGATTCACAGCTTGTTGACCACCACAGTAGTTCTGAAACAGGAGAATTATATTCACTGTTAACTATGCTACATGTTCAAGGCTCTAGGCAAGGTACTTAGAGCAAAAATCTAGGCAGGACTCCATTACCTGTGCCAGAACATATTCACAGTCTCCTTCAAAATCAAAGCGTTTGCCATCAAAGGTGGTATAATGGCCATCTCCATAAACAGAACATGTTTCCAGGCAGGGTTCCTCAGAGCATTGCCATTTTCTGTTTCTACATGTGCTACACAGGACAAAAAGCACTCCAAATGTAAAAACTAGACAAACACACACTATAAATATAGATGCATTTCTGTATTTTAAAATGTGTTAAGATTCTAATGAAAAAATAAGGTTTGCTTATTCTCAAAAATGCAGCATAGCTCAAGAACTAATGGAATTTATCTGAAGACTGTGTGACTTAATAATAATCATCAGCATTAGAAAACACCAATTCTTTCACATTTCCAGATCCTGTTGGATCTATTGAAATGGAAGAATTTCCTTGGAAGAAAAAGGATTTTTTTTTTACTTCAATGAACATGACAATATCAAAACCATGGTGGTTTTCTGACCACTTGCAATTTCTGGACTGCACCATTGAGAAAAATAGACAGAGTTTGCTTTTTAGGTACTCAGTGGATTGTTTTATGCAGGATTCTTTCCTAGAAATCTTGATACTGATGGAGTGAAATAATGTTATTTGCTTAGAGCCTAAATTATTCTATTTTTTATTTCCAAAATATTATTTTTCATTATGCTCTTACCAGTTGTTACAGCCAACTCTGATTGATTCTCCTGGACTGTAGGAATTCCCATTGTGAATACATGGACAGTCTTCTGGAGCTATACAGCCACCTTTGCCATCCAACACTTGATGATGAGGACATACGCAGCCAGAGACACAGTGAGTTTTGTACTGTAAGAACCATGAAGAAAATGTGTCTTGAAACATTTCCCTGCTGAAAGAGTCCAGCTGTAGCTGGTAAGTATAAAAGAGACCTTGATTAATATGCTTTCAACTAGGTATAAAGAGTCTGTACTTACACATTCCATATCTAGAGTCTGGCAGCTCTTCTGGCATCCTGCTCCTACCACATTTGCAGTGACATTGTCACAGTCAACATAAACCATGGGAGGCACACAGACTGAAAGAGAGAAAAGTCACAAGAAATGTGAGACCAACCATGCATTTGTATCTTTGTGTTTCCAAGAAAAAAATGGAAATACTCTTTTGTGAATGGTGTGTACCTTAATGTGATGCATGTAGCAAGAAAGAGAAACCAAATATTGTTTTGATCTTGTATTCACCTGGTTTTTGTTATTATGCTTGGACTACTCAATAAAATTAATTTTTAGTTAGCTTCATGAAACACTTCTTTTCAGAAAAACAGAAAAAAACAGGATAACAAATACTCTGGTTTACTTGTTTGGGGGGTTTTTTTGGTTGTTGTTTTTTTTTTGTTTGTTTGTTTGTTTGTTTGGGGTTTTTTGGGGGGTTTTTTTTGGTTTTGTGTTTTTGGTGGGGTTTTTTTGGTTGCTTGCTTTGGGGTTTTTTGCTTTTACATTTTGATTAAAGCGTGAATAGTTTTCCCCTCACATTGAGTTAGGTGACCACATATCCTTTTAATATCCTTTTACCCTGGGCAACCCAAGGGGTTCTAACTTGTTTCAGCCACCTGAAAGGTAAGACTGTGTTTCTTTATATTTTGAGAATGTCCTCTATGTTACAGAACTCCTCAATTCATTTTCTTGATTGATTTCAGACTTGTACAATTTGCATCATTATGACAAGAGAAGAAAGAAATGAAAAGAGTGAAGATGGAAAGGGAGAATTAAAGGAAATCTTAAGTGATGTTACCTGGTTCTGGCTTCTCTCCAATGCAGCTCAGCTTTCCATAGGCACAAGTGCTATAAAAACAAGGGAATGGATATTTTTTTAACTTTTTCTTGTTAAGTTTCAGCCTATTTCCCAATGAACTTGAAATAATGAAAAATTACTGTGATAAAACAAATAAAATGTGTCCTTTACCAAACAATTTGCACATTTTAAAAATATTAATATTCTGTATTAGAGTAGAACAAAATACAAGTAGATTCTATATAAATAAATGTTTGCTCTAACTATATGCCTGGTTTAAAACTGTCCTTCAGAATAGTTCAGATTCCCATCCTAACAGGAATAATCCGTAACAGGGTTATCAGGCATCTTTCACCATGGAACGAGGCCTTTACAGACATGGATAAAAAAAAGTATGTGTGGAGGCAAGGGAGGAAGGGAGGCAGAGAGAAAGGGACGGGGTGGGAATTTGGCTGTTAGCAAAGGCTGACCCACCATAAGACTGCTAGTTGAATTCCTGTAGTTGTTTATGTACAACCTTCCAAACATGGGTAGCTCTAAGAATTTTTTAATAAGCTGTGATTTTTTTTCACTGAAAATTTTAGGTAGAGAAATTAATTTTATTTGATTTCATAACATTTATATGGTTTCATGATTGGTTATAGGCAATCCCTTTTTCTTTTTTTATAAATCTCTTACCAGACGACACCATTGTCATGAACTACTTCTCCAGAAGACAGAGGCATTCCTTTGTAGTAACAAGGACAGCTAGAAGCAGGCACACATTTGCCACTGTCATCCATGTAGGTTCCATTTATGCAGGTGCAGCCGTCAACAGGGACAAACTTGATGCTACATGTGACATCAGGCTCACTCAGAGAGCGGCAGGTGGGCTGACAGGAATCGACATTGTAGGTGTACTGCAAGGACTTCGGACACAAGGTGGTGTATTTTGCTTGAGAGAGAGAGAAGGTGAGTTAAATTCGTTGTTTATTCAAGAGTCAATATAGGTATAAAGTATTTGAGATAAAGTATATATGATAAACATGGCATTATATGTATACATGCTTCACTGATATCCCCAGCAGTGTAATTTTTTGTAGTACTAGAGCAAAATTTTCCAGTATAAATCTGTCAAATGTTTTGCCCAAGTTAAAAAAAGAACCAAGTTCAGTTTTACGAAGACACAGTGTTTCTTCCTCTATGCTATGTTTATACTTCTTGTCAAAGTAAGTTGAGAAACACCCTGCTTATTTTATTCCAATTGCAAGAGTATTGCTCTTCAGGTTTTTTCTTATGGTTCTGAGCAAGTAATCTAACTAAGCCTCTTTTTAATATTTCTCCCTGTTTACTGTTTGTCTTTTATGGCATTCCTTTCCTCTTCAACTTCATGAAAGTCAATGCTATACTTCAACCCCAGTTTAACACAATTTACTGTGGAGTCCCTGAGAGTTGCTGTGTGGGACCTTCTGGGTGACCATTTTCAAAAGGCAAAGGGATGTAAAACTTACTGCAGGCTTTGCTCCGCCATCCAGTGAGAAGAACTCCTTTAGCAGCACAGGCTCTGACATAGCTGGAAAGGGCAGCGCACATGCAGTCCTCACTCTTCTCACAGTTACACGTGTCAAACATACAGGTCTAGGAACAGAGGATGATGCGTGATCATCAGAATATCATGTCAAAAAACTGCAGATTGCCATGGCTTTAAGAGTGTTATGTTCATTAGAGGTTAAAGTGAGTGTAATCCACATTTATAAGTAAATATATGCCTGATTTTCATTGAGCTCTTTCAAAAGAGATTATTTATATGAAAAAAGAGTAATTAGAGGTCTACTATTTTGATTTTTTTTCTTTTTTCATGTGTTGGCCGTTTTCCAGCTACTTCAAATTTGTTGCCACTGTGCCATATATATTTAGAATAAATGGAGATTATTTGATGCCACCCAGCTTTTAACTCTTATGCTTAATAGTCTGGGCTCTCTGCAGCAGAGGAACAAAGAATACAAGAAGTTATTTGATATGTTTCTATGCTGGGCAGGGATGATATAATACTGTTAATTCCAGATTGTGTTTATTGAACATAATCTTACAAATTTCCAATTACAGGAAGGTTTTCTAAATAACCAGGGACTCTGTTACAGGGTTTCATCACCTTGAATTCCTGGAACATTTTCATTCACATCTTGTCTAATTCTCATTGCTGCTTTTTACACACATTGCTTGCCTTTTCTTTGCATATATGCAACAGCCTTCTGAGAGCAGTTCAGAGGAATTAAAGTGCCAGTTAAGATTCTGGCTAAAGCTTTCATTATATCTCTCAGAAGGGACAATTTTTATTCTTTGACAGCAAACCCAAACTCCTAACTTAGTCTTAAAGTTTGCACCTAAAAATAGGTGCAGGAGGAATACACCTGTAAGTTTATCCTCCAGGGAATGGAAAGAAAGATAGTTCTTTACAAGGCAAGGGGTCATTCTTATCTACACAATAGGAAATTTTCTCCTTTATGAAGCTATCATGAATGTATCACCTCACAACTGGCAAGTTATTTTCTCAGGGGGTACTGTCACAAATCTGAGACATTTTCTCCTATATTGGATGGAGTTAGAGCCAAATACCTTCTGGTAAACTTCTGGATTCACTGTTGAGTGACATTCAGCAAAAGGTCCCATGGTATCAGAGAGCAGTCCACACCAGTGCTGAGCATACTGGTCTGTGAATTGAAAGCATGGTAAGGATTTCTGTGGCGCTTCATTTGCAAAACTCTTGTGTAACAGTGTAACTAGACCTCCTCCAGGGAAATTGCAGACGCTTAACAATGTAATTAAGATCTGCATTTGTTGAGGCACGTGGTCTTTTACTTCCTCTAGGCAGAAATATGAACTCTTCATAAACTGAATGTTCTCTACTTCATGATAATTGCCATGGAATAAACTAAAGATCCCCCTAGCTGAATTTTAAAAAGGAAGGTTCACGCTGTAAATTAAAACTATGCTAGTTCATCTCAGAAAACAGAAGAGTAGCTTTTGAATACTCAAGAATTATATATTTTGTTGGCTGAAATGGAGCTTGAATGCTTTCACTCTCTGAACTGTAAGTCTGGTTCTTAGTTTAACAGTGGAAAGGCCACAACCTTCAGAGGGGCTAGGCACATCTTTTTTTCCTAGGTGACAATCAGTCCTTTCCAAGGATGAATCCCTAATATGCTGTATGGTTCCAGTTTCCCTTAAGTTGACTTGCTGTCTTGATCCAAAGGAAAATATCTGAAGATCCAAAATATTTTGCTAGTTATTATTTATTAATTGAAGACTTCTAATGTCAACTGAGGAAAACTGTGTGCGTGTGCAAACAGTTCTGCTAATTTGGCTAAATGCTTGGTGGTTGATCAGCTTATTCCTTCTTTGCACCTTAAAGGAGAATAGAAGAGGTTGCTGAGCTTACCATTTTGTATACTGACAGTGCAGGGGTCCTCAAAAGTATTTTTGGCATCAGGACAATCAGCCCGAGTTTTCCAAGTATTGCCAAAGGCAGCTGAAGTGCCCTCTATCACACCACTGGTGGTTTTGAAATCATCTGTCTGTACATCATTGAAGTTCCCACAGAGACCTAGAAGGAAGCAAATGGTCTGTGCAAGTCTCCTACAGGATGACAGATACTGGTGAAGGCAGTTATTAGGACAAGGTCACTCACCACAAGTCTGCCCTTTATATGACGGGTCTAAGTCTATAAAAACTTGCATTGAAGGCACAAGTTGAACCTGGAGCTGAAGATGAAAAGTTGTTTGCAGTACTATGAAGAAAGATGAAGGCCTGAAGATGGTGACATTTGCTAGGGATATAAGAACAAAATTGTTACAATTTCATTCAAGATGAATGTTTGAATTAATTGTTCATTATAGGAACAATACAGTAGAGAAGGAGTAGAGGAATTCTGCAGCTGTGTTTGATGTGATCCTAATTTCTGAACAGCTGGCAGGAAAATGATCCTTATACTCCAAATCCAGCACCACAACAGTCTAACCTAAACATCTAAGTAACAAATGTATACAAAACCTCCACTTTCTGTCAGGTGTTTTGAAATGAGGGAAGAACACGCACTGCTGTTGTTATTTAAAAGGTTACCTTTGTTTGATGAAAATGCTATCACACTATTTAATTGAAGACTCCAGCCTGGACCTATTCTGTCCTTTCATGGTTTGCTTTGTGTTCAGGTGCAGTAGTGTTTGAGAGGAACTGGCATGTGAGAAACTTCAGTGATGAATGTGCTTTGAGAACAAGGACTGAGGGAACACAGGGAACTAAATTACTTGAGAAATTGGAGTCCAGTTATATGTCAGAATTTTTCTTTCCTCTCTTATGACAATGTTTGGATCTGAAAGCGTGCAATAACACTATTTGCTTGAACTAATTAGATATTGCTAAATTTAAACCATGATTTTGGTAAAATTATTAGTGTTGAATAAGCAAATCCTATTGCATAAAAATGGGAGACAGTGCTCTAATGGCAGTGCTCTGGGTTTTCTGCAATGTAACCAGAGATAGAATTTGGCTTCAGCTTAACTCATATAATATCATTTTAAAGTAAAAATGAGAAATAGAAGTTTTTCAAAGGAACTTACCTGCTGAGAACGGTAACTGTGTGTAGATCATATTCACAAATACACTCCCGGAAGGCTGGATCACAATGTTCTGCCCACAAGAAAAGACAATTATTATCAAGCAGATAAGTTAATTACTTTCCAAGTGTTTCCTACCCAATACTATTCAAGATAAAGGGGAAAAAAATGGAGGGAGACTGATGATGATCTTCTGATTCCTGTATTATTTCTTTAATATTTATTACTGTGTTCCACTGACTGTCTAAGAAAGCAAAACCTGGAAATTATCTAAATAACAGAAAACTACTAAGAGCTTCTCTTCTAATGTGCTCACTTTATTCCTAGTTTTTGTTTTAATAATGTTCAAATGGGATAAAACTAAAAGGCAGTGCAAATTTCTTGTCTGTGCTGTTAGGTGTCATTTGCCTTGTCTGTTAATCCTAGAGAACATCCCTGCAGAATGTCAGGTGTGTACATTTGCTACTCACCGTTTGTCCCCCGTTTAGGCTGATGGCTACACCCTTGAGGCATGTCTCAGTGTCAGTCAGGCCACACTTGTAGATATCCCCCAACACTGTGAATTCATTGCTGTCACAGAGCTTGAAGAAGAAAACAAGAGATATTATTGAAAGGATTTGCTATATTGAAATATTGTTGTCTCAAAAAGGTTCACACCAAATGGAATTCTTAGTAAAGTAAGTTTTTTAATATATTTCTTATTTCATTTCCTCTTGCTTGTATGGTCTAACATGTATGTCTACATGTAAGTTGGCATTCATGCAGTCTGCACACTGGAAGTTATACATTGCTTCTGGCATTCAGGGGTGAGTTAGACGTATTAATCTGAACATGAAAATTTCCTCATGCATTAGTAAGACTAGTTCCTAACGTGTAAGTAACACCTCTTTAATATGCTAAAGCAGAAGGAGGTGTGCCTTTCTTGCCCACTGGTTATGAAGTTTACCAGGGAGAGGAAAGATTGTTTCCGATGTCTTCTGCACTGAACAGATTATTCAGGACCCTGGTGATTTGGACATTCTTTTAACAGGTAGGAAATATGAATTTAAATATTCTCTCATAGGAGAAAATGGAACTAAAATTATTATTCAGGAAGTTACTGTATAAAGGTTCAGATTTTGACTCAGTTCTGATTTTCATAGGACTGTGTTCTGTGAGCCATCTTCGAAGTGTGCCTAATGGCCAAAACAATAGGGAAAAACTCAGAGAAGACTGTAATTCTGAATGTGTCTTATCAATTTTTGGCATATTGAAGACTAAATTGAGGACATCTGAGCTGCAGAATGATAGCCATCTAGAAATTCAGTATTAAATTCTGGGGCTTTTTTAAACTTTTGTGTAAAAATTTAGGGGTTTTGCTCTGCCTCCAGAGACCCTGAGAATCTAATTTTGCATGTTAGTGCCAAAAGGAGGAGTTTAATGTGTAAGTCTGACCTATGGTGCCATTGTGCATCAAGGCAGTGCTTATGAATCTTATCCAAAAGTTTCCTGGATTTGGCTAATGTACTTCTAAATCATCTCATTCTAGCTTATTTCTAAGATTTTATGATTCTTTTTCTTGGTAACATTCAGATTGACCATGTCAAGAACAGATTTTATATAATATGAAGTCCTTATGAAAATAGTTTACCTTAGTCATCCAGTAAAAATAAACAATGAATACACTTAGGGTTATGAAACCTAGCATAAAAACTCAGTGCAAATCCTAAACAATGATCAAAGAACACAAAAATACTACAATATAATTTAGCATAACCCTAACAGAAAAACCCCTGAAATCCATTTAGAGATGTTATCCCTCTAACCATTAGCCCTCAATCCATGTTAACCCTTTGAGATTCAGAAAACTGATGCGATTGCCAGTAGTTTTCATCAAACAACATTATATATAATAAAAACATTTTTCTTTAGCAAGGATTGTGACTCATTTTTACCTTGGTTAGGACATAACTACAGTCTCCAAAGAAGGAATAGTACTTCTCATCAAATGTTGAAATGTGGGAACCTCCTTCAATACTGCAAGTCCCAGGGCACGACTGAGTGACACAAGACCATTCACCTCCAACACAGGTACTGAAATGAAGGAGACATTCAGTAACACTGGATAATGCAAGTGTAAATGAAATAAAAAGACAATAAGGGCAGATGATGCCTTAGTTTTCCTCTTGAAACACTGATCATACTGCCAAAGAAACCAGTATTGCTTTGAAATCTCAGACAAATATGGGGCAGGCACATTTATATTGAGGTGATCATTTTCTGTTTATATTGTTGTTCATTTCCAGTCTTTGGACAGAATTGAGTCCAGGTGAACTTGTAATCTATGTCAAATATATTAAGTATTTATCGGAAAATGAATAAATAAATAGATAGGTACAGTTGCATATGCTTATGCAGTAATACGTCAGTAATTATAGGGATATTAAAAATATACATTTGTCAAACATGCCTCTCAAATGTGGTCTCCCACTCTAAATGCAATATGCCCCCAAATGTCATGTCCTCCAAAGTATTTATGTGAGCATCTTAGCATTACACTGTAGTGCTGCAAAGGTATAAATCTAATTCACATATTTAAACACCTCTGGTATTTGACTTTGATTATCTTCCTTCATTGGTATCTCTTGAAATTGAAGCTCCTGTTCAAAAACTCAAATTTTTGCTCCAAGTATGAAGGGAAAACAGACATGAATGTGAACCTCTAAAGTAGTGTAATTATGGAACTTCAATTGGGAAGTAGTTGCTCATTTGTTTTTTAAGGGGGAATCAGTAAATATTCAGCTAATGCAAAAAAAAAAAAAACCAACCCAAAACCCAAAAAACCAAAGAGTGAGAAAATATGTTACCATGATCTGCATTTAGATGAGAAGGAGGCACCAGGAGCATAAGTTTCACCTTCATAGGTACAGTGGCATTCTCTGCGGGGAATGCAGCCAGCACCATTAACATCATCAAACACCATTCCTAGGAAAAGAAAGGGTCTATTACTTATTCTGTGCACTGCAGAACCTGCCTTTGAACACATAGCTAGCAGATGTCTGAGACTATGTCCCGTTTCTTCTGTACTTTAAAATAATAGGATGCAAGCTATGTAGAGATTGAAGGGCTATATTCCATTGAAGTCTGTCTAAAAGTCTTAGCATGACCAAAAGGGGCCTCTAGGAAGACACCTTTCTGTTATGGGCCTCATTAGAATAGAATTAGGATTTAAACTATTAGGTAATAAGCTGGAATAGATGAACCATTTGTAAAACTGCCCAGGGACATATCTGTACAGTAAATATTTCTACGCCCAGAGGCAGAGGATTGCCTTAGAGAATTCCATGGTACTACACAAACAAGTGATGGTGAGTTCTGTGAGACATCATGGGGATGGGCAGAACAGCTGCAAGGGATGAAGCTCCTGTGATACACAATCACAACAGCAACAAAAATTTAGACTCAGAAGTATGCATAAGGAGAACACATCTTGTTCTGATACACAATTCTTGTGTGTAATTCTCTGAAGCACCAGATCTAGCACACTGCCTAGTGCTCTGTTAGCTCCTTGTTGTTTAGACACACAACACCTGACAAGAAGGATTTGGTCATTCGTGGAACCAGATGTAGCTTGGCTAACAGCAGGAGTTATGATTGCATGCAAAATCTGCTTAAACGCTTCATATTTTCTCTGAACTGAATTTGAATACTGAGAATAGAAGACTCTGTTGTTGTTAGGAGCAAATTATCTTACTTTCAGTTCAGTTATTTTACATATATATATAAAAAAGATATCTATAAAGCACATTGGTTGTTTAAAAAGGCATATTTAATAATTTGAATAGAAATAGTGCATCCAGGGGAGAAACGTAGCTATTACTTCAATAGTAATAACAGTGATGATGTGATGGGGATGTTCCAGAGTATGAAAGCTGTTAAATGTGTACAGGTGAGCATTCTAGGGCTATAGTTTCACTGTGAGAAAAAGGCAGGAAGTGAGCTTGCCTGGAGGACAGACGCAGCCATCTGTACAGTGATCTTCACAAAGGGCAGATCGCTCCGGGTTGCTGCATGTGTCAGAGCAGGGAGAGCCACACTCATGGTATTGCATGTTGAACGGACATGATTTGGCTAAAAGTAGAAAGAGTATTATAAAGCTGACTTTTCATTTAAAAGTTTGAGAAAACAGTATCTGCAATTTAGGTTGTTTTGTGTCAAGGTATGACAAGGTATCTTGATCCAATTGGAAGCTCAAACAATTTAGATTTTCTGATTTATAATGAAAATCTCCTAGGCAAAATCCCCATAACTTCCATATTCCCAAAGTCTTGCGTATGACCAAGTTAAAACTGATTTCATTATAATTGCATGCACTTTTAAATGACTGTCTTCTTCAGGAAAAAACCTCACATATTTGAAGTTTGCTAAGCACACACTTAAGGGAGGTCCCTTCCCGAGATACTCACGGCACAGGTCTGAGGTTCTCCAGTTCAGGGGCTGTCCACCTGCATGAGCACACTGCCGGGAGTACTCAGCAAAGGTGTTGCACATGCAGAAGTCAGCCATAGAGCTGTCACAGTGGCACAGGTCTTGTATGCAAGTTTCAATGTAGTCCTGGACATTCACGAGCATGTTACAACTCGTAAATGCTTTGCTGGTTAATACTATCTCACAGATAGAAGCCTAGGAAGGAAAAGAGAGAAGGTAAACAAAGTGTTAAGAAAATAATGGAACTAATTATTTGAGGCATGAAGCAAAGATTGATCTGATTCAAATCAAAGATTGATCTGGTCCAGAAACTCATCCAACAGTAGCCATAAGCTGATATTTAAAGAAAAATATAACAATAGGGCAAAACCACGTGGAATTCCTTTGAATAACTCTAGTAGCTTCCATATCCTTAGTAACCATCACCTCAGGTCACTTCCCAAGCATTATGCTATTTCTTTATATGAAGACATCCTCAGTAATTTTCTCTTTCAGGAAAATATGCAGTCTTCTTGTAGAAGGGGAATGTGAATTTTTGGCATTCATTTTAGCAAAGAATACAACATGAAATTTAGAATTTTTCTTTTGAGACCTACAGTTGAGTCATATTCATGCTCTATTTGTTTCCCTTCTAAAAATTTTCTCCAAAGACAGAATGTATTCACACAGAGAAAACAAATTTTGAGAGAGGTTCTTACAAATTCTCTTGAACAGTTCATCGGAGAAGTAGGAGGAATAGGATCATCACACTGCTCTGTGGGTCCGTCCATCTTCTGCCTATTACCAAACTGTATGGGGGTCAGTTTTGTCTCTGTAAAAAATAGTTCAAATATTAGAGTAATGCTTACTGAATTTTGCATGGAGCTTTCTTTTGTGACACTACCTGCTACAACATGTACAATGATTACCAAATAATATCACTATAATATGAAAGGGAAAGGATGAGGAGGATATATAAAGAACTGGATCCTGACTATAGAAAACAAGTTGAAATTTTTATGTGGCAAGTCTTAAAATACCTAACAGTGATGGAAGCAGTCTAATACATCTCAAAGTCTTGGCTTTGCACAATTGACATCACAGGCATACATGACAAAGTATCCCTAGTTTTCCAGTTAATACAACCCACAATCTATATTAAAGTATATTGTAAGAAGAAAAAAAATTAATGCTTTTTATTACTTACTCCCTGAAATAAATTCATTGCTGACTGGAATTCCATTGAAGTCCCCACAAAGTCCACAAGTTTGATTGGCATATTTCTTATCTAGTTCCACCTAAAAAAAAGGAGGAGGGAGGTTTATAGAAATGACAGTCTTGATGGTTAGTAGCACAGCCTATACCAGTATTGCTCATGCACTCAAAATTTGAGATATGTTTGTTGTGAAGACTGTGCTGTGTGATAACAAGGTAGGCACCATTGGAATGGTCAGTGATGACCAAGAAAATATCACACTTATCCTAGCTCTGGGTTGTGAACATCAATACTTCACCAGGTCTGGAATCTGAGGAGTACTTCACTGTGAGGTAGGAGCATTATAATTCAGCATCTATTGATTCTGAGCTGACTTTGGTGGGGAAAATAAAAGGGTAAATTGAGAGAAGACTGAAAGACAGAACAATACACTAAAAATGGACAGAATTCCAAAAGTAACTAATGCCTGCCTGGCTGTAATACTACAAAGGTGTAAACAGACTGTTTTCAAAATACAGACTTTCTGCTGTGTTTTGGATGTTTTCTTACCAGGAGGGCATCTTGTCCATTCCAAAGGAAGGTCAGTCCCAACTTGGCAGAAACTTTCAAATAGTTGTTACTTCTCTCTATCAAGATTCCCATATGGCTGTAGGGCATCTGAACCCTGGGAAAAGATCATCATAAGTCAGCAGGGGTAGGGACAGAATATCTATTGAATGTCCACAATTATATCCTTTCTATCTCATTTTCTTTGAGAATTTTCAACATGTATCTGTGAGGAAATCAGAGCAATAACTACTACAGACAACACAGATCTGTAATATTTTGTCCATTTCCTATTCAATTGCTTCTCATTGTGCAAATGGATCAGCCTTGCTTTTCCTGTTGTTCCTTTTGGCTTTCCCCATTAAGGGTGTTTTGCTGGGTAAAATGTTAGCAGATACCTGTGATTGCATTGTTCAAAAAAGCATTGAGAAGCTCTGTTTTGCAGCCAGTGTGCTTCAGGATATTGCTATTTATTCCTTGAAGCATTTGATAATAAAGGGATAGACTCCAGGCTTTCTGTGACATGAGTGCCATTCAGGAAGCTGTACCCGAGATAACCTTTAAACTAGTTCACTCTACATAGCTGCCATAACAGACAGCTCACTGTGGGATAGATAGCCAAATATTTACCTGGTCTTTTGGGTAGCTTTCACGCCCTATGCCAAAGTCAGTGCTACAATTGCTACATAGATAGCAAGATTCCAGAACAGATAATTTTAAATTAATTCAGGTACAAGCTGAAGAGCAGTCACTGCTTTACCACACAGTGTTCAGTGCAAGGACAAAAGCTGTCAAAAATTCCTCTCAGGTATTTTGCTGTGGTAAAGTTAATGGAAAGTACTAACTTCAAGGGTGTAAAGAATGCAGCTTGTAGACTTAATTGCATACATACACTATTGTAGCAGTGGGACAGTATATTGGATATAGCTCATCTGAACAAAACTGCCACAGAGATAAACTGCAGAAGTGACACTTAGCTTGCTGTCAAGCCCTCCTTGTTTCTGTTACTACTTCAGGAAGGACCTGAGCCCTCCCACTGTTTGATAGCAATGTGAGATCAGATGAGGGAAAGGGATACTTGCTCAAAGAGCCCACTGGGAACAAGGTAGGTACATACAATTTGTCATCGAGCAGGACAGAGCTGGGGGTCAGTTCGATCACTGTTCCTTCCAGCTTCATGATGACACGAGTGATCACAGTAGCATTTTCCACCATTGCACGCCTAATCTGGATGTTGAAGTCCTCGTAGGAAGACTTGCAGTTGGATGCAAAGATGTAATTGCAGACCCCAGGGAAGTAAAAGATGTCCCCATCGAAGGTCTTGAAGTGGAAGTTGCCCCATGTGCTGCACACACGGCCATTGTGAAAGGGGTTGCCAGCTATGGATTCAAAACAAGGAGTAAGAATTTTCTGTAATTTTTTGTAATACCCTCCCTGTAGATGCTGTATCCCTCCTGCTTCTTTCACCAGCCTCTGTCCAAAATGCTCATCTTTTTTTTTTGTTTTGCCAAGCTATTTGTTTGCCATAATTTATTTATTACTTAAGTTGCTTTTTGTGCTTAATCAGTTTTGCATAGGGATATAGGGCCTAGGATCAAAAGAGACCTCCTGGGTCACTAGATCCAGTGTTATAGTTCTGATGACTTCCCTATCCTATAAATCCTTTCCTAAATGTATAGAGGCCTAAAGTTTTACCATAAAACCATTTTAAAACTAGTTTAAAACTAGCTGGTACTCCTACTTGGGAAGGCCACTCATACCCACAACCTCAGAATGGCTGGAAGACTTTTATCAATATCTTCCAAAATATATTCCTATCTCATGTATGCCTGGTTGTTCTTGTGCCAAAATCACACTTCACCTTGAGGGAGTTCTACCTCCCTGCTTCTCCCCCTGCCCATTATAGAAATCTCTTCTTTCTTTTCAGTCTTCCTCTCTTTGCAAGTATACTCTGCAATATCCCTGATTACCTTCCCAGTCCCTTTCCACATTTACACTCAGCCTGCTTGAATTGTACCCTATTCCGTAGATAAGATGTCTTGACAGTTTTCAGCTCACTAGTTTTACTGGAAATATATATAATACTAGGGAAAACATGTACGATATGTATGCATGTCTATATATTTTTTCTTTTTTTTTTTAACTCCTGCATCATAAAACAATGAGGCAAAGCAGTGGATTCACAGTTAGATTATCCACATTGCCTGATGAATTAATTTTCTGCTAATGTTTTAAAGGACTTTACACAATTTATTGATTTTTTCAGTTACTCCATGCTCTTTGTCATTAACAAGAGCACAGATATCTGAGCCATGACATTTGCTTAACTTACCCTTTACTTTCAGTGAGTTTTGAAAAGGTGGAATGATTGTCACTCCTTGAGATTTCAAGGCTGGTAGAAAATAGAAAGGGGAAATAAAGACCTTTAATCTTTTTTGAAATCCTAAAACATGGGTAGAGATCACCTAGTCTTTTTAGTGATTAATATTTCTTACAACTATTTATGCTCTAGGGGAAAGTTTCCACAAGGTTTTATCGGTGTTTTTACACAATGCTTTGTGTTCTGTCTTTCTATAAATCTCACTAACAGCTGAATTGCACAGGCTGTAGTACTTTCTTCCATCATTTGTTCAAGACTCCCATCTGATGATGGCCCTGATACTCTGAACTCAAAACTAGCAATATGATCCTCAGAGCACTGTACTGTAATAGTGATTACAACAGCAATTTTTAAACAATGTGTGGCACATATTTTGCAAGGCAGACTTAATGATCAATTATTTCAGCCAGTCATCACTAATACAGCAGTCAGCTTTGGATCTTTCCATGCTTATTTTGTGGTGTCTAGTTATGTATCATGCATGAACCTGTAGTACTTAATTATTCTAATGTTTAAGGTAGTTACAGTTTTCTTATTCTCTTGTGAGTGATGCAGTCATCTTGACACAGGGTAAAAAAATGTGCCTTTTATTACCTACTATCAAGTGCCTTGGTGATATGTATGTAAACACACACCTCTTCTGAAAATACACTTTTAGATATAAGTTATGTACCTTTTGTGAAGTTAAAGATTAGATAACTGTATCGTATCAGGAGAGCAGACCCACTGGGCCAGATCTCAGAGGAAGTTCTCAAGCTTAGAGCAGTCAGAGAAGGGCTGAAAACTGGATATATTGTACAGAGGACTTCTCTTTTAACAAGTGTAGTGTATTTTAGCTAGGAATCAAAATATTCTAGTATTCTTACTATTTATCACCATTATTTGGAACAAAACCTTCGAAAGGGATCAGTATAAAAATACCTACATTTTTGTCGCTGCAGGAGAGATGGAGAAACATACTCTGTTGGTTGTTCACCACCCTGGGCTTGAACTGCATCAAGAAGAGTAGTAAAGGAAAATGTGAATGTCTAATTTTCTTGAGTTCCCTCATAATCTCTCAATTATATCTATTTAAACATGCAAAACTCAGTATATAAAAAAAAAATCATCAAAGGAAGTCAGAAATGCATCAAGACCCATGCTACATGCAACCATGATGACCAACACCACTCCTTCAGTCTTTTCCTTTTTTTTTTTTAATTTTTTGGGTAATAAATTACTGTAGGGAAGCCATCAAAAACACACCTGGGGTGATTTGAGCAGGTCCTTATTCTGTCACAGTATATCCCTGGATTCCCTTGTAAGCTTTTCAGATAAGGGACCTAAATTTCTTAGTTTTTATGATCACTCTGTGCTTTAAGCATCAGTAAACCCCTTTTTTTCTGGCTAAATGGCTTTAAAATAAGTCCCTTTTGTACAGGAAGAATTCACTTTAGGGTTAGAGTATTGATCTCTGTCAAAGCCAAAGTTAGTCAATTTGAACACTCTTTATAATAAGCCACAGAAGGAAAATAAATGCAAAAGCCACACCACACAGAAGGAAATAGGTCTTTCCAATAGATACATTTGTGCCTGTTGACTTTGTCCCAAAGCAAAGAAACCATTTTTCATTCCATTCCACTGCAGCATCAGAATAGGAATATATACATAATTCACATGGGCCAGAGAGGCTTTCAATGCACTGTTTAGTGAGAGTTCATCAGAGGGCAGGTTGAGGTGAGCACTATTCTGGCCAGAGAAAACTGCAAGGGCAGGTTCACCCCCTGCTGCACCTCACAAGGGCAGTCTGTAGATAGGACCACTAGAGGGGATAAGGCGGAAAGCAGAGCTGTAGGGGAGCCTGGAGGGCCCCTTCTGGGGAAAGAGCTGGGGGTCTGAAGCTGGGGTTAGAGGATGTGCGTCCACCATTCAGAGCTTCTGGGCTCCTTCAGTGGCCAGCCTCAGAGAGCTTTTTGCTTCTCTCTCCACGCACTGTGTGTCTCTGCTCTGTCTCATGCCACATGCACTGCAGATCCCTGCTGCCATTGCATGTTTTGCTAATGCTACAGCTAGTCCTGTCATGGGCTATTCTTTGACACTACCACTTCGTAACATAAGTTACTATGGAACTACCTAGGAGCAGGAAAAATATGAAATCATACAATAGGGTCTGCACTTGAGATCAAAATGCATTTAAAGCTAACACTGTTGTTACTTTAAACTTAAAGGGAAATTATTAGGTGAAAAAAGAAAAAAAAAAATTTCCTTTCATCTGTGACTATTACATGCCCTCAGAATATTTATAGCAGTTCCATTTATTTCAGCCCATTGCAAACCAACCTTGTGTGCTAAGCTTTTATACAACCTCATAAGCAAAAGTAAATGAATTTTTAAAATCTATTGCCTGATGATTTTCAAGCAAAATCCTCCTTTTTTTCAATACTCTATCATAAGTTGATAAACAGAGTCTTTAATAATTCATGCAGACATGACTCCTCAACTGATTTGTTCCTTTCTAGAGGTACATTTGCACCTTTTGGTTTGTACATTTAGAAATGCTATACCATCCTGAAGTGGATATTAAAAGGTAAATACAAATCTTGAGGCATTTTTGTAGAAATGTAATTTCTGAGGGAGTTCCACTCAGCGCAGTGGAACTGTTCCAGATTTCAACTGGAGAATAAAAAGACACCAGTTTCAAAAGAGTTAATCTTATCTTCATAAGAAGGAAAGTATTTTAAGCAGAAAATAAAATTCTGCATGAAAGTAATAAGTTCATTAACTTCACAAAGCCAAGGGAAAAAAAAAAAGCTTCAAACTCCAAAGCAAGTTATAAATTCTTTAGAACAGTAAAAATTCCAAGCAAGTGAATCTTCCTACCTTTGATCTGTATGAAGACCAGGGCTAGTATTGATATCCATAGTGGTATTCGTGTCCCACCACCTTTACCCATCTTCTGGAAGTCCGGTAGAAACTACCGAACTACCTGCCTCTGAGGAAATACCTGTCTGTTCCCAAGTCTTATATAGTGAGAGAGCAGAATTTGGCTCAGTTCCCAGACTGTTTCACAAGGCTCCTAAAAGGTGGGGCTTCAGACATTTTCGTTTTCCTTTGCAGGTGCAGAGGTAAATAGAGGATGCTCTGACTTTCCCTCAGCTATTTACACTCTAGGAGGAGTCTTCTTTCCCCAGGTTTTTTTGATGAAATGTCAAGGAGTGAGCAGAAGAATTTTTGCTTAGGCTTAGTCTTCCCAAATTTTTGTTTATTGTGGGATGAACACAATTGAGGAGATTATGGGTGACTTCTGAGCCGGAAGTTTGAGTGAATTACTTCACTTTTTTTTTTTTTTTTTTCCCCCTTTTTTCCCTCCTTAGGGCAAGTGATGATAATTAGCTTCTCAAAAAAAAAAAAAACCACCAAAGAAGTTCCACCTGATACAATTTTTTTCAAATGAGTTTGCACCTGCCTGTGTAGCTACTTTGCTTGTGAAAATGAAGAAATCAAGTGCCATTTAAAGTCAGCAGTTATCCCATTGGCCAGGCACAACACAGGTGTACACAACAAGAATCTTTCGGTATTGGCAAGTCAGTAAAATGGCCCTTTCCTTTCTTCTCCTCACATGGGCAATTTTAGGGTTATTTCAGCTGTTTCCCTTCTGAGTAAACATGATTTCACTCTTAAAAATTAGTTGGATTCTACCTATGATAAAAAAAAAAAAAATCCATGTGATTTCTAACTGTAGAGACATTAAAGGACAGATATGCAAGATTATTTTTTGGCATATTCCTTATTTTAGGAACAATGAGAGAGTGAAGAATGCTTTCTGAGTATGTTAAAATAGTTATTTACAGCTGTATTACTTTGGGAAATTAACCTTTTATAGTGTTTTACCCTGTGGCGTAGAGAAACACAGTCTTTCATTAAGACTGCAGATCTCATAATCCCTCATGGGTTCAAACAGTTCCTGCATGGAAGAAGATATAGGTACTGTCTCCATAGTCTTTAGAGTCAAAACTATGTTCAAAAGGGAATGAAGTTTAGCCATTAGGGAGGGACATTAGAGGAGCATTGAAAAGGTGGTGAAATATTCATTTAGGTTACCATGGAATACTGTCCAATTTTCATCATTAGGTTAGTAAAACACCTACATGAGAATGGTCTAAGTGCTGTTGGTAGTGCTCTGGGGCAAGGGAATAAACTAAATGTCTCTTTGAAATTCTCTCAAATATGATTTTCTATTGTGTTTTATGAAAAATTATCATGGAATCATAGAATCCTAGAATGGTTTGTATTGGAAGGGACCTTAAAGATCATCCAGTTCCAACTCCCTGCCATGGACAGGGACACCTTCCACTAGACCAGTTTGCTCAGAGCCCCATCAAACCTGGTCTTGGACACTTCCAGGGAATGGAGCATCCACAACTTCTGTGGGCAACCTGTTCCACTGTTTCACTCACCTCACAGAACGGAATTTCTTCCTAATATCTAATAAAAATCTACTCTCTGTTAGTTTTGAGGAAGTAACTTCAACACTAAGAGGGAAATAAAAGGCACAATTTTTAGCTAAGCAGCAAACAAAAGCAAGAAAATATGCTGGTTATCCTGAATATTTTAAGAGTACAACTATTTAAATAAAAGTGACATAACAACATTGAATTGGAAGTTTTGAGGAAAAAATTGTTCCGTTTCAGTCATGAGTTATAGCTTTGGCAACTTCATTGATCTGTAAGTCTGTAGAATTTACCTTAGCATTATTTAACAAGGAAAAGAAGATGTCTACAAGATAATTGTATATACAGAAATACGTGCAGTGAAAATGTAAGGAAGTATTATTGTCTCTAATGGTTATTATCAAAGTTCCAGGATGAAGAGCTAGAAAAAAAATAATTAATGGATTAAAATGATACGTAATTAAAGTAATGATAAAATAGTACAGTAAACTCAGGTGGATAACACACATAAGCTTATTAAGCGATTGTATTGGCGAGAAGAACAATATACTTTATGAGTCATTGTATTACTTGCCACTAAAAGTCAATTCATATCAACAGTTGCCATGCTGTGGTTTCATACACATTTCCTGCATGTTCAGGAAGACATCCTGAAGTCTGAGACATCCCAGTATGGTCATCACAAATTAGGCTGAAACTGGTTTACAGTTCCATTTAATTCCTTTAATTGAGCTTTAAGGCACCATCAGAAGTGATTCCATACATCTGTATTTTTGACTGAAATTTTCAAATCTCATATATGTCATGAACCAACTATCCTGACACTACTAAGTGGTTAATTCATTGACTACGACATACAACTCTTGCCATATTAAATTTCTTATCTTGTGCTATTTCTTCTCAGAAACTATTATAAAATGTGTTAAAATGTATGAGACTTATAAAAATAATCTCAAATATTTATGATAAATTGATTTAGTAGCATTATTAATTATTCAAAGAAATAATCCCTCTTCAAATTGTGTTTTACCTCCATTCACTCAATAGACATACACAGGTCACATGGGAAAGTGTGTTTTAAAAATTAGTTGGGAGTAACATGTCTGATTTTTGTACCTTCTTATGATAAAATCCATACAATTGACTGCATAAATGGAAATATTCATATGTTAGAAGAATTTATTGATGTGCCTATTTTTAGTTTTTTTAACAGAAAAGATAGAAGATTTTGCCATTGCATTTGATCTGAAAATCCTGACATTCTTTCTATAGTTTCTCTTCCTTTTTCATGGGATCATATTCCTACTCTCTTCATCTGCAATTTTAAATTGAAAGAAATACTTCAGTAAAAGAGTTTATTAGCATTTTCAGATCCATTCTTTTTAACCCTATGTGATCAAGTGCCACATGGTGGTGATGTTATTTACACATCTTACTCATGATTTCTGAATCTCCTTCTTCATAAAATAGAATGAGACCATCATATCTTATCTTCAAGATACCCACTGTAGAATGCAAATAAAATGTGATAGCAAACTTGGTTAACTTTTGGGTGCAATAATGACTGAAACCAGTATCTCCATTTGTAGTTAAAAAAGAAAGCATGATGAACTCATGGAGACATGCAAAACGTTGTGTAGTCCACCTGGTGCCGTACTGGAGTAGGGAGTATTCATTTCAAGGGAAGGAGGAAAACAACTGTAATTGACAGGAGTTACAGCACTTCTGTGTGAGGGCTAAAATGCAAATTAACAAGAAGCTGCCTACTGGACTTTGGCTGCTCATTTGGCCACTTCTGAAGCCATGTTGAGGCTCCAGAGAGATGCTGGGACACTTGGCAATGAATCCAGCTGAAGTACCATTCTGATTGTCCCTGAATTTTGACCTGTGCAAATTCAAATGCATGATTTCTGGCTGAAAGCTTCTGTGGAAAATGAGGTAACTGATCAATTTCAGTTTAAAAGTTGTTCATTAACACTATAGATCTCTTACGTGAAGATGAACCACATTTCAAACAGCTGCAAAAAGTATTTCATAGTATGATACAATATAGTCTATCTAAAGTAAAGCTATAGTTAAAAACAAGAATAGGTNGTATTTCATAGTATGATACAATATGGTCTATCTAGAGTAAGAATAGGGATACAACTGCTTTTATGTTCTTTATTAGATCTTAGTCAAACGCAGAACCATTGATCCATTCCTTTACTTCCCACTGCTTAGATAAAACTCATTAATTGAAAATCAAATTACATTATAACTGAGATTTTAACATGAGTAGTTCTCCTGTCTTTTAGTGTGTACATTGTAGAGGAGCAATACATAATGCTTTAACCTCCTTTGCAATCTCTATGTTTTACTGCAAAACAAGTAATATGTAACTTGATTAAGGGTCTGTTTCTGGTCTATTCATTTCAAAGTTTGAAGTGTCATTTAGAAGAACCCAAGCAAATCATGACATTTTAAATCAGGAACTGGAGAGTGACTAGCTGCAACATAAGAGGCTGGTTAACACCAATATGACTAGGAAGTAAAAGATATTGAGTATAATATCTCTCATTCAACAGTTATCCTCTGGGAAGCAAATCCATCAGAGAACAACTAAGAGTACTGTATTAAGACATTCCCCCTATGGGAAGTTAGTAAAGATCCTGTACAGAGTTATAAAGGAAAAGCAATGTGCACCCTGTACCATGAGAAGTACGAACATGGGGGCCAGAGTACGGTTTCCATGTTGTCTGAACAAGTCCAGGATATCTCTGTGTGTAAAAGGGGATAAACACTTAAGCCTCTTTACAGTTTGTAAACACAGACACCACAACCATGCATGCCAATATTTGCAATTGGTGTTATAGACTAAAAAACTGATGTACACACACATACTGGAAGGCATATTTACATTGTGCAGTGGTGCGTGTTGCAGAGATCCCTCTGCTAGCAGCCGCCAAGGTAAATCCATGATAGGAAATAGTGTCACTGCATCAACATGAAGCTGCACCTAAGAGAATTTGTTTTTCTCTGAGGCACTGACACTGCAGCATTGTGTTTGGGATCAGCACTCTGCCTAGAGCTGTGAAATGCCATAAGGCCATTGCAGCACTGTGTAAAGCCAGCTGAAAGCTGGGGTCTGTTATGCAGTGCCTTAGTGACCCAAATCAAAAATGATTCTTTAGAAGCAATTGGTGTTTGCAGGCTCAGAGGAATAAATGGTACAACTAGTCAAAAAAATAGGTGAAATGGAGGGTTATGCTGAGCAGTATTTATAAACTCTCAAAGGAACCTGTTGGTGATGCACAAGCTCAAAAATAGCTGCGTTAATATACTCTGGTGGACACAATTCTGCTGAACGACACTTTGTTTGTTTGTTTGTTTCAATATAAACTACAGACTGTGTACAAGTGGAGATAGATATGTATATATATTATTACCACTAGCCAGTTTTGTCAGAAGTTCTATTATTAGTATATTGAGTATATTCCCTTATCTTAAATCAGTAGCAGACTTTCTTATTCCAAAAAAAAAAAAAAAAAGCATTGAGGATATAATTAAATGCATACAAGCAGGGCAAACATGGAAAAAGAAACAAAATCCTTTGGTCCATGTATTATTCAAGACTCAGAGCAATTAACTAAATTCATAGAAGTGGTATAAAAGTTAGCAGAGATCTCTTTAGTATTTCAGTTCAAATATTTCCATTCACATTAATAATTTAAGCTTCTGTTATGTCATCCTCCTTGAAGGGAGAACATATTGCCTGCAGGTATCTGTGTATGTGTGTTCAATCTCTATTGTAAGAGTCCTTTTTTATATTCAGCATTTCACAATCCTTGATTCACAAACCAAAAATGGTACAGCATAAAGACTTAAACTAATGGGAGCTGTTGAACAAAATGCAGCAAGGTACAAATGTGCCACAAATTAATTTCATTTGGAAATTTGGCTAAGGTTTATAAGCATCAAAGGACTGCTATTATTTCTTTAAGACCTTATTGCAGTAGCAGGGATAAGAATCATAATCACTTTGGAGACAAATCTGATGCTCACTTATGTAGTTATTAATATGAGGGTTTATTGTCTTCATAGTTTTTATCTATTGTTTTATTTTTATTTTAGTAAATTTTAAGGAGAGCTTATATTTATTTTTATAAAGTATTATTAAGTTTGCAATATCAAAACACCAAGAGGTATTGATGTTAAGACCATCAGTGCAGTTCCATGAGATAGTTTTAAATTACACGCATGAAATACTATGTTTCTTAGAAGGTTCTTGCTTTTTTTAGACAGAGTTTAGGTAATGAATGTTTTTTCTTGTTCAATTATTTTTACCTATGTGTCCTAACACTTTGTTACTGCGTGTTATTCAATCCTCACTGGATATAGTCAGCAATTTCCTTAGTTACTTTTCTGTGGTGCCCATCACTGGAGTCCCTGAGAAGTTCATCAATAGTAGTGTATTTTGAAAATACATTTTTAAGTACCTGGGATGTATTATCCTTGTTTTACATATTGCTAAAGAAGACATAGTAATTTTGTGGGGCATATGGTCTAAAAGCCCTAGGATTAATTTTAGAAATACTGAACTTTTTTTGGTAGTCGCATGTTCAGTATGTCATCTTCAGATAGAACTGTGAAGGTCCTACAATTCTGCAGCTGAGATGTTGAGGTGTCCAGCACAGAATCTAGAAGGAAAAAATCAAGTGTGAAAATTCCAGTTTAAATGAATATGCACAGCATCAAGGCTATTCAAAATAAGAGAGAATTTGCATCCATTTTGGCATGGTGACATCTGTGTGCCATTTTCACTCTGCAGTGGCCAAATTCTCCAATGAGAGAGGACTGTGGACAACTATCATGCTCAGAGTGTGAGCCTCGAAACCCTCATTGAACCTCGAATCCGGGTTCAGCTGCCTGCAGCAGGTGCCTGATGTGCACACAGTCCAGTGGAGAGCAGCAGGATCCAATCGCAGACTCGGAGTTGTGCAATCCTGCCTACGCACAAAGATGGCACATTGCAACTTCTGATAGCCTGCACTCCCTGCTCACGTAAGTAACCCTTCCTCAGGGAGTCTGAGTGGGGAGAGGAGAACTACTCATGAGAAATTCTCATGGGTGAGTTATCACAGACCGTGGGTTTTAGATATATTCTCTAAATATGCATCATGGAGGTGACTAATTGGTCTTGCATGGTTTGCTAAGCTGAGCTGTCAGACTCCTTATCATTTTGCAGTGCTGAAGTATGATATAAAACAAGAATGCTGTCAAACTTGAGCAGCTAGACTTGTACTGTATTGAACGTTCAACACGTCAGTGGATGAATTGTCTGTTGACCTTTTTATAGACAGTTTTCGGCTTTATTGATCTGAAAAATATGAAAACCCTTATCTGCTTTGGTAGGTTGCTGCAAATGGCTGAAAACTGGTGTTGCATGTTCATGTTTTGAAAGCAAGAATTCTGTGGAATGAACTTTCTTACCATGACCTGAAATGACTTGCAGAGTTAGGGATGAAGAGAAGATTATTCTGCCATTTTCTGTTACCATCATCAAGCAAATTTTATCCATGGCAGTTTGACTCTCAGTCCTCAGTAGGAGATTGATGTTGTAAACTAGTAGTGATTGTTGCAGATGATGCCTAATTTTGAGTGTGCATCTTTAACTCTTCACCTCCTTTGAGTGCTAACAATATTTCTGATGAAAAGAAGGTAGAGTCTGAATTATTAATAATAATTTGAACAGAGAAAATCATGTGTGGATTTCAGATCTGAAACTGATTTTTGTGAGCTGCTGATTATGAAAGTAAGCACACTGTCTGCAGTCACACTAGATGTGACATTCTGTGTGTGGTCAGTTTTAATATATGCTTATGGGCTGATGCCTTTATACAAACACGGAGTAGAAGAGCTATGATTCCTTTTCTAAAATACAATAAAGCACATTTCTATCTTGTTTATATTGCTCTTAATAATTTAGGAATGTTGTTAAAGTTTCTGGAAAGAATTTTGGACACTATAGATAGAAAACACTGCAGTAGATCAATTAAAATAGATTAAAAATAGGCAGTAATGAATGCATCAAATGCAGATTTGAACTGAGCAGCTTACAATCTCTATGCAGTGGATGCTGAAGAGATTCGAAGAAAGCTTGTCCATTGTTGAACTAATTACATGATCATGGAAATGGATGCAAAAAATATTTCTGTAAAAAGCTGGCTCTTTTGGAAATTGAAGGTCAAGTAGGGTTTCTTATTGAAATTTATCTCAGATTAATATTGACAAAAAGGGCTGTTTTCCATTATTGGCCTTATCAATGCAATAACACTTTTGATAGAGAAAATATTGCCATGAAACAAGGAGACTTTTTTCCTGTCTTCACAAGAATAAACAAATAAATTACTCTCTATGATCTATGAAAGAAATAGAAAAGTTTGACATATGTTTCATAGCAGGCAGTGGGTCTTAAGCCTTCTAAAACAAACACGATCCAGAAGGTTGTTCATCTCCATTTTGAGTTTCTGTCCAACAAGAAGAGGAACAGGAAAAGTAAGTTTGCTTTTATGGTGTGGATCCTGCAGTTTTGGAACTCCTTTGTATGCTCATTTGTTCTCTCTGAATCATTCTTGCAAACAGGTGGGGAGCGCTTTCTTTCCTTTCAGGTTTTGGATTGAATTCAAGGCTCCAGGAAACCCAAGTCTCTTACGCTGGTGAATTTCAAAGCAGTTCAGCACAACTCAGTTGGGCTGCACAGAAGGAGACCTGTGAGTCCCATGCTTTGTCAATGGTATTCCAAACACTACATTTCTTAACTCAAAGACTGCAAACCATCAGGTGATCATTTTTGTTGAATCAGACTCCTCTATATCTCAGGCTGTGCTCTCATACACATTTTATCCTCTACTTTCTTCATGTAACTTGCAAATTTACATTTAGGACAAATCCTTTAGGCAAACATCCCTTCTTGGCTCAGAGATTCCCTATGACAGAGAATTGCCTGCATCTGTTGAAAAGCTGTTTTTGTTATTATATACTCAACATTGCTAAATGACAGTCTTCCTTTTCTAAGGGAAGAATCAAGGGAGGAAAGCCTACACTGCATACATCAGCAGCTGAAGCACTTCCCAGCTGAACACCAAGTTGGTTTGCTGAAAGATTTATGTCAAAATTTCGTTAAAATCAGTTTGACAGCCTTGTTTTTCGTACTTAGTTTCAGTTCCCAGGAAATCAGTCCCGTTTTATCCTACACAAGTGAAGGTGGATCAGATCAAGAAAGAATATTGATTGCAAGTGAAAAAAGCGAGAGAAGCCTTTCACTGTGTTAGGAATTGTTGGGGTTGCATGCAGCCACAGTGGAGCTGTCCAAGAGTCACTTCAGCCTGTTCTCTGGGTTCTATGGCATACTTCAATTTCGCTGCATATCAAAAGGTTTAAATTATTTTTTTCTTTTATGATTTGTATAACACTTAGTAAGTACTGAGCAGTTTCTGCATATTATGTCTTGCAGCTCCACGGAGCTAGACCCTCGTTTGAACCAATTTGTCATGGGTCACATTAATTCATTACATTTACGCTGATTAGAGTGGCTGAGTAAATACAACATGAAATGTTGTAATCAATAATGTGAAATCATTTTCCCTTCTAGAGGTTCCAAGCTGAATTGACAAGTATCACTAAGTTCATAATAAAAAATTTTGTACGTTTTCTCTCATGTAATAATATAATATCCTAGATTCTTAAGTAGTAAAAAGAGATTCCAGTGTATCTGACCTATAAAATCTTGATATTCAATTAAACTTTTTCTACTGAAGGATTCCTCTGCAGATAATCATAAAACTTACTATGCTGTTCTCACAGCAAAGGCTTTTCTCAGCATACTCTGAACTCTTGTGGAAGTAATGATTATCTCTGTGTCGTGCAATCCACTAAATTCAGTGGTCCTCGGAGATGATCCACCTTTACGCTTTGATAAGCAATGTACTTTGACAATCTACTTTTTCAGAAGCTAGGAGAAAATTCCTCGAGTTTAGAATTTGCATTGTTTTAACTTATAAACTGAGAAAAGCAGGCTTGGTGTTTAGGTTTTAGGGGTCTTGTGTGTTTGTTTGTTTGTTGTTTTTCTTTGTTTGTTTTTGGGGATATGTATGTGTTTCAAGTAAAAATGAGTATGTCTTAGGGTCCTAGATTAGAAGTTTAAAAATCAGAGAAATTGAAGGGATGATGGTTTGTGCTAGTTCCCACATTGGTAAATAAAGGGATAGGGTAGAAATGCCTGAAAAGGCAGGTCAGAGCCAGAACTGTACATGAGCAGTAATTAAAATGGGTCTAAGGATGTCTTCCCTGTATAAAGAGCAATGGCTGTTTTACACTATGCAGTTACAACATGTAAGATTAGCCAGGACAAATCCTATTAAAATCTTAAATATACAACAAGCCTAGCCACTGTCTAGAGCAGTGTATAACAAAGCTCAGTATTTAATAACAATGTCAGGTTAAGTGCTAAGAAAGGGTGGAGTCCAGGGCTATGGCACTGGTGAGGATTTTAAGTGCCCACAGTCTGTGCACAAGTTCAATCACTCCTGCCTTTGACATTCCCTGAAAACAAGGCATTTAAAACTCAGAGCCGTATTTCATAGTGTGAAAACAGTGTTTGTTGAAACACTGAAAATCAGAAACAATGCTTTTGTTGGCAGCCTTCTTGACATGTGCTTATTGAAAGCAGGGAAGAAATGGTGCGATACAGAGCACAGGAGAAACAGCTCCAGACAGATCTCCCTTGCATTACTACTTCTCTTCATGCCACTAACTACAAAGAATAAAACTACTCATGATGGAAGTGCCACCACACTGTGCCCTGGTGGGTGTACAGAAAATCTTCTTGTGCCCCTCTCATGGGAATGCTGGGAGATTAAGGAGGAAAAGTGAAAGTAGTGGTAACTGTAGGTAGTATGTTACCCACATATGTACAATGGTAATGTTGCATCTTGTGCTGCACCATATGTACAGTGATAATGCTGCATCTTAAACTCTGGCCACAAATCCCAAACCAGATTTGCTTACAGCTCACCGTTTCTTGAAGCCATTGCAACTCTGGTTAAGGTGAGCTAAAAGAGTACCATCTGGAAATGGAATTGAGAGGGGCTGGGCTGAGCAGGAGGTGTTATGGACAGACTGCTTCCTTCACGTGTCACTACCATCATCTGCAAGATCACTGAGCTTAAAGAGAAGGTTTACCCTCTACAGTGAATAATGTATTTAGAGAGTTTTGCAGCTATCCCAATTATTGCCAATTGGTCCTTGCATCCTCAACACCTGGAGTCTGACTAGCATACCCTTGACTGCATTATTTGGGAATAGCTGTAAGTCTTTTCATATTGCTAGCAGGAAATGTAATCATCATAAGAACCACTGGTAGTTACAAATTGAAGTCTGATTTGAAAATCTCTCTAATCAGGATGAAACTACAGTAAAAATTCCTGGCAGCTGACATACATAAGGATGTGCAGCAATGCTCAGGAAGCATAAGACTTGCAGGCCTACCTCATGTTAAACAAGTAGTAAAAGGATGCTATTTTACAGACCTGCTAACTGGATATTATAGGAAACTGTATGCACTTGCCTGGCTGGCTTCTGGTGTCTATTTTCCTCTGCAATTTCTAAATACTTGTTGCCCATCCAAGTTTGATATTGTCAAGCAGTGATGTTATCAAAATCATGAATGAAACATTGAATGGCTTTATGTCCAGAACAGATACTGATTTATATGTTCATACAAAGAACTAGAATGATTTGCTATATTAATTTAATAAACTATTAATTTGTAAAAATCCTATCTTAGCAATTTCCCATTCTCTTAGGTATTAGTGCAAAATCTGTAATGTTTGAATATGTCAGGGGTTTTTTTTGGAGTGAAGAGCAGATTTTATCGTGACAGTATTTTTCAACAAAATATTGAGCAAGTACACAGTCAGAGATTGCCAAAAGGTTGTTCTGTTTAGTGCCAAAATACTAAATGAACAATTTCAAGTCAAGCATCATCAAAAACAAAGAGTAGCTTGTTCAACCATTTTCTAAGAGAACAAGAACTACAGCAAAGAATACAATTTTGTAGTTGGTTTCCACCCAGAAGTGCGTGCTTAATACTAAGGTGTGCTCTGCAGATAGGTGTCTGAAAGAAAATTTCTCATGTTCAGTAAGAACAAAGTAGAGAATTCTCACTTTATTTTATCTGAGTTTAATCCAAAGCTTTCTCTTGATAGTAGCCATACCACTCATAACCATACAGGTCCCAAATTTGGAATGCTTGTTCAGCCAAAATATCTTATATGAAGGCCTACAAGGTCAAATCCATTTGTTTCCGCAATGACTGTAAAAAACAAAATTGCCCTTTCACCCAGAGAGGTCTCCTGGTTCATCTAATGTGTATAGAAGAGTCATTTATTCCTGCTGGGTGTTGTTGTATACTAAGGAGTTTAAATATGCTGAGCTGAGCACCAGCCTGCACGTATGAGGAGCATGCCAGTTTACATAGGGCTTCTGCAGGTGTCAGCCAGCACCTTCTCCACAGTGAAAGAGACAAATATTACTCTTTCTGTCACAGGTCCTTGGAAATAACCCTGAATACCAAGAGCTTCACTCTTGGCTGACTAAACAGGGAGCAACACACCTGAAAGGGCACATTCTTATTGACAGCTATGGTGCAGCAACAGCAAGGAATAAGCAGAGTCCTCAGAAATCCATGTTGCCAATGTGCATGTCACAGTTTCTTTCCATAATTATATTCTCTAAGATCAACACATTTCTGCCAGGAAATTTAACTCCATTTTTAACAAAACAACTCTGGTCAGGTTAAAACCTCTGGACTCTGAAGTATATCCCGTCTTTATCTGTAGTAGAACCTTCAATTGAACTAATGAAATATGTTGACTCTATAGTCCCTGTAATTAGTTATATCAAACTTCTGTGTGATTATCCTGTGGTTTGTGATTGTTTGCTTGGCTGTTTGAGACCATGGATACCTGCAATGTGCAACATCCTGTTGACAAGCTCACATTTTCATATTTTCAAGCTCAGAAATGTAGTACTTTAAATTCTGAAAATACTCAGATGCTGTCCCACTGACATTCGGTCCAAATCAAGCCTTGATTCCAAGTCCCATTTCCCACTTGTTAGGCAGGGATTTGGCTGGTGACTTCTGACTATGCCTCCTGGCAGGGCTACAGGGAGGCAACAAGACTCTGCAGCTGAAGAAAGGCAGAGTCTCCCTTTAGCTCCTTTTCTGGGCTGACAAGCAGTGGAGATTCAAGGAACAAAGGTAATGTGACAATGGAGTGAGGATGCTGAGGCAGTTTGGATGAAAGACTCCTTTGGTGTACAGAGGGAGAAAGGGCCATTTTTCATGTTAGTTGAGTCAGAAAATAAGGGAGGAAGATTTTGACCCTTCTTATTATTAATCATAATTAATTATTATGATACAAGTTAATACAAGCAAATACAAGTTAAAGATGAAATTGTGCATTTGCACGAACTTAATGGCTGATGGTTGTGGTTAAAGGTACTTATTCTGACAATTATTTGTTTCAACAACCAGCTTCTAGATCACTTGTTTGTATCTGCCATCTTTGGGAGTTATAGAATGTTAGTCTGTTTTTATTTCACAGAATCACAGAATGAATTAGATTGGAAAAGACCTCTGAGATCATTGAGTCCGACCCACTTGTTTGTTTTTCCATATTTGTTCAAGGTGCCAGATGGAAAGTGACCTCTGCTAAGTTTAGAAAGTAACACCTACCACACTGTAGGAAAAAAATGATGTTACATTTCTAACATGATTGTTACATTGGGGATATATATGATTGAAAGTGATGGTTTTCACACTGTGATGCCATTTTGGGATTATGTAGGATAGTCAGGTTTAATGCTGTTTAAGAGGAAAACAGGATTTGCCAGTTCAAGATCAAAATGAATGAAGAGGAGGAGCACAGCAGAGATTTCCAAGTCAAAAGGTGAATTTCCTGAAAGTGCTACACATCTCCATTCGATTAAGGACAGGGATGGAGTACTTAGTGTTTCATCTCTGTCTCTTTTTTTGTGTTGCAACAAGTAGGGCAAAGGATTGGAAGGAGAGCTCTAATCCCCCAAACGGTGAGGCAACAAGAAAAACTGCCTCAAGGGACCTTGGCCCTGCAGATCTGTTGCTGAAGGAGAAAAAAAAAAAAAAAGTCTGGGTCTTAAATAAGACAAAATGAATATGTAAACCTTAGACGAATTCTGTTTTCATATGAAAATATAGAAAAAAATTGCATGGAAATGCAATTTTTCATATGAATGGTGGGATGAAAGTAGTTTTTTTCAGAACTCTTGGGATTTCTAATTTCATCTGCTGTTTGATTATCTAGATGAAGTAAAGAGGGCAGTGTCCTGGATCATCTAATACTGGCTTTTTCTGCCAGGTCAGACCCTCTGGCTCCCCTGTGAAATTGTTTCCTGAGACTTTTGCTGATCTCGTCTAATATATCTTTTGATAACCAGAATTCCAGAGGTATCTGACCACTGCAGTAGCTCTGCAGCCATCCAAGCAACAGACAGTAAACTTTGTAAAGCTGCTGTCTCTAAAGCCATTACTGAATTTTTACAGAGAGTGACTTGGAAGAAATTCTGTTGCCAGTATTTAATTTTTTAATATATTATGTAGTAGTGTAAGACTTAAAAATAAGATAAAGATATTTATAATGTGCCTAAGTCCCTTGGAAAGAATGAAAAAGTCTCTTTAAAAGGAAAAAAAACCAAAAAAAAGTAAGTCAAACTAGGATCTGAGGTCAGTTAAACTTCTGAGTTAGACCTGGTGGAGTAATTATTAGCCAGCTTGAGTTTTAATAAACCCTTGATATATAAGCACATAGCATTAGGTTTGCATTCAGCCTGTTCTTAGAGAGGAATGCTCATTATATCAGTGTATAGACATTTTTTAAACCAGATATAATGCTTTAGGTGGGATAGGAATCCTTTATCCCAAATTCAGTGTATGTGAACATCTAGCCATAAAGGATCCATATTTCTTATAAATGATGTCTCCAAATGGGATCACATTGGTCCCTTAAATGAGGTTTCAGAACAGAGCTTATGCTACACTTCACTCTCACACTTAAGTTCTCTAAATACTTGAGTTAAAACAAGAATTCTAGCTGAGTATTTATTCTTTGTTATCTATCCATGGTAATTTAATTTAAGCTAATGAGAATAAGCATCTGTTATTTGAAAACCCTTGACAGTCCTACAGTCTTCTATTACTGTTCTGGTACAAGTTCTCCCTAAACCCCTGAAAATTTAACATAAATTTAAATAAATATTTGTATCAAATATCTCATAGGGTGCCATTGTTTGGATACACCTAAGTGGTAAATTTCTGTTCTGTTACCAAAATTAGTAGAGGTAAATACTTGGGTACTCTGACCTAGCCCTCTTCTACTTACTTCTATGTAGCTCACTTGATTTAATTGAGATGGATTCATGATGTGGTGTAAGAGAGGAGCACACAGCCACACTGGTGTTCCCTGGAAAAAAGATGTTAAACTGGGATTCTCTGCCCTCCACTGAGGCCACTCAGATGTACACCAGAACATTAACACCAAAACCATAATTTGCATCTTCCAAATCCTGAGAAAGTTTAGATCTTGATCACACTCTTTTTTCCTACCTCTGGTTACAAACTGGGCTTTGCGTGTTCCACATTTGTGGCAGGCAAAGGTCTGTTATTTTGCAATACATGGCTCAGACCTTATGTCTAGTCAAAAGAAAATGGCAATTTAGGGAAGATGGCTCAGTACAGGAACAATGACCTAAGAAAAATGAAGGTGTTGGATGACCTAAAACCAGTCTTGAAAAGGTGAGTATGGAAGGTGGTATGAAGTCATGAACATATAAAGAGAAGCTGAACTCCTGTCCTTATATATATTTGTAGGCACAAATATCGTGGTCTCAGACCAAACTTCTGCTCTCCTAGGTGTGTAATTATGGGACAAAATATTTCCACAGTGGTCTGCAACAAAAGAATAAAACAACAGACAGCAGAACAGGCACAAGTAATAATGTATAGGAAAAAAGTAGAAAGTGTGGAAGCAGGATATAGTACAACATACACAGAGTGCAACTCTTTGAGTAAATATTAGCAACGAATTACTGCAGATATTCACCCAGGTCAAGGAAAGTGGATATGTGTGTAAAATCAGCTAATCTGTTCAGCCACTACACACCTGTTCTCTTGGAGGCATTCCATGGACTGGAAGGACCAAGTGCAAGACTAAAATGCCAAAACACCCTGCCACAGCCCGTTCTGCTGGGCTCACAGCGTTGCACAAGGCCATCATAAAAGGAGAACTTCATGAAACCATGTGCAAGATGGAAACACCCTGCAGGAAAAATGTCCACCCCCTCTGAACATTTACCTTCAAGATGTTACAGTTAAGGCTGGGTCTAGGTCAAGGAGGGAAATGAGCTGCATTTTAAACCTCTGTACCCTCCAGTTATTTGTGTTCAATCAGTCACCCACAGCTAATGTTTTTCCTTCTTTTATCTCCGTTATGACAGACCTGAGCTACACAAGACGTACCATTTGTAGAAACAGGGCATGAGGAGGTCCATGAGAGCCTCCTTCAAGATGCATCCACTGTGGTGGTGCTGATTTCAGAGGCTTTCAGTCACTGCTTACACTGACAGACACCACATATTGCTACTTCAGCGGTCATGGCAATAGAAAGCAGTGTTCAGAGCAGAGAATGGTCTTGGTAATGATCCCTTTAAATTTTTTTCAATAATGCCCTTTAGAGCAGATTTGACAGTGCCACACAGACCACCAGGAAGGAAGAAGTGACTTGGCTGGGAGGAGCAAGGAGAAAGAGAAGAATATGGTAGCAATGAAAAACGCTGGAAACTAGCTGGTTTTATATTGGGGTGGGAAAGGAGATGTTCACCAGTGACCAGCCAGCTCTGATAATACCATTTGATGGTAAAGACTAATTATGAGAATGGCTCATAAAGAAATAAATAGCTCATCTCCCCCTGTATACAGAGATACAGTCAGAGGTCTCCTTTAAGTGTATAGGGTCCTTGCTCAAGTGCTTGGTGGCTTTCTGAAATATTGTATCAGGTCTAGGATTAAATAGGGATCCCTGTTCCATGTCAACATGGGTCTTTATTTTGCCATCAGTCCTGTGTGTATGCAGATGGGTGATGGATTGTACATGGATCTCTGGGAGGAAGTTGAGATTGTTTACCCCTTTGGAATCTGCAGCAATCCCCAAGTAATGCTCCCAGGAACAAAAAGGTGCTAGACCTTAACAGATGTAACACTCTCCAGTTTAATTATGTCCAGCGTCCCTGAGATTTCATGGTTGCACTTCTCCAAGTTAGAGTGTCATAACTAGCAGCTCCTCCCAAAACTCAGAGCCAAAGCCCAAAACTATTGGATAAACCAGTTTTACCTTCCCAAGGATGCAGGGCTGTGTTGTATTTCTGTGTTTGCTGTGCAGAGGAGCAGAAGAAACATGTCAGCCCATTACCTGACACAGCATCCAGTGACAGGTTCCTGCTGTCCTGGAGGTTGTGGAGCTCACCCATAACAGCTCCCCACCTGGGCAAACTTTGGGTTTTATTTGTGCACCCAGTGAAGAGGGAAAGCTGCATCACTGGTAAAAGGAAGGGAGAAAGCAGAAAAAAAACCCCAAAACTGTTGAAGCATGAAAGCCCTCCACTGAGTAATTCTGTTAATGTGCTAAAGTATCTCTAAAAAGATAGAAGTCTTGCTGCCTCACAGATATTGTTGTTTCAGCTGATTTTGGGGGATAAATTGATTGTTTGGCCATTTTCATGTTAGAATTGCAGCCAAAACCAGAAGAGATATGAAGCCAGAGCAGCATGGACACCTCATAGATAATTATAATGGGATGAGGTATAGAGGAAAAAAGTGTCAAATATTTCTCAGAAACTGGTAAACCATTTTTAACATCTTAGAAAACAAAAGCAAACTCATTTACTCTTCCCTCTGACACACTACTGTGTGAGTTCATATTCTCTATCTGGCCAATAAAAATATTACCAGCGTGTGGAAAATTAAAGAGTAGTACTTCCCTTTAAAGAGAACATAGAAACAATATTTAAAAAGTAGAATACATGTATGTGAAACGCATCAATGTTACAATAAAGGGCTTGAGATAGGTATATGTATCTATCAGGAGAAATCAAACCAGAAGCTCTTTAGAAAGGGAACTTACAAGAAGGAGGAGGAAAAAATTGTCTGGCATTAACTGAGAAAATATCAAGCAGAAAATTGCCTGGTTTAAAATAAATTAGAAAGAGAAATTCATTTTTAAAGGAAAATGCACATTGTGAAAGGAAAAATTATAAAAAGAACAGTAATACAGTTTGATTTGAAATACATTCCTTTGAGAACAAACCTGATGGAGGTGGTTTGTGAAAGACATTATTTTCGTGCTAACAGGAAGCAAAGAAATACTAATAGCAAATATATAAAATAATGCTCAGGAGTAAAGATGATAGTTACAGTTATGATTCTTTTTTCTTTACAGACTTTCAAAATCCCTCCTTCCTCCAAACCTTTGACCTGTTTAATTTTGAAGTTCACAGCTATTTGAGGTTTGGTCGGGTGTTTTTTAATATTTAATGCTATTATAATTTAGTGCAAGTACATGCCAGTGCTATGAATGCCCACTACTGGTAGCTCTAACTTTAGTACGGTGTAGCATTAAAAATGGACTTTATCACCCACTTGGATCCTAAATTCTCAACCTGCTGCTCATTTCATGTGCCTTGTAAGAACCAAATTCCTTGGCTTTACTTTTGAGTTTGAACACGTGTTGCTGAAGGAAGCTTTTAGTTTGAGAGCACCTCTGAAAGTCGACTTTGTAGGTTCAAAGGAATGAATATTCTCAGCCAAGTTCAGCAAGAGTTTCCCTCCCCATCAGTGGAACATACTATTCCTGCAGTAGGATATGAATACAAATACTTATTTCCTTTCAGTCAGGAAACCTCACAATTCTCTGTCTGAGCTGAACACTGAACCACGAACCTCAAAGGAGCCTAAACTCTCCCAGTGACTGGAACATCCTGATGTAATGATTCAACACAGTCTTGGCTTCCATGACAGCTTAATAAGGTATTTGCTATGGGTTAGTTTTCAGGTATGATAGAAAAATCTGCACTCTTTTGTTCACCTCTGTGACACTTTCCCCTTTATTCACTTTAAAGTAGGAACCATTGCTGCAAGAAAATTCATACAGTGAGTGGAAAACCACTTTTCCACCAGATATGTAGCAAAGATATGTAAGGGGTGTCAAATTAACATTTTCAGTACATTTTCCTCCCTGACAGACATTTATGAAAATGAGAATGGGGAAAAAAGTAACTTCTCTTGAGATTTTTTTCTTTTCATTTTCTTTGAAACTGTGTTTTTTGAAAGTGAATTCACATTAGCTTACAAAGCCATTTTTACCTTTAAAACTGTTTCAGATGAGAAATCTTTTAATTGTGTTATTGCATACTAAACCTAAAAAATGTAAGAGAAGTAGAATTTTTGCTTGCTCTGCATTTATTTTATGTCTTTTGACCTTGTCTCTGTCCTGGTGATGATATTACTCTGAAACCTGTGGTAAAATGCCAGGGTGAGAAAGAAGCTTAGCTCTTTGAAATGATTGTGGTCAAATTTGTGTTACACCCTCTGTGATCTGATAACGACAAATCTAACATGTAAATCTTTGCAGAGACATATACATTCAGGTAATCCATTTATTTGCAGACTTGAACAAATATTGACAGAAGCAACTTCATACCTGTGGTAATGACCCACCACAGTGATGACAGATCACAGCCCTAACTAGAGCCTGTGCATGGAAACACTGGATGTACAGAGCTTGGCTCCATTTCTCCTGCAGTATAATGTGTTTTCTTCTTTTGCATTAAAATTGATCAAGACAACGGAATGACACTGGTCTTCCTGGGTTGGGTGTCAGAAGCTACTTCTGAATGCTGCTTTTTGATGGTATTTGCTACAGAATGCTGTAACCTCAGGTGAAGCTATGCTACATGTTCCAGTCAGATTCTAGGTGGGCTGAACGATGTTCTGGGGGTGCTTCCCTCTGCTCTCAGTAGAGAAGGACCATGAAACTCACTGCGGATTTAAGACACCCAGTGAGTGCATTTCACACTCTGAGTTTTTCACTTCCTTGGATTCCATTTTGGCTAGGATGCTACAGGCTAGGTGTGAGAGGTTTTGTAAGATCAGTATAAACCAGCATGCATGTGAATACCCACCTGAAAACTGCTTTTTGGAGAGTAACCCATCCAGTTTTGTAGATGCTAGACATGATATGATGCAGTAATATTTTTGTAATAGCAATGGTCTGAAGATATTTATAATGTAAATCTTTTGGGTAATGGCCTTAAGAACAGTTATAAGTATAAAAACTTTTATGTTTAATAAGTTACTCTTCTGCTGGTAGCAGTTTGGATACTTGCAGGTTCCTAAATTACTTATAATATCATTCTGCTTTCAATCTGACTTTTCATTCTAGAGTTCTATCCTCCAAAAAGGTGTTGAGTCTGAGATGGACCATATCATTATGGTTCAACAGAAGAACAGAAAGGGAAACTGTTTTGTTATTTTTAGAAGAGATAACTGCCCTCCTACATGTTCACCAAGTACTCCTCCCTCAGTAAATCTTGCGTGCCTGCTTCATGAGGAGCCACAGGCTTTAGTGTATCTGACTCTCCAAAGAGTGTATTTTGTAGGTGTGATGCCAACGTGCAGCTGTGCACACCTTAAAGCAAGGACCTTCTTTGTTTATTCCAATCTGTACAAGGGTTGCTACTGGAAAAACTAGTCAGGAATATTATGTCAGGATAAATTTGCTTAAAAGAGCTTTCTAGTGACCAGTCAGCTCCAAAAAACAAAAATCTCTCCACCTCTATCTCTTCATCCCACCTAAAAAAAGAAGCTTTCCATCTATTCACTTGGAAGGCTCACTTTTGGCCTGCAAAGGAACTTAATGTCAAAACCAGCAAGCAAAGACACTGCAGGTTGATTTTCTCCCCTTTTTTTTATCTTCCCTTTTTTAAAACCCAGATTTTGGGTGAATTTTTCTTCCGTAATACCTTTCCTTTTAAAAATGGGGAAGGTATGTGTGGTTTCAATATATCTCTAATTATATTCCATAGTTTGCTGAAGCAAAGTTAAAATTATAACTTTCATGATGACAGTGAATAATTTTTTCTACCCTGTGTAGGGTGGATATGAAGGCTAATGTCCTCCCAATGCCATTGACTCAGGGTTGCTAAAGGAAGTCTTGTGAGGGAAAGTCTTATCACTTGGCATTTCTGACTTGCTAATCAGATTTCAAAGAAAAATTGTTTATAGGAGTTCCTGGTTCAAATCCTCCTCCTTGCTAAAGTTGATGTCAAAGCATGTGCAACAGTAACTGGATGAGCAAGTCAAGCTTGTTGTGTTCAGATCCAGAAATGTTAACAATTTACTGATTTAGCAGCTCCCAGATGCAAGTTAATAACCAGAGAAATAGGAACTCCTTCAAACTTATTGGGTCAGACAATCTGACTTTTTACTGCCCTGGTGCTGAAATCCAACTCTGGGTGATGTCCCAAATCAACAAATCTCTGGGTCAGTTATTGTATTTGTTTGGTGTCCCTGGCTACATGAACAAATAAACAAAACAGCCTGCATTTTCTCCCCCTTCAAACCCTCCCTTTACTTCTCATTGCTACTTACATGATTTTACTACCCACCCTGTGTCTCTTGCAGTATAGCCTGACAAAGCAAGTGCTATGGGGAACAAGGAATGCAGCTCAGGCTACTTTTTGTGTGCCCATTCAGCCCCTTCCTGATAGCAAGTAGGGGAGTATCAGCAGTGATAGTCTGCACTCAAACACATCATACTTGCTTGGGGAAATCATGGGAGTGGGCACAAGCTACCTGGTACCCTTCACAAGATCACATGAGAGAGAAGGTGATGAACCCACCACACACTGAACAGAATTATTAGCATTTTACAGAGGTTTCCCTTGTGCCCCAAATCAAGCTTCCAGTTCAAGTTTTAAAAGTGTATTTCTGACAACATATAAAATATATTACAGGAACTGTGGTCACAGAAGATGAAAGTTTTCTTGAGTTTTCTGGTTTATATATATATATTTTTTTTTTTTTTTAGCCAGCCATATAAAGTCATCTCTCTGAAGTTTTGACTCAGCTTGTTCAAGCTGAATAATAAGAGCTCATTCTTATCTAGTCCTAAGTAGCAAAGGCTTCTCTCATATGATACTTTTAGGGACTCTATTGGTGATCCACCTGGGCATGTCCACCAACAGAAGGCTCCCATCACTCCAGATTCACAGGGAGGTGGACATGTTTTGGGAGACCACAAGATTTAATTCTGCATGGCTGGTGTCAGCACTCAGAGTCCATGGGGTCAGCTTGTCTGTGCCCATGGCCAGTGGCAAAACAACATTCCCCAGTGGTAACATGGACTGTACATCAGTTCTCTGGAAACAATAAAAAAGAAGATAGCCATTTGCATCCTGTTGGCACAGTCCGCATTCAAGGTTGTTCCTATTTGGCTCCATTCCCTTGAAGACACAAGGAGCAGGTGTGCAGGAAGTAAGTGACAGCCTCACTACCTAATGCTTTATGTACAAACAAGGGGTGAGCTGCACAGCCTTGATAAAGGCAGGCATGATAGTGATGGAGTCGATCCACACCATCTGCATGACCCCAACAAGGGCTGCCACAACTGGAGGGCAGGTTGGAGATGTCCCATAGCTGGGATCTGATCTCCACAGCAGCCAATATTGCAGGGGTTTGTGAGTGAAAACTCAAAACATTAATCTCTTAGGCAGCAGCCCTGCAGACTAAAAAAATAAAAGAGGGCTGTTCTTGTTTGAAAACAGAGGTAATCCAGTTTTCTTCCAAATATGAAAACATTTCAGTTACCTTAATTTCATTATAAAAAGGTTTTATGCCCTTTTCCACTGATTATTCTAAAACAATTATATATGAGGTTGTTAATTGATTTTTCCATTTGCCACTTATCAAAGACTGGAACACTGACTTTTATTACTTTATTGGTATAAGAGAAGGGAAAAGGTATTGCATGTTAGCTTGCTTTTCATGAATACTTATAATTTCATTTTATAAGCTTTGTTGATGTAGATGCAATTTATTTATATTTTCATGGGATAAATATAAAAGACCATGGATACCATTGCAGTTCTGTCAGGGGCTACAGAAAGTATTTTTCAGACTGTACAAGGCATGGGCTTGTACTTGTGATAAGAATTAAAGCTCAGCAAGTGTAAGCCACTGATGTGCCTACCCATGTCAAAGGGGATTTTAAAATCCATGGGAATTCACTGTTTCATGATCAGAGCAGATGCCTCACTCATGAGACATGAATGACTCCCTGTCATGAACTCATGGTCTCACTGAACTGATGTCCCTTAGCACTTCATTATCTTCTTGCCTCTGGAAGCACTGGGCATTCCCAGGCACAGCCTTATTTTGGACATCATTCTTTAGATCCCAGATGTAGGATTTAGTTGCCTGAACACAGCGCAGATGAAAAAGAATTGTGCCCCTTTAAATATCCCAGGATACCTGAGTGTCATGAACAGAGAATTTGTGTCCTTCTACCTCTGCTTCCACAGACAATGCCAGACACTTGCAAAGGACACTGTGTGCCTGTGTTCTTGTAGCTGTATCCCTAGGAGAGAACAGCAGGATGCCAAGTTTGATGCTGTAAATATTCCCCCAGAGGAGCTTGATTCCTTGCTTGATTCTCCTTAACTTCAGGGGGAATATGTTCCCCCACCCCAGCTGTCTGCTCTGAACTCTGAAGCTGACCTTTGTCAGTGACCTCCATTCACTGCTGTTGCTGAACAGGCCATCTGGGAGAAGGCAGCCAGCCTAGAACCTGGTGATGGCTACAACTGTGCAACTGAGCCAGGCACAACACTGCTGAGGCCTTCAGCAGTGGCTTTACCGCTGCAAGGGTTATTAACACAGGCTTCTGGTCAGGCAATGAGCTTGGAATTTACCTAAAATTCTCCAAAAACACACCCCTTGTTTTCTTGTGGGCATAAAGATGCTATCATAAAAATCTGTGGGTTGAGTACCTCTCCAGTGTGATCTTCTGCATACAGCTTGAGTAACTTAGATGCATTCACCTCCTTGGAAATCTGGAAATTAGGTCATTCTATGTGACTATAAAGAGCCTTTCTGGAAAGCAGTGTTGTGGTTTGATGGCAATTGTCTAATAGGAAGCCACTGAACTACAGCACAGGTTGAACAGTGCTCCGTAGCGGTTAGGAGATGGTGAGTTGCAGTCAGTGGAGCTAAGGCTTGAAGTTGCCTCAGTGTTGGTAGAAATAAGACTTTACATTTCAATATTAATTGTCTAAGCTATTCACTATTGGCCTTTTATTACCAGGATGAAACATGTAACCAGAGATTTTTCAGTTCTCATTTGGAGAACACACTCTGATTGATTGTCTCATATATGCCAACTAAGTAAACTAATCTTCTTTAAAATTTATTACGACTCTGGTGTTAGTATGACACAGTTACTCTGGTACAATGAACTCCTATGCATATGGATACGTCATGAAACATAGAATCAATTTCCAGCCTTGCTTAAATGCCTTTGTAAGGACAGTGAAACTTTCAAAACTAAGAAGAAACATTCAAATTAAACTTTCAGCATCTTAGCTGAATAAGACTTTTTTTTTTTTGCACCCAATCTTTTTAATCAATAATGTCAATGCTCATTTGAGCAGTCCTCTACTACCTGATCTTTTGAGGGCAGCTGGGACAGAATGGGTCTAACAGCAGTAAGGTGATAGTTGGGATTTTCTTCTGTCTAGGAGGCTAGAAATTTGTTCAGTATTACCCTAAGGTGCTCAGACCCAGTGGCAGGAAGATCTTTGCCAAGGGTTGCTCACTCCCATAAGACTATTTAGATTGTCTCATAGTACAGTTACGGATCTGTGGTACCTATGTTGTGTGAATGCTTTCTTTGCAGCCTGTTGGCTTTAGCAGGGTGTGGGATGGTCTTTAGCAGTTTTTCACCTTATTTAAAGCTAAAGCTTCTCATCATTTTGTAGGGTACAATGGAAGGATTCTTTTTCTTGCAAAATTTTCATAGACATAATTTGTTTAATCTTTAAAACTTATTTATTTCCTGTGTGAGATGATGCTGCCTGTTCTTCTGGTCGTTGTTTTTGCAATACCACTTGGAAGCATTTTCCAGCTACAGTTGCTCTTTTGTTGCTCTCAGAATGAAGTAATTTCTCCATCGGATATCAGACATAATGTTTAATACCATTTTTGGCATAGGATGAAACATTGCACTTGATGCAGCTGACCAGAGTATTGTGCTATGTAACTAAGAGAGAAGAAAGGTGGGAGAAGCCAGTCTCAGTGTGCCTGGTAAACCAATCCCTGATGGATTGTAACGGGACAGTGAAGCTGAATCTCTGTGTGCTCTGTGTGCCAGGGGTGAAACTCAACACACCTTAACAACAAACTGGGCACTTCTGCCCTCCAGGCTGAAATTCAAGCCTGAAGGATGAGTGTCTAACTACCATCACCAATGCATTAAGTCCAACTGATAAGCTGGACTTGGTGATCCCTATGGGTCCCTTCCATCTTTAGATATTCCATTAAAAAAAAAAAAGCCCTTTCCTTCTGCCTTCTACATTTGAGTAATTTTATGTTTCAAAGCATTATTAGTGACTTGAAAATGAAACAAAATATTTCTAATGCATGCACAAAATGCTTGATCAACTTACAAGTTTTTGGTTTGGTTTAAAAATTCATTTCAGAAACAAAATCTTTTCCATGCTGATGTCACGGTCAACTCTTTTAACACAGTGCATTATTTTCTGGGGCTTAAAGCGTTAGCAACTAGTATGGAACGATTTTTTAGGAATGGACTTCGTTAGGAGTCTCCTAAGAGGTAGCCAAATTCCCTGGGTTTGTTTATGAAGTCACTTTCTCTTAATTTATAGGAAAAGAAGAGAAAAAAAAAGAAAGCTAAGAAGGCACTGGTTTTCATGCAAGGGTACAACACCGAAGAGTTGGGTACCTAAGAGTGGAAGAAAATCAAAGCCAAAGGCTTGCCAAAAATCACACAAGAATTCAGGTATGAATCATGGAACTGTCACAGAGATCTCCAAGATCAGAAGTCCAGTTCTGACTGGCAGCTGTTCTTAAGGTAAAAATTTGGTAAAACTGCAAAACACTTAATTAAAAGTGTTCATTTTTCTTTTCTTAATATGAGCTCATTGCCAGTTTAACCACACAGAGCTCAGTGCTCAGAGAATGCATTCCACTTAGCTAAATTAAATTCTTGGCTGGGGCAACTGAAAATGAGAAATTAGGCCCGGGGTTCAAAACATCCCATAGCATTGCCAAGGCAACAATTTCAAAACACGATAAGCAGAATTATTCTGAACAGTGGGCACAGCTTAAAATGAGGTTACAATAGCTTTTTCTGAAGATTGAAGGGAGACACAACACTTAGTAGTTGCCTGTAAGTAGAGCACCTACAGTACCTGCAGTATCTTTAGCCTCTATAATGCATACCATGGCCTGTGTGCTAGATATCCTATTGACTCTGGGTGACTCACTTTTTATGACCTCACCAATGAGATAACACCCTCATTTGCTAAAAGACTGTATCAATTAAGAAAAGCCCTACTGCCTGATAACCTGATTAAGAGCTGAGTACTCAGGGTGGTGGTGTGAGACCTTTCATTTCTAATCAATTCTCACTTCTTGTTGAGCAGCTTTATGGAATTATCCAGCCTTTGGCAAACTTTTGTATGATGCTTACTGCATCTAAAGATAAATTACTCTTTATTTGTCCAATTTGTTGCAAGGTGGGGCCCATCTGCTTGTAGGTACTCGTTCTCTAAAGACTTGGTGTGAGTGGGTTCATTTTTCATTTGAGTGTCCTTAGGGTTTTTGTACTTTTGCCATTTTTAGAAGCCGAAAAAGAAAAAAAAGAAGTAATGTAGAAACTTCAGTTTCAAGATCACAGATGTACGTATGTGCTGGTTTATATGTTCTCTGATCAGCAACATCAGTTATTTATATCAAATTTGAGAAAAATCCTCGAATCCAGAGCTGAAGGCAAAGCTTTCCTTGTTTACATAACCTTGTAACTGTAGATCATAAAATACATACATTCAATATTACCATTACATGGCCAAACCCTTCCTTGTCTGTGTGTAACTGCTGTCACACATCACTATCACAATGTTATGGAAAATTTGATACATATTGTGAGGCATACTGTTAGGGCTTGTGTTCCCTTGTCCAAGGGTGGAAACACCTATGGGAGAATGAATGCCACGTAGTTTACTTCATAGTTTGGTTCTCCTTTTGTTGCTCCACTTTGGATTCTAATCTTTCACTAACAGGGCCGTTAACAAAGTGCTGGGTAGGAAGGAGATGTGTCCCTTTCTTCTGTTTCAGTTTGAACAAAAAAAGTCCGATAGCACTGGAGTAGATAGCAGTGAGGTCTTGATCCTTGGTAACCAGCAATGTTTTCTGGTGGCAGCAGGAGTTCCAGGCAGTGCTGGGAGCCCTTGGTGGAGCACTGGGGCTCAGGATAAGTCTGCCTCCACCCTGTCTAGCATGCAGACAAACCAGAAAGCACTGTGCTATTCTTTTTTAATTTGTTTGTTTTGGCAGTTTGGGGTTTTCTTACAGATTCAAGCCCATCAGTTTAAAACCTCAGGTGTTCCTCAGGTGTTACTGAGCTGACTTTTGCCATTAGGATGACTACAGTTTTACTTCAAGAGCTGAGATCCAGTTTCCTCTGTTAGCAATCTTTCACAACTCCTTTAAGTTTAGGTGATTCTCTCCCTCTATTCTGGTCTCATGAGACCCCACATGGAATGTTGTGTCCAGGTTTGAGGACTTCAGCTCGAGAAAGATGTGGACCAGTTGGAATGAGTCCAGAGCAGAGCCACTAAGTTGATCACAGGACTGAAACACCTGTCCTAGGAAAACAGACTGCGAGAGATGGCACTGTTCAGCCTGGAGAAGAGAAGGCTTTGGGAAGAACTTACTGCACCTTCCAGTACTTAAATAGGACCTACAGGAAAGCTGGAGAGGGACTTCTTATACAAGCAGATAGTGTCAGGAAAAGAAGGGACAATGGTATTAAACTAAAAGAAGGCAGGTTTCGGTTAGACATTGGGGGAAATTCTTTACTAAGAGCATGGTGAAGTACAGGAACAGGTTGCCAAGAGAGGTTGGGTGGCCCCACCCCTGGAAGTGTTCAAGAAGACCAGGCTGGATGGGACTTTGGGCAACCCTGTCGAGTGAGTGATATCTCTGCCCATGGCTGTGACTAGATGATCTTTAGGGTCCCTTCCAATCAAACCCATTCTATGATTCTATAATATTTTATTCCTCTGGGATATCTCAGCCATACCTGACAATTAGCAGTTTAGGAACTTTCTGGAACATGAAAGACAGTGAGAAAATAAATGATTAGCTATTTACACACCAGTCTATGCATAGGACTGAGGGGACAAATGCCATAATGATGTGCCCTGCCCAGAATTGTACCAGGATGCAAGGACATATGGCAAAGAGACAATCACATGCAGTTAGGACCAGGCACCTTGGAGATTATACTAATCATATCACATCATACCATATCATATCTAATAGACACATGTAATTATATTCACATATGTACAAGGAAAGGCATGGAGGAATGTACTGACAAGTACTGTAAAGAGGAAGACTTCCCCAATTTAACATGATTACACTGATAAACTTGTAGTCTGGTAGTGGTGGAAAATCCTTCAGGTATGCATGGTTCTGCATGAATCACAAGCTGTTTAATAGTGCATTGAAATGCAGTCTTGAGCCATGATTAGTAGAAGATGTACTATCTGATTCATCTTGGGCAAAATGTCCAGAGGGGTTGGTAAGCACATTAAGTTAGATGAGCCATCCAGGGCTTACCTTTCACTTGTTATCAGCTGTGCATGATAAACTGACCCCGGAGACATTCCAGTGTAAACTGAACTAGAATTATTTCAGACATAAAGACTTTCTATTTGCAAAAAGTAAATACCAGGGAAGAGTTGGCATAGGACCTTGTTAGCTACCAATGAGCGTCAATGTACATTTATAGGGAAAACAGCAAGTCATGGAGAACAGAGACCATTTTATTGGCTCTGGAATTAAGCAGTAGGGAAATGCTAATCAACACTAGAGGGTTGGAGGCCAGAAGCTGTGGAGATCACTACAAAATTATACACACTCTGTTCTTACCCTGCAGTTTTTTTCTCCTACAAATGCTTTCTTTCTTTTTTTTCTTTTTTTCTTTTCTTTTTTTTTTTCTTTTTCCTTCCTTCCTCTGAAGTAATATGCCAACTGTGCAAATGTTTGACCCTGTGAACATTCAAAAATTGATTGTGCTTTCTGGTCTTGCTGAACACATTCCAACCCCTGTCTGCAGAAACAGTGTTTTCCAGAAGCAGCAGTGAGTACACACAGACATGCTCCTTGCTAAGGGCACTTGCCAAAGCCTTGTGAACATGTCCAGAAAAGAAATATTCGTGGCCAGTCAAAACACTCAAACCTTTACCATTGGGAGGTAAGAGAAAAGATCCATTCTTTAAATGGTTACCACTTATTTATACTATATGTGTTAAACAATAATAATGTGTTCCCTAGAGTAAACATCTGTCCAGAATACTTTCTGGATCTTTGGCCAATTTCAATCAAATATGGCAGATGAATCGATGTCTCAAGTTTATGTAAGTTTCTGTAAAGCTAGAGAAATTCGTTAGCCAGGTAAAAGAAAGAAACTTTATTAGGACACCTCTGTTAAAGCCCTTCCACTTCAGGAAAAGCTTCAATATTAATTTACCCCTTACTGGACAGGGAATCAGCATGAGAACTGAACATCAGAATGTTTATATTTTGGAAACAAGATTCATTGCCCCTCACATTCTAAAACATCTGACCTGATGGGTGGGGTCTGTGATGTTCAATAAGATGAATATACTGACTGAAAGTTGGCACATTTGTAATCTCTTAGCTTTGAAGGAATAACATTACCATAGTACAATTAAAAGTTCATTTAGTGTAATCCAGTTAAAGTTTCAATGGCACAAGAAGATAGAACCCTCTGGGAAATGAGTTTTTATTAGGTCTAATGGTTGTGGAACTACTGTTCAAAAATTTTTTTGCCCTGGAACTGAATGACTCCACTGTGGTCATCCCCCATAACACATTACTGGTCTGAGAGGGATGAATGACTCCCCTTTTAGCTGTAAAATTAGAGGTACTTTTTTTTAGAGAAACATAGACTTATTAAGGTCGGAAAAAACTTCTAACATCATCAAGTCCAGCTGTCAACCCACCACCATGTTCACCACTAAACTATGCGTCAAGTGCCATATTCACAAGTTTTTTGAACACTTCCAGAGATGGTGAGTCCACCACTTCCCTGGTCAGCCTGTTTCTATGCTTCACAACCCTTGCCATGAAGAAACTTTTCCTAATATCTAATCTAAACATCCCCTGGCGCAACTTGAGGCCATTTCCTCTCCTCCTCTTTTGTAATCATGTACTTTCCAGTCGCTGTGAGTCATGAAGGCATTTTCAGCTCTACTGCCCTTTCTTCCCCATTCTTTGTTACCTCTGAGCCTGAGAGCATCCTGATTGTCTGAAGTGGCTCTTTTTCTCTGTTTTGTCAGCTATGCACACCTGAACAATGTTTTTGCTCGTCTGACTTTGAGAGCTTTGCTCACCTTCCTACTTCCAGTCTTTGTTCCTGGTATTTTGTTGAACTGCTGCTCCTCCTTTGTAAATTCAGTCTGAACTTCATGTTTTTCTCTTTTTTTAGCTAACTCAATTTCAAAATTGTTTCTTCAGTATTTAGTAATTCCTTCTTCAGTTTTCTCTTTGGGTCACAATGTTGGGACCTTTGCACAGATATTTGGTCATTTGGTTATTTGGTCAAGTCTTGACACTTGTGGTGGAGGGGGAACAGCACAGAGGTTCTTGCAGCCCCTGTTGATCTTCCAGTCAGCTTTTTTCAGGTAAATCCATGAGCATAACTACCATGACATTCATCCAAGCAAACACCTGCACAACACAGTGCATCAGCCTTCCTTGCTGGAGCTGTCCACAGCCACCAAGACATTATTTTGTCTTTGTCACATGCTCACAGCCCAATCCCATAGGTGATCTCCTGTCAGTCTTCAGCCTTGTACAAGAAACAGCCCACTTTAACATGTTACTGCCTGAAAGTTTAGTCACACTGACCAACATTTTCAGGAAAAAGGGACTTCTCTGTCTTCCTTATAGTGTACAGGAAATGGTATTACTCTCTGTCTGGAGTTTAGGCTTGAATGCCTGTAGGCAAAGAGGATCTATTTCCTCAGTCAAATTTTTGATGGAGGATGGGCAGGATGCAAGCATTTCTGTCTGCATATCAGGCAGAAAGGCAGCAAACAGACACACCTTCTCAAATGAACATATTTCCCTGAAGAAATTGGGAAAGTGGGATGGGGAATTTTAGATTTTCATGCGATACTCTTTTCATTTGTGTTTTTCCTGATATGACATCTACATTTTCACCTTTAGTCCCCTCTCCTTAATCCACATGCAAAGGTGAAAGGGAATCTGTTCATGAATGATTTATCAAAGTGCTACGAAAGACTCAGTTCTTCTGGCAGATTTGTCAAGTAATGTGACACGTTGTATTGTGCCACATGAGTTATTGATCTTTGTCCAGTGCTCCTGGGGGTGGCAGGGAGGAGGTGTTGGGTTGCCCTACCAGCAGTGTAAGTTTTACTGTGCACTGAGATGGGGATTCAAGAGTCTCTTCCTGGTTCTGCAAAGCTGTGCATTTGTAAAGGATACCTTCACCTTCAGAAGCCAAGAAGGAAGCCTTGTGTTTCATTCACAACAAAATGTGAAATAATACAATTTATTTGTTTTCATTTACCTCAGGGACTGTTTCAATTCTACAACTTCAACATGGGTGATGTTCAGCTCTATCTCCTTCAGTTCTCTTCTCAGTCTCAAGTAAACTTATTAGTGTATTAGGATATATTTCCAGATCTGGTGTCCTGATTTTCTTTTAGAAACAGAGCTCCCTTGTCATTAGCACAGCAGTGGAGCATATAGTCTAACAGCCTGAGGTGTTCAGAGTGGGGAAAGGGCAAATGGTAGGAATGGCCAAGGGTTGTTGGTCTTCCTGCTTTAGGAGAATAGGCAAGGAGCAAAGCATGCTGGGGAACAGCGAACTGAGGACAAATGGGCAAATTCAGAGGCAGCTCAAAACTGATTTGAATAGAAAGAATAAAACAAAACCTGTAGTACACAGATTGTATATTTCTCTTCCCAGAGCAGCTTCAAAATTCTGAAGTTTTCAGTTTCAAAGAATGAATCACAGACTCCTCTACACACATGGCTTCTTAAAATTGATCATGTTTCCCTCCATTTTCCCTATTTTGGATTTTTTATAAGCTATGGCCTTGGTGAGAAAAGTTTATTTTCTAAAAAAAAAATGATTGAGGGAGGTAAGCAAAAGAGTTAGTCTCGTTTTCCAAAAAAAGGACTATCTACTTATCAAAAAATTAGGAAAGCTAAAAGTGAAATGAGTTTTACTTTGAGTTTCTGGTAAGAGGTGACTAATGCCATTTATCTTCTTAATGTAGTGAAGCCAAAGATTGTATTTGCCTTACTGACTTATACATAGCTGATGCCTCCCTGCTTCTATATTTCATCTAACTGTGACTCACTTATTAAATAGTAATAACCTTGTTTATATTATTCTTTTCAATCTTTTATTTATCTGGAAGTTCGTCTAAGTGAGCAACACATGCAAATTACTAAGCAGAAAATAAGTTTGACAATTGCAAACTGCAAATGTTACATAAGAGAATTAAAAAGAAAGAAAGATATATAAAGCAGGAGTTAATATCCAGCATGCCTATGTGGATGCAATTCTATAGCCTTTACTCAGTTGTCCTCTGACTTTTCTCTTTTTTGCCATAGTGAAATAGTTACTTGGTACACAGGACTCCTTGAGGTCCTTCCGAGCCTATATGGCCTCACTACCTCATTCCTGTCTGAAAGGTAGACAAAATGGGCATATCTTGAAGGAGGCACCTGAACAGGATATATCTGCAATTGTTATCATCCACCCTCATTTTTACTAGGTTTACCACAATTTTTAGCTAATGGAGGACATAGTCCATTAACTCCCTAACTCTAAATGTTTCATGGAGTTATGCTCCATGTCAAAGTTTAATTCCCCACTGAGAGGTTTTGTCAGGGTTTGCTGCTGATGGAGAAAATATGTAACAGGAAAGTACAACCTCTTTCCTGGTTCTAATTTTGTGTTTGTGTGACTATTAAGGTAAATTTTAACCATGGCTATAAGATAAAGAGATGTACTGTATGTAGTAAATATTATATCTCTCTTAGAACTTGTCTTGACTAAAGAGAAAGTCTGTAATTCTGAGACACGTAGGGGAGTAGCTCTGCCATCTGCCTCTGCCATTGAATGTGCTCACAAGGCTGTGCAGATAAACAGGAAAGCATATTAAAGTACTACTGGACTATGTCCGGATGGGCAGAAAGAGACCAATTACTTATGTTGGAACTTGGGAATATGAGCATCACCAAAGAAACAGTATAAAGGTGGAATTTAAGGTGAATATAGGGGGAAAGGGAGACATATAAATAAGCTTTCCTACTCAGATTAAAAAAAAATGAAGATTTCAATGGACTTGAATTTTTTTGTTCCCATATGTCAGTTTGCATACTAAATTAATTTTAGTCTATATGGCTTTGATCTGTGTATTTTTAAGGCAATAGATATAAAAGGGAATAATTTCTATCCTTTAGCTCTCTAAATTAGACATTCTTCAGAATTAAAGAAAACTGCTAGTGTCTCAAGGAGAAAAAAACCCTAAACTGAATCTACAGTCAACTTCTGAGCTCACAGAGAGCCATGTCCTCCTTCAAAGTCTTCTACAGACTGGAATGGCCTGTCTCTCCTACCTACATTCTGACCTCCCAGTATCTTCTTCCCTCTCTGCACAGTTCATTTCTCTAGGGTACAAAATTATCTTTCCTCTTGGAATAAGAGGAAGTGGTGTTGGCAGACTCCACTTGAGTTTTCTCAAGTGCTGGCAGTCCAGGAAACCTTTTGTGATGTTTTGGGAATTGCTGTGAAGCAGTTACGGTAGAAAAACATTAAGAACAAAATTACAAAGAGGTGCATCATACTAATTCCGGCAGCCAAGCCTGCAAATCCCTAAGTTGTCATTGGCACCAACAGGACAAGTAGTGCCTTCCAAGGAAAGTGCAAGAAACCTCACAACAAACAGCACAATGGAGTATCTCACCATACTGTGGATACAGCTGGCACACAGCTGATCTATTTTAAAGGAGCTTCAGTGACTGTCCAAAGAGGTGAAAATACATGGATTTGAAGAAAATACAAATGAGTAGAGACAAGTTTGCAGCAGGGGCTGGCAGTTCTGGGGAAGGTCAGGATGAGGAGTGAGGAGTGACCGTGGTGCAGCATGCTCTGTGTAAACCTATGTTTGTACCTCTAATGAACCAAAGGGATCCCTGGTATTTTACCCAGGGGCCAGACTGAGCTAGCTTTGTCAGTCTCAGAAATAATTCTGTACTGTAGTGAACTAAACCTCTAGACTGGGATTAATACCTCATCTGTAAGTAAACATGTTGGGTCAAAAGCATAGATGTGCTACTGTTCGTGTAAATGATGTTTTATCAGTTTGCTAAAGTGCTGACTCTTAGCTTATAAAACACTTGAATTTACTATATAATACAGTCAACTTTGAGAAACAGCTTGTAAATAAATGTTTCTGATGAAGACTGATAAGTCACTGAGCCACAAAACCATTTCTGTTTGCCAGTTAAGATTCAGTGGCCTGAAGAAAAAGTTGATAAGGAAAGATATTTGTTCTCTACAAATAACTTCTTTTTACTTTTGGTAGTTCACACATGTTTGAGATAAACACCAGATAAACAGGAATAGTTTCTAATTCTTTCTACACAGTGCCCAAGGACGGGAAACAATGACTTTAAGATTTTATGCTGCCTTTTTAACTGTATCACTTACATAGGAAAATATTACTGATGTGGAGAAACCAGAGGCTTTTTTTTTTTTAATGCAAGATCTAAGAATTTCAGAAGGAGCCATGAACATGACAATTTTCATTATGTAGTGCCTAGTTTGTTCACAGCTTTATTTTCAGTTGTTCTTATTACTTAAAAAGAACATTATAAATGAGGAAACAAGTAGTACATTGAAGTAGGACTCAACAGTGCATGCCCAGTGGTACCCAGCCGACAATTAGCACATTCATTGTCAAGACATCGGGGCTTGCAAGACCTTGCATGAATCACCGGATAAACTGACATCTCCTTCCCTAAAGGCATGTCTACTCTACTGTCACTCCAGCAGCAGCAAAGGGCAGAAATACCACAAAACCTGTGTCAATGCATCTAAAATAGCCCATGCTGCTGCAGCTGATTTATGAAAGTATCTATTTTCTTTTTACATAAGATAAAATCTCTAAGGATATGTGCTGTCACATTTAGGAAGACTCACTTAAGCTGAGCCTTCTGAAGACAGCTCTCTGGCCTTATGGTTTCATATAGATCTCCATTAGTTCAGAGAGGAAAATGGGCAGCTCTAGAAAATGATACCCTCTCTTGGGGTGGGCTGGACAGAGGAAGTGAGGCATTTCTGAAGTCTTATGTGCTCAAACTTCAGATCCCCAAAGTTAGATAAAAAGAGCCTTCCACAATGTCATTGCTCTGCATTTCTATCCACGTTATAAATGAAAAGTGAAATCAAAGATTATCAAACAACAATTTATTAAAACAATCCNTCATTTTGCACAAAACATATTTTATAACACACGAATTTTTCTACACCATCCAATATATATAACCACATACTGTGCACTCACACATCCTTCCAAATCAGGGCTAAATCAGTTTTTCATAGGACATGAGCTCAATAAGGCTCCATTTGGTGTCCTCACTGAAGATCCTAACACAGTTCTGAGAAGAATAAATTCTGCTGCAATGTTGAAGACATGCACATCCAAAATAAGAACTGTGTCAGGCTCTAATACATCTAGTACATGAATTTGGAAGGCAGTCAGCTGGTCATGGAGAGGTATTTATTTACTGTATTAAACTTCTTACTCTAATGACCACAGAGCTGTGCAAACAGAAACCAGTAAGTGTTTGGGAGGCCTTGCTAAAAGCTGCACAATAGCTCAAGCAGACAAAAGAAGGTGTGAGCCTTGAACACGAGAATAAAATAAGTATATTGTGGTTTACCTTACTATCAGAAAAGTCACATGGCTGCCTTTCAAGGAATAATACAAGAAATTAATCTTGCAGTACATTCATGTGGTAAGATTGAAATCTTTATAAATTGCACAGCAAAGATATTTTAGGATCAAATATCCTTTTAAGTCCAGCAGTATTTTTCAAGATATTCACAAAGTTAATACTTGACATTATGTTTCTAGTGATACTAGTACTATAAATGGTATAATTATAATGTTAACCAATAAAATACAGAACCAATGCAAACCTCGACAAGACAACTAATCAAATAATTCTTCCTTTCCAATACCTGGTATTCTTGCTTCTCTTAGGCAAAAAGCTTTGAATATGAGAGGAAAAAGCATTGTGATATGATGTTACTACTGAAAGACTCTACAGTATTAGAACTACTTAATATAGTTCATATTATACTGTGATAAATCTTGTGATTATATTGAAACATGATACTGATACTAAAAATTGCTCTTTTACTCACCTGTTAAAAACATCACATGCATTGCATGGGAATAGGCTACTATTTTAAAAACATCATGAGCTAGCTTGAGAACTAAAATTTTCTTTGCATTTCCAAATTTTTTTTAATCAATTTGGTAAAAACCCTTCCTTTTGTTTTTCATCAGCATTAATAGTTACACTACAGTCGCTGGACTGATGGAATTACATACTTTCAGTACTTGGAGGTCTTAAATCTGTAACTAGGTATATACAGTCTATACCAAGTTGAAGTATTTGAGTTCTGGTGACATCTGTAGGCAAATATTCTTAGTTAAGTTCATTTGTTGAAAAACAGATAGAAAGGAGCAAAGCTGTGAACCATATTATTCAAAGTTATTACACAGACTACCTACTTGAAAGAAAATTTTGGTCTGCTACTGTCACATTCAAACAGTCTCTATGCTGATCCTTTCCCTAGAGTCCTCCTTTTTGATGTAATTTTTGGACTTGGACAACCCAAGAAATAGAGCCTTGCTGTCCATGTCATCATTTCCTTCCTTTTGTTTGTCACTGGATGGAAGTACAAGGAAAACATCTATTGCTGTGTCAGCAGTGACCACCAGTTCCCAGTGAGATGCATTCTTAATTTTAGCAAAGTGACCACTTGTAATAGTCAAAATGTTCACACAGACATAGAAAAATAAAAAGCCACTTGGCAACTGCACAAGACCTTTTTAATCTTACTAGAAAGGCTGTTATGTATTGACCAGAAAAATTCATTCTTCCCTTTCTATTAATTGTAACCTAACACCCCAGCAATACATGTCCTTAGGCAATAAGTCCAGCACCTCTGCACAACTTCATCTTTGAGACCTGCTACAATTCTTCTAAGTCAAAACCCCAAATAAAGTGAATGAAAACAGACTTTTAAAATAATATTACTTCTGTACTCTGGAGTTATGAATTATTGGCAGGGTAAAATTGTAACTTTTATTTAAACAACCTAAATACTTCTAATTGATTTTCAATTGAAACTATCCCAGATAGCAGAACGTGAAGTGGCGTCAGCCTGCAACTCCCACATGGAAGGTGCTTTGCCTTCTACATCTCTGAAAGTGAGGAATGTAAGGTATTTGTTGAAGAAGGTATGAAAAGAGTGTGTTTCAGTGGTGGGTTGTGTTTGCTCCTGTGTCACACGAGGCTGAAGTGGATGCTGGAAGGGAGATGTCATATTACAGACAAGATATAACAGTTAATCATTGTCACTGTGAGTCAAGGTACTGTCTGGAAACAAGGAGAGTTTGGAACAGATGCACCCACCAGGTGTACAAAGCACATGGGACAGACCTGACTGTGGGCATCCTTTGCTGGGGAATCTCATTCCTTCTTTCTCCAGGAAGGGTTTTTGCACCATTCCTTTGTACTACAAGGCAATTGATCCTCCAGGGATGGGGAAGCTCACTGAGTGATTTTCCAGGTAAAAGGACTCTTTGTATAGGTTAATGAAATTCACTGCCCAGGAGTGTATAAAGAGCTGGTCTGGGAGGAAAAGTTGAGGCTGCATTTTTCATAGGCAAAGCAAAAACCTTTCACTGCTATCTTGCTTCCCTGCTGCTCTGTATGAGAGCCTCAGGCTTCCTGGAAAACTGGGCATCAGCACCACACCTCACTGCACAGCAGCTGCCACCTCTGCCTTGCTGCAGAACCTGCTGGAAAACAGAGACTGTAGAAAGCCACAGGGCCTTTCTGGAGATTCGGCTGCACTATGGCTGCACTTTCTCTACCTTTTTCTACCTCTAAGGTCTTTTCCTACCCCAAGTTTTGGTGCTCTGTTTCACTTATGTACTCGGCTTGGGAACAGAAAAGCAGAATACTGGACAAGTGTACATTTAAGTGAGTATAAAACCCCATGCTTCCAACTGTCTACTGTATTGAATAAACTCTTTTTGTTCCCTTATTGCTTCAGGTTTTTATGTTGCAGTTAAGGTCATCCAGTCATGTACCATGGATCTGTCCACTTATTCATCTGCTGTTCCCAAACAATACCTGTAGCTGGTAGATGATTTCCATGGAATCTGGCAGGTATGTGATCCCAGAAGCCCTAGATTCTTGCAAACCCCATGAAGTTATCTGTATTGTACTTTTACTATTTACTTTATATAGCGTGAACATATTGCACATAATGTAAGAAAATCCTGAACCCGCCACCGTCAGTGGGTTCATCCTGAATCCCTACACCATCAGTGTAGTCCGCATTTCAGATTCTGTGTGATGAAGCCGTATATGCATTATGGACTTCTGGATATTTGTCAAAAATCCTTCGTACTGGAGTGATTCTCTATGGAGCTTTAAAAATTACTGTGTGCTGTTGGAAACCAGCTGAGCCATATTCAGGCCTGGTGATTGAAGCTCGAAGTGCAGATGGGAAATACAGCTTCTCTCTTGCTTCTCTGGCCATGCATGACATTTAAAGTTTGTCGTGCATAGAGACTATTTTCCCTTTGGCACAGTGCTTACCCCCTCAACTCCCTAATACCAAGAGACACTGTACCCATGTGTGGAGGAACAAAACCATGAGGCCAAAGGTGCCTTAAAAAAAGGCAGGGGGTGAATGTGTAGATCTTTATCTTTAGTAACCATAACAAAGCTCACTACATTGTGTTGTGTATTTTTACGTTAACAATATTGAATGAAAAGGGTATGACGTAAAGGAGCACGTCCCAAAAGATCTGCAACAATGGTAACAGTTTGTGGATATGGCTAATATTTCTAGAATGTAATTAATTAGACAAAGCGAAAGAGGTGGACTTCATTTTATGCCCTGTTTGATATCTGCAGGGTTTGTATCAGATGCCTATGCTTCATTTCGCAATGCCTGGTGAGAAACAGGCTCTCTCAGAGCATTATTCACATAAATGATTCATAGCATTGTACTGAAAGGAAAGCTGGATGAACTTTATCACAGAAGTTGTGGTCTCAGCCCTCATGGAAAAGAGGTTCTGTACAGAGAGTGTAGTACTGTCAGACTCTCTCAAAGATTTTACAAAGATTATACTATACATTAGACTTTTGTCCTGTTTCTATGTAGTCCAAGAAATTGGAATGAACTGAAACAGAGATAATTTATATGGAATTACCTATTTTTTCTGATTATTTCTATTTATTTTTTTATTATTAACTATATACAGTAAAACATATTTTTCACAATAGGTAGACTCAAACTTCCTCAGTGTTTGTGGATATACTCATATCTCTTTCTATTTTTGACTAATTGAATAAAATCTTTATCACACTTTTGAGATTATCTCCAAAGGGGCTTAAACTGTTGCTTCCTCAAGCAGCAAATTCCCCAGGGCAGCTCCTTCTCTGAGCATGTTTCAGACTCTTGGATTTCATTTAGGATTTGAGACACATTGATTAAAATCGACTTACAGAAAAGAGAAACTCCTCTAACACAGATAATACTGCAGCATTCATTAACTTTAAAAAAATCCCTGTGTTTGAATCCCTTTCCATCTTCCTGATGCACAGCTAGCAGGTCAATCTGTGTATAAATGTAGACAGAGCAGCTCTTGGCTTCTTCTGGTTTGGTAACATATTAAAGGCACTGATCAATAAGTAGCTGTGTGGCCAAACAAATGAGCCAGGCACAAACTGTTCACTGAAATCAATGCACAGTAACTGGTTTTGAAGAAGGTACCATTCAAGGAACTAAAGGTCTGAGGAACTGGGATATACAAATATATCTGCCTTTGGCCAAACACAAGGAGGCACCTGAAAATTCATTGTGAAAACAGATCAGCATGGTTGCAGATGAGGTTGCATCAAATTACTTTTATCTGGGAAATAAAAACAAACAAACAAACAACAACAAACAAACAAACAAACAAAACAAAAAACCAACCAAACAAAAAAACCCCTCAAACAATAAAGGATCTTCCAAATCGAGGCAGATAGATAGATAGATAGATAGATAGATAGATAGATAGATAGATAGATAGATAGAGATAAAACAATTATAAGAGCAATTTGCTGAGGTGAAGTAGGAACTGGTTGTTGTAAGTTCTCAAACCAATAGAAGATTGCACTTGTGGATGCAAATCTAATGGGATGTCCCCATAAAGCACTCAGGTGTACCAGACACGTATCAAAACCTGTTGAGCCACTCCAGTACAGTCACGTAAAACTTGTTTACAGTATCTCATCTGTGATTAGATTATGATTTGTCAATGTTTCCATGAATCTTGTTGTCTAGGTAAAAACAGTGAACCAACAGCAAAGCCTCAGTAAATATTCATAGATATTATAAGGCAGTGTGTGTTGGTCAGAATGAATGCCAGTAACAGAGATTAGGAAAAGGTCTTTAGAAGGTAGTTTTGAATATATTGCTCTTTTTTCTTCCGGGGTCTCTAAGGTTTAATTACTTAATATAGTGGGGTAATACATATTATCTTCAAGATTATCTCTACATTCCTAGGTATACTTTTACTATGTCATTGGTACTTTAAAAATTTGGAACATTACTGCAGACTCTTGAAGTAATTTGCCACGTAGCTGGTTGGTTTTTTCAAGTAAAGCAGGAGCTAAAAAAACCAGGAGTTTTGACTTTTAAATTATCAAAAATCGGACAAGAAAGACAGAAACGACCATTGGCTCACATCCACTGAAAAGTCCACAATGGGTGTACAAAATCACATACTTTCTCATTTGTTCCAATGGAAAATACAGCAAAATCTTATTCATGGTGGTCATCTTGATAAAAATGTCAATAAAATCAGTGGAAACACTCCATCTCACTGTGTTTAAAACCTGAGCCATTATGATAACTTTAAACCCACAAGGTTTTTGAAGGGATTCTGCAGGTACAGAGACTAGAGAGCAAGACTTGAATTTGGCAAAGATTTCTGATGTTTAGGAAATGCCAGTGAGTGCGTGCATCTGTGCTTCTTGTACTTCCTTTGCTGGATACAGACTTGTAGCACCATCTCGGCCATTTTGCATGTGAATGGCACCTTTCAGAGACCCTTAATGTGTGGCATAAACAATTCAGTAGGTGACTCATTCACCTTTTATCCCAGCATTAGGCCATTGCTTCCCAATCATCATACATAAAGCTAGATGGCCTTTTTCTGAAAGAACCATTGTATGGATAAAAATTGAACATCAGAGGTAAATTCAATAAAGGAGAAGATCCATTAATCCTATGGTGGTCTGCTTACTGCTTGGAGGAATTTCATGGCTGGAAATCTTGCTTTAAATTTTCAGCTAAATAGAGTGCAACAGTTTTCCTCTGTTCTGCAGTGTTTCTCTGTGCTCTGCCTTGCCTATAAATGGAGATCACCTCTCCACAATGGATTTCTAAAACAGCTTGTGCAGTCACAGCACACGAAAGGCCTTGCATGAATGTGAGAGGGTTTTATTAGGAAGGTGTCTGTGCTGGAAATGCAGAGAACAATGCAGGTTAGACAGCAGATACTTTTATTTCAGTAGTTTTCATTCTCTTTCTGGTTCATTTTTACCCTAGCTGTCTAACATCACAAATTAGCAAGATTAAGGGAAGTGAAAAACTACCATTTTTTTCCTGTCTGTGTCAACAATACAGATTATTACCCGAGAAAACTTCTCTGGAGGAAGATAGCACCTTGCTGCTTTGCCTAAAGCTAAATCACTGCAAATACTGGGGTGACCCACTGAAAGCATTCAGTGAAGAATCTGTGTACGTGTGCCCTTACAGTTTTGCATAGTTCTGCTATGTCAGTAAAGCTGCAGCTGTAGTCGAAGTTACACTGTCCTCAATGTTGGCCTTGGGCCCCTATCTGCCTTTCATCTCAACCTTGTGCTTTTTCACTTGACCCCACACAGCAGTGCAGCCTGACCATGGTGGGTGGTCCGGTCACCTCTGGGTCACCCAGACTGACCCGTCAGCTGCTGACTTTCCAGCCAGTGTCGGTGTCATTGGAGTCAGCACACGTGCACAACTTAACACAGAAAGCTGGCGGACAGGATTTGCACAATTCCTTGTTCCTGGCTCCTGACCTTTCAGCATACCATCTCTCACATTCCATATGGAGTGGAGATATGTCTGGAGGAGAATCAAGTATCTGCAGAAATGTTCCCCACAGGAATGGATATGAGATGTTAAGGAGAGGCCCCTTTGGCATCACCTGCTGACTTTAAAAATGCATGGATGTGCATCTCAGTGCAGGACACAGGATAGATATGGGATACAGAATACAGGATACAGGACTGGTTGTAAAAGTGGGAGGGTGGCTGGCAGAAGGCAAAACAAACCAACTCTGAGCATCAGCAGAGATGACTTCTATGACCTTCATTCTTTGACAATTGCAGAAAGGCTGAACATCGAAGTCAGGTTCCAATCTACTTCCAGAATGGGACTGAACAGTTCTGGCACACAGATTGTTTGGGGTCTTGTGTTCATAAATCAGTGCATGCATCTTTAAAGAACGTAGTAAAAAGACCCAGCTCTAGGAAAAATCAGGTCTTTTCAAATGTGGCAGAGGAAGCAGCATCCTGTTCTCAGTGGTGCAAAATGAGAGAATGTGGTGAGCAGCAGCTCCTGGAGTTGATGGAAATGTGGCCTGCTGGAAACCATGTTACCAAGAAAGCTGTAGAGGCATATGGAAAATTTAAAACTAGAAACAAAACTGATGAAGGGAAGACTCAAGACTCCTTGGGAATATAATAGGCTTTGAAAGAAGACAACAAAGAGCTTCTTTCATAATATCCTTTTTTTTTTTTTTTTCCCCTAAAGAACAGAAGGGAGCCAGGAGAAGGGACACTTACAGACTGTGCCTGTCTTTTCCAGTATTCCTTGCTTTTAACTCCTGGCCTCCCTGAATTTCTATTGTTCTAGACTCAAACCAGGCCTGCAACAGTGTTACCTTATGCCTTGCCTTTCAAAGAGAATTAGCCAGGTTATGCAAACATTTGCTCATGCAATTCCTAACCCAAAATTACAAGTGATACTGCTAAAAATTAAAATGTACATTTGGATAATGCCTTTCATCCAAAAGGATTCCTAAGAGAATTCACCAGTACAGTAACATCATCATTCCAACAACAAAATGAGGCCAGAGCAGCACATCAGATAATTTCTCATTCCTTTGGCAGAAATATGCAGAGATTCAAACTGCATGCCTCAGAAACCTCTCAGGATTTTCCACCTATATAAAATTTCATAGCAGGGGAGATATCACAGCCAAAATGATATTTAGAGGGAAGTAAAAGCTTAAAGGACGTATTGACGTCTGATGTCCTCATTGAGATTAAACATCTGTATTTAGCCAGTGTCACTGCTGCAAATAAGTTTTGTGTTTTATCAGCTTGACCACAAAGGTTAATTAACCTTCTTTCTGGATTTGATAGCTTTCCAAGAACATGTAGAAAATTATTTGTAGGGGCTAGTCAGTTTGCGACAGGTAAAGCTGCTACGCATTAAAAAAACCCCCGATAAATCAATCAGAGCACAGTGAACCTATCAGAAATCTGTCTAGAAAACAGGGAATAGGTTCCACTTGCATAAAATTTCCTCATGTCAGAGAATATAAGCTTAAAGTCAGGCTTGGCATCACTATTTCATGACAAGTCTCAGAGTTCTCTGGTGCCTGCCTTACAAGCAAACATAGCTGATGTTGAAAGATCATATGAAAATCCCAACTTTCCATTCAATGCGGTGATAGCAGGATAAAGCTCTAAAGTCATTTTGGAGCTGTCAATAAAATAAAGTGTGCTATGTATGCAGAAGCCCTTGTGGAAATGTTGGAGCAGATGTCTGCTTGTCACTACTGCTGGATAAGGGGGACAGCATAAATTCCAAAAGTCACAGTGCCCTACTGTATTTTATGTCCTGAAAACATTTATCTTGCCTCTGGAATGGATATCCCATTAAAGGCACAAATCTGGAATACTGCTTTCCTAGAGGAAACTCACCTGGAGAGCATAAATCAGGAAAACATAAAAAAAATCCCAGCCTAGACAGAGCCTATCTCTTTAAAGATGTCTTATAATGAGGAACAGAGCAAAGGATACAGAAAAGAATGGGATGTAGGCCCTTCTGTGTACATCAGCTTTGCTGAATCACACCCATATCACCCCAATTCCAATTCAAATCTTTCCTCTGTATACAAAGAAATGTCATATCACCCTTTGAATATTTGGCTAAATAAGTTATCCTCTTTTAACATATTTTCGTTAACTACTTCATAGTCCTTACTCCTTTTTGAGTAACAGAGACTTAAGAAAAAAGAAGTGATATGCTAAAATACATGTATTTTATAGGAAAAAAGAAAGAAGATTGAGCAGAGCGGACAAGTCAAAGACCAGTGAAAAAACATTAAGCCATCTGTATTTATATTCACTTATGTATGTGTACAAGTGAATTTATGCACAAATTTAGTTTTCTCTTAATATAGACAGAGATTTTGCACAAGGAACTGTCTCAATCTCTTACTCTACAGAAAAACTATGAACATGATGTTTTAATACGAGAAGTAACTATGTACATTTTTAATGTTGGCAGATACTCAAAGCCACTATCTAAATTGTCACTTCAGTAATTTTTGTCCAGAGAGGAGCAGCAAGACAAGGTATTTGTGATTTCATGTGCAGTGAGAAAGCACCTACATGAGGTAAACCAACCTTTTTTTCTTTCTGGACAATGACTAAAAATCAGGAATTTTGCTGGGTGTCTTCACATGAATGGCATTGAGAGCACTTGAGAGCACCTGGGGATTTGTTTGGGGTGTTTTGTTGTTGTTGTTTGTTTGTTTCTTTCTTTCTTAACCTACACCATAGCCATGAGTGTTTATTTCTGATTTTTGACTTTGGGTAGTTTTTGTCTGTTTATTTTGTTCATGGACCTGTCAGTGCAATATGCCAAATGAAACTAAAAGCTTCCACCTCCAAAGTGACTGAAACCCAGATCTGCTTTATTTTATGACTCTTCCTTGTGTTGTTGCGGTGAGCAGCTGGAGAGTTAGCTCTCTGATGAGACACCGCAGGAAAAGATTCAGTGTTTTATATAGATCCTCTCTGACTTATCCTCTGGTTTCCATGGAAATCCATACTATCCCCATAGCTACCTAGTCTAGTTCTCTTCAGTGTATGTGGGATAAAACTACAGATTAACTGACACAAGCTCTATCCATTCAATTGTATGCATGTTAGAGAGATTTAAACAAATCAAGGCACAATATAAATATTAAATTAAAACATTTGTACTTTTTGAATGATAAGTTCAAAGATGATATCCACACATTTTGTGGCTCTAAGCTGGTGTTTTTACCTTGCTGAAGCATTTTTGTTATAACTAATGTAAACATTATAATGCAATTATAGTTAATGCAAGCTAGAGCCACTTTGAGTAGCTCTAACATATTAATTTTTGGTTATGTTTTATGTTATGGGGAATATATTAAATATAAGAACTCTAATACTAAGAGTGAGATATATGTATGTTTGTATGCTTGCATTTCAGAGTATTTAAATAAATTGAAACTATAGTATTATAACACATAAACTGAAAACTGCGGAAAAAAAATACTTTCTGTCCTTTTACCACATCAAAGGACTCATTTTAAATCTACCTGGATGTTGGATATCTGGTTTAGTTTTTCTGTTGGTGTCCCAGCAGCAAAACTTGTCAGCTGTGTTGCTTATAAACTTTCATGGTTCAGAAGGTGTTGACAAATGACAAATTGCTGAAGAGGGGCTCTGTCCATTTGTCAAGGAAAACTGAAGGATGAAAATACAAGTCTTCTTTATCTGAAACCATGTGGATAATATTCTCCATGGACAGCTGTGTTAGTGATTTGATTTTATGGCAAGCAAACAGTGCTTACTTTAATGGGATTTATTAAGATTTATTTAACACAGCTTACCTTCTGCTTCCCTGCAAGTGTCAATATTGCTAAAGCCTAATATTGTACAGACTTTATTACTGTCATAACTGCCACTTGTGTGATCATTGGTGTTCACATAACCTGATAAGGCACCATTGAGGCACGCAAGCTGCTGTAAATGCTTTATCTTTTTCCTCTTGTAATCTTGCTATGTTTGAGATAGATTCTGAAACTTTTTTATTGGTTTCATAGGAATTTGCTATTTGCTGTATTAAAAACATCTGTGTTTTCATGTTGGAAACTCAAGGAAAACCTTCTTGCACAGTTACCGTGTTTCTGAGAGCCCCAGTGGGAATGCACAGGCATTTGGTAATTTCCTAAATGTGATAATTTTTAGTACATGATCAATGCCATCTTATTTTTTGTCAGAACCTTAAAATCAATTTATTGCTTAGATTTTGTTTGTCCCGTTTTCCCCCAGTGCAAAGTGTGCATACACACAGAGGCAGAGTGGCCTTACCCCTCAGGCAAATTACACTGCCCTTCAGCCAAACCAACATCCCCTCCATAGTTTCGAATTAAATCTGCAAATTACAATATCATCCTGAAATTTAACGTCTTCAGATTTTGTTCAATTCTACGAACTCCTTAACATCTGTAGGACCGGAAGTTTTAACCCATTCATTTCAACTCGTTCATTAACCCATTCACACATTTATTTCACCCATTCTTTCAGCCCATTCATAACCCATTCACTTCACATAGCCTTAGGGTAACAGCTGTTACAGCAGATCTTAGGGTACCTTTTCTTTTGTACTGCTACCTTCTATGAACTTCAATAGAAAATAGGATCGTGCTTGTTAGATAAAGAGAGATACTTTGGGTGCAGCTTTCAGCTGCTATGTAATCAGGGTTTTGCTGTTTTACTTTCCCTGTCTTTGTGGACTTGCTGGTTCTGCTCCATAGTGGTGCTGGGAGAGCTCCAGCACAAACTGAGACTGATTTGAAGTAAGAGGCACCTTAACCTTTAGGTTAAAGGTTTTATACAAATATTTGGAGAAATAATTTGAAATAAAATGGGCATTATTATCATGATGAATGAGCATCTCAATTCCCTTTAGCTAGCTCATCAGATCCTGTTAAGCCATTGATAAAAGTGGCTTTCAAAGTTTGAAATTGCTTCCATGACAACTCTTATTTGGCTAACAACTGGATTGTTTTGAATCTGGGAAAGAGAACCTGTAAACATAAAATCAATGACTCCTGGCCATTCCAGTGGTGTAACATTTTTGTCAGGAGCTTGTTTATATCAGATTTTTAAGCATCCTGACAAAATAAAAATATGATTTATGGTGCTTTAACCCTGAGACCTGTCACGTAAGTAGCCACTGTGAAGCAAACAAAATGTTGTGCATTTTACGCTTTAGGGAAAGGCTCCCTCAGGGAAAATGCAGGATCCTCAAGCTACAATAGATCACATTTCCTTCACTCCTGTTTTTCTAGAACACGTGCCTGATGGATTTTGACATAACAGTTGACCATTGTCCCTATTCTTACTCATCTCTAATCACTCTGGATCTGTTTCATCCAGTCAGTCAAAGCAGACAGTTTAGCACAGACCTGAGCAAATTTGTCTTACATGGGTGGCAGTTTCTCACCAAGGGAAATCTTCTTGTCTGAGTACAGCTATGCAAACATACAACCATTGTTCATTACTGCGGAAATATTATCTGACTATTCCTTTTATTTATCTATGATTACATCTCTCCCTAAAGTAAAGTGATTTATATTTACCAATGTGCATTGAATTTTGCATAATAATTTGGGGAACATATCAAACTATACGGACATTTCCTTAATTTCTTCTTAATCAGGATGTTTTTAATCTAAGAAACAAAGTCAAGGAAAGAAGTGCTCTTCTGAAACACTGGCTGAAAAAATCAACAAAATCCTAACATGTAAAGATGGTGGGTTATAATACTTTTTTAGAAGTCAAACCATTTAGTAATACCCTACACAATTATTTCCCAAAGTTGACAGGAAAATCTGATCTATAAAAAATGGTTTCACTTTCTTGGAACTCATAATACTTAAAGGCTTTGTGAAAGGCTGGGAAACAGGTAGAGGATAAAAAAAAAGTAGAATAAAAATCCAGTAGCTGAATTTAGTGGGTGGATCGTATTTTAAAATGGGATTAGCCTTCATTAAGGGATACTTCATAGAGTAGCATGAAATACAGTGTGAAGATACTTAATGTCCTGGCAACACCAAGAAAGTAACTTAGGAAGTATAAGCCTAAGGTGATGGATGGGATGGAGAGAGAGAGAGTGGGGAAGGAAATTCACAATTCAAAGTTCTTCATGATCCCACAAGGAGGTTGGATGAACTGGTGATAACCCCTGACATTTTGCAAAAAAAAAAAAAAAATCTTTATAATTCATTTTAGTCATGCTACAGGAAGTTTCTATGTGTTTACAAGCACTTCCACTGTTCCCCATTATGGATATTAAGTGCAGACATGGAGGAATTTGACCTTTATCATACCGATTAACATTTTGCACTCTGTTGCTGAGTTATTCTTGCAGTTCTGCTGAAGAAGGTCCTTTGATTTCCTATAGCCCATGAGCAGGGCTTCCCTCCTGGCACCCTGCATCACATGTAACTACAACATTATTCTGGAGTCAGCTGACACACAAAATCACCAGAGGCAGTGAAGATGACAGATGTGATCCTCATCCAGCTGTAGTCAGTGAGATCTTCCCCTTGACTTCTCTGCCCTTGAGATCTGAGGCTTTGTATCGAATGAGCTGCTTCACTTAGAATGCTGAAAGCCACCCCTAGATACTGAAATATGGTCCCTCCTTGCAGCTCATGTCTGCTGGTTCAAGCCATCTTCCATGAAACACCACTGATCACAAGAGCACACATAACAAGGCTGGTGCTAGGACTGGGCAGCTTTGCAGGGTGAAGAGTTGGAACCAATTGCTGCCTTCAGAAATCAGAGTAATATTTAACTTGACATTTGATGGTAGCACAGCTGAACTCTGCTTCCCCAAGCTTACAGAAAGTTTCTTTGATCATAAAGTTACTACCAGTTTTATGCTGTTGTTCCAATCATCTCTCAGAATCTGTAATCTTCAAGCCAACCAGTCACAGGATTTGTTGTGTATGATGGAATGAAATTGCAGGTTAGACTGTGAGCTTTGTGGACAAGAGGCTTTACACAGCATTCAGGTTGTCCAAGAAGCACACTGAAGGACTTGCAAAGTATCTGGACAATAAATTGCAGGATAAAGACTGGTCAAATCTGGGGCATAGTCCTGATGGGATCTCTCTCCATATCAGACCACCAACAGATATTTGATGGGTTACAGGTAGGGTGGCAGGGAAACGCTTGGTGCTCAAAGGCTGGAGTCCTGATAAGTATCTTTAAGTGAGCATTCACGGCAAATTCTAGTTTTAATTGATGTCAAGAGATTACCTGCCAATAAAATATGAGGGTGCTAATAACATTCAGTTTGATGTGGTTACCTAAGTGAAATACTTAATTCAGGACCTGAGTCAGTGGAAAATTATGCAAGGAGACTTGTGTCTCTAATTGGCTGAACTGCCTTGGTGGAGTATTGACTTGGTGGGCAACTAAGGACCTTAACTCACTCATGCACTTAAATGGATGGAATTAGATAGCATAAAACCAAAGTGACATTTGGGGCATTCAGGGTGTGACCTCATCTGTGCAGACTAAAATTTAAAGAGGATCCTAGGAACCAAAATCTAATGTGATGACCCCCTGCCTCTCTATCATAAAGTATAGTGCTACACCAAGCAAACCTGTGCCCCAGCTCTTCCTCTTACACACCTGCCTCATGTAAAAATAGGAGCAAATGGAGCAAGAATCTACCTGTTAATGTACATCTGGGTCCACAAAATTTGTGACCAATGTTGGTATTATGCCAACTTACACAAGGTAGGCTGAGCAGCAGGTTGTATTTTCTTAATAAATGAAGTTCCAATAGTGTTTCTACAGAACTGAACTGCCAAGTACCTTCATGAAGAATGCAAGCACTTAGAAATAATCTTAGGTACATTTGGGAAGAAGCAGCCATCCAGGGAAAGACAAAGCAGAGCGTGGGAGAGAAAAGAGACTGAGAATGAGATCTACTGATCCACAAGTACATTCTCATGTATTGTTTCCTACTGGGAAATCTGCATAACACTTCTACCGGTGATATTTCTTCTGTCTGGACTCATCTCTTCTAGAGGTTGAGTTCTTCTCACAGGTAGCTCTGCATAGCAGCTAACATTGTACTGACCAACTGAATAACTTTGTCAGACGAAGGATTTAAGAGGATACAGTGAATAACCACTTTTAGTGATTCACTGTTAAGATTGCTTTTTCTTTGTGTAACTCTAGGTGCTTTGGTTATCCTTCCTAACACTTGCCCCTTTCAGCTTTGGTCAGTCACAGCCTACTGTCCTCCAGAGTTTGCAGAGCAAGAGGATTCAGGCTTACAGTATCCATCCATCTAGCACACTTCTCTCTTGCCATTGCTACAGCTCCAGTAGCAGGTGTTAAACACTGCAACTCCAATCACAAGTGTTAAGTCTTACCTGAATGGTACATCAGGGGGAATACTAAATAACCTGGAAAGTTTCAGTTTACTTGGAATTGTTTGGAGTAAATTGCTAAGAATTTTTTTCTAAAGGTGTGACCTGGTTCTACCAATCCCAACTGCCTATAGCAGGAAAGGTTTTGACTTTCTTTTCTGTGTACGAACCATTAATCCAGAAAACAATGCCTCAATTCTTAACATCTCTCCCTCCTCTCAAGTTGCCTGTTGCAATTTACTCTTCTTTAACTCTTCCAGCTCTACAAATGCTGTAATCCTGGGGCTATAACATTTCTGCTGCGAGCATGGGCTGTGGGCCCACGTGTTGTTCCTGTAATTGCATCACAAGCACATGATATAGGAAAGAATGAGTAGAGGCATGAAGATAAGCAGAGGGAGAGGCGATTCAAAAGGAGTTTAGGTACTGCAATGAAAAGCCACATCCTCCTATTTTCTCTTTTAGACAAGTTGTGAAATAGGGAAATGTCCCATGCGGAAAATCAGAATGCAGAATTTGAACACCTTAAAGTTTGGTTAGGTTTGGTTCCAGCATCTGGCTTGAAAAACACCTGAAGTCCTTCTGGTTTGCTTGAGAGAACAGGCTCTGGCCTTAGGCATAAGGACCAGTTTGTGTGTACACAGGGCCTCTGTTTATCTAGTAACTGAAGATGGTGTGCAGTGAAAGCTATTCTAATTATTCTCCCTTTGAACATAATGAGTTTTAAATCTTCTCCTTCGCTTTCCTAGAGATAAATCCCAGATAATATGAAAAAAACAATATCTATCTCATTCCAACATCCTTATTCTTTTGCAAAGATGAAAGTGACCAAAACAAAACCAGGAATGGCCACTAGAAAACAGTAATCTGAAGGGGAGTATAGGGTGTGGGGGTGTGGATGTGTCTTACATCCTGTGAGGGTAACAACCACGCATAGAGTTAGGAGGGGCACTGAACCCTGAAGAGCCTTTCACTTACAGTGTACTTCTGCACATCTTTGCACGGCCTTTGTTACACCAAAGATGAGCAGCTCCCAACCAGGGCAGGGTCTTAATTCAAGAAGCAAATTTTAGCATCTGTTTCAATTTAGGCCTAAATTCCACTAACATTTCATAAAGTCTCATTCAACAGAGAACTACAAAAGTGATGTTTTAAGCTTTTTCTTTTCTCCATTTATAGTTCAGTGATTCGGCCGGTTTTGCTCTGGTTTTCCTTTGAAAGGAATGTTACAGAAAATGGCAGCTCTGTTTATCAGCTGTGCTGATGCTGTTCTTGGCAGTGAATGCAGGGAGACTGGAAAATGATTTTGTTGATGGAATTTCCTCAATACCTTTGGCATTAGACACAAAAGAGTGGACATGACTGACGTAAAAAATTCATTGGCATATTTGTTTAACACCAACCCTCCATGACTCGAACAAACCTCAATCAAGAGGGGATGGGCTAGAAGCTTAGTAATTACCTTTTTAAAGGAAAAATGTTGGGTTTTTTTCTGAAATTTACTTGGCTTTAGGATCTATAAAGGCAATACATTGACAAAGGGTTTTTTAATCATTAGGTCAGACATGGTCCATCAAACACTCAATAATTCTGATACGGTAACAGCAAAAACGTAATCAGCTTCCTGGTACTCTGTGTTTTGAAGTCACAGAACTGCATGCTGTGACCCTTTAAGAAATGGAGAAATTCCTCTGTAAATGCAACATAAGGGTTTTTGTTTGGATTTAAATCTCTCTACCTCTCTTCTCTTACCTCCTGCTGCTTGCACTAAGCAGTTAAGGAGGGGCAGCTACAAGTCTCATTTGAAAAGAGACCAGCACAAATAACTACCAGTTAGCAAGCAGTCTAAGATCAGACTAAACAATGACTACAATTTAATGATAACCAATTTTCACTTACTTTCCTTTTCCTGAAAATGGCTAGAGTTTGAAGCAGTGGAATTTTCCAAAAGCAGAACAAGAATCCCCAGATATGTGTGAGAGGTCTTATAATACTGAATGTCTGAGGATAGCAAGAGGAGCAAGAACAAGTAAATTCTGTCCATTCAGGAGCCTCAATCAAGGTCAAATAAAATTTATTTGGAGGGCAGTGTGTCAATGATTAAAAGATCAGCTGCAGTATAGATCCTGTATTTGCTGCAGGGAAGAGGCACAGCCTTTTGTTCCCCAAGAAGCTGGACTTTGATGACACCCCAAAAGGATGGGCTAGACCCTGTTCAGGTCACACAAGGCCCATGGCATCCCACCACACACGTGCTCTCTCGGACTGGAGTACCATGTTCCTGCCTCTCTGTTCTCTCTGCTCTGGCCTCCTCACGTTGCCTGATCCACACCTCTCTAAGGAAGAAAACACCTGTCTAGACAGGAGAAATTCCTCAAGTCTCCTGGTGGCCACAAGTCCCACAAGATGTGAGAGAGTGTACAGCCAGCAGGTCCATGCCTGAGCTGCAGCTGTTCCACAGCAATTTCTATCTGCTGGCATCTGGGCTGGGGGACATACAAAGTACCAAATATACAGAAAGTGGGGGATGAGTCCCCATGCATGTTGTGAAGATGGAAACCAGATGTAATTTGGTGAAGGATAGAGATGGTCTACAGGACTTCCAGAAGGTCAACACTCTAGGTAGTACTTGTATTGTTTACACCTGGAATTGGCAGAAATTAATCATGGCCTGGAAGAAGGTCCTCAGAAAATATTCAACAGTTTGCAGCTGCCACTTTCTTCCTTTTCTCTCCACTAAACACTCCAGCCTCATGCAAACGAGGCAGCTGGGATCCAGGAATCATTCTCAGACTGCTCCCAACTGGTCAGGGAAAGGAGATCAAGCTTTTGCAAAATCATTCAGGGTGCACTCTCCTCCCCTTCTTCCCACCATGTAGATTTTTGTGCTATTTAAAGAGGAAATGTGTTGACAAGTCTTAGCAAAAACTGACTGGGATAGCTGTAAATCCAGAGCACCCATTGGGCTGGAGATCATGCAGAGCAGATGGTGATGCCGGGGGGGGGGTGGCGATGAAAAAGCAGTGGTGGAGCTCTTTCACTCCTTCTGGGAGAGAGGACGTGCCAAGAACATGTAATTGAGGGACAAAGGATAAAGCTAACAATAATATCTCCATCTACCTGGGAAGTTTAGAGGTAAATGGGCTCAGTGTAGGGCCCAAATACACCAGGCTGGGCACCATCTAGTTCTCTGACAGGTGCACTCATTGCAAACACTGGACTACATTTTTTTTTTTTTTTCTTTTTCTTTCTTCTTTTCTTTTCTTTTCTTTCTCTTTTTCTTTTTCTTTTTCTTTTTTTTTTTTTTTCCCCCCTTACTTGCAGCAGATTAAAAAAAAATAACCACATGCAGTAGAATGGAAAAAATGCCAACACTTGATTTAAAAGGCTGTAGGACATGGAATAAAGGGGGTTTCCCCTTGGCACACATGTGTTAGGAGCATTATGTAACCTTGTTTTGTAAGAAGCACACTGATCTCCTGGCAGTGAAAAAGACCCACATATGTTGACTGCAAAAATAGGAAAGTCAGGAATGTATTATGCAGCAATGAGTCTTGCCAAAGTAAGCAAAGTGCAAACATCCCACACTTCCCAAATTATCTTTCTTTTCTGCTTAATGCACTGTAAATGAAATTCAGTTGGACTTTGATATTGTGGACTGGATTCAATCCCATTTATATTGTGCATTGATAGGAACTGATGATAAAATGATATTGTTTGAACAAATAGCTCACTTCCTTTGCAATAATTCTTACAATTGTTAACATATTAATAATTACAATAATGCATTGCATTTATAATAGAGCCTTTCTTCACCAAGAATCCTAATGCTCTTATGACATAAAAGGATTGCACTGTGTGTACACTATCTTAACAGAAAATATATCCAACATCACAACTCTGCCTGTAAATCAGGCTTTAAAACATAAGGAGATTAACTTTCCTACCAATCTATTGCATTTTCAGTGCCTTTTTATTGTTAAATATGGCTCTGCTTATTCCTCCAGATGCTTTCCACCAAAATGAATATGTGAGAAATCTGTAGCATTAGGCAACCTTCCTAGGGGAACTCGTTTTCACTGCTGCAGGCAGTTTGGTTAATTTTGATTTCCCTTGATTTTCAAGACAACAAGTAAAAAAAAACAGTGATGAAGAAGAGACTCCTTACTGAACAAAATTAGTATTTCAGTGGTTCTATTCAGTTATTACTGCTGACAATCTGGGTTTGCAGAAAATATGAAGTAAGGCCTCATTGCCCAGTCTTGAATGAAGCAGGAAGGTACATGCTGGTTTTCACCAAGAAACATATGTGAGGTCAACCCTGAGAAAAGCACTCTTAAAAGCAGACACTGCTGCCAAATATTATTAGACTCTGCATCCTGGAAACTTAGGCTACATATCTCAATTAAAAAAAAAAATCCCTACATCTTCATGTAGATAAACTAACGAAAGGCCTTTTAATTGTTGATTCAATAAACTAGACAGCCTTGCAAGGCTCATATCAATACAAACTTAATATGAATGACTCCCCTCTGCTGAAGCATCAAACACAGGTTCTTTGGAGGAATTTGTTGAACACTGGACAGCTTAATGCTTTCCACCATGTATGGCCTAAAGTCATTGTAAATAGAGTGTGTCCCTTCACTGCCTTCACTGCCTCAGTTTTTTTGAGTCATGGGAATAAGAACAGATGATCAGTACTACCCTGAAAATGCTGAGAAATTATTAATATTTTTCTCTTTTAGGATCTTTATTATTATTATTATTATTATTATTATTATTATTATTAACGGTAATATTGTATTTAGCCAACGTAGATAGTAGAAGTAGTCAATACTGGCACTGCTCACAGGCCCAGTGTCAAGATTTAATCAATTTCTATTCCTACTGGTGTAGGCTTTTTTTCTGATCTAAGAGTTAATTTGCTAGTTGTACCTATTGGCCCTTTTAATCATATGTAAAAAACAGAAAACAGGACAAAGAGGAAGAATGTCAACCACCCATGCTGAAAAGAATGCCAGAGGAAGAAGTCAAACTGCATTTCTAAAAAAACCCCAAATTCTGGAAACTGTTTTTCCAGTAAAAATAAAGCAAACAAAACCAAACCCAAACCTCGTGTTGGCCAAGACTGGAAAATGACCATTCCTTAGGTAAATGTTTGAATAGTTAAAAGAATGAGGGAAAGATGGTGACAGCTAAAATGTTTTATGCATGTGTGATATAACAAGCTTTCTTTACAAGACAGGTGTAATAACAGTGCAAGCTGTAGGAATGCCCTGCCCTGTGAGTCAACAGGCTGACAACATGGCATTTATTTGCCAGTTTAGAACAAGAAGTAGCAAATGGTTTGACTGCAGGAGATGGAACTACAGGGCTAGCATGGGTAAACAAACTGGAAGTATGCATGCTGGAACAGATCCAGGATGCCAGGGTGTTAGCACTTCGAGCTCTATGAAAAATACCATAAATACTGTATTGGCCACAAAGGAGGCAGAATTTTAAATGTTATCCAAGATTGCAAATTGCTCACAGGCCTATAGAGACCAAACAGCAGCAAACACTGTTTCAACCATTATCAGCTCTTGTGGGTTATCAGAAAGGATGTGGGTTTGTGATTGATGTTCTGTAGGGCCAATAGCACAGCCCTAGTCTTCCAACCCTTCCTGCCTCTTTTGAACATCTCATTCCAGGACTTACACCCAGTACTTTGCAGATGAAGGCAAATGTGAAAATAAAGCTTTCTGAAGCAGTAAAGAGTGTCATACTCTGAATTGGTTTTGTATACAGACCTCTCAATTCCCAGATAAGAACAATATCCTAGGAAGCCAGTGAATGAGAAGCAGCACAGTTTAAATTCATGTACACACCCTTAATCCAAATTCACTTCCATAAGGAGATAAGCTTTCTGTAAGTTCACTAATCAACCAGTATAAAAGAGGAAAGCAGAATGGGAGGTGTGGTTTCCAAACTCAATTTTCCAGGATTTACATTTAATTTAAGTCAAAAGTAGAACGAGAGAATTGCTCCCATGCTAGTTTACATCAGCATTTCTTTTTTAACAGGCCAATATTTGGTCATAAGCTCAGTCAAAAAAATAAACTAAGAACCAAGGCATAAAATAGTTGCAAAATTATCATATATTTGAACCACTCAGGATATTGGGTGATGTGCAATGCATTTGATATGCTCAGAGCTATAACCTGCAGCGCCTACTGTAACTCTTGCCTCTGCAGAAACTCACCCTTGGTGAGTTATCAAAAGAAGCTAAATTCTTCTGAAAAACCACAGAATCTTTAGTAACATTTAGAAGGAAAAAACATGACTGCAGCTAGTTTTCACCTATTTCTTAGAAAGTGTGTTGCACAGGAGCATTTCTGGTTTGTGAACCTGAGTTACAATTTAAGAATGAGGAGATTGGTCCATTGTCTTTGCAACTAAGATGCTTCTTTAATTCTGGGCCATTTTTGCAGGAAAACAAAATTCCTTGTTTAGTAGAGCTGGGTTTGTCTCATTACTGCTTTGTTATCTCCAGTGAACACACTGAAAGCCTTTGGCACTCCTACCTTTTTGCAGTGCTGGCCCCTGTGATCTCCCACTGAATGTGTTCTGAGCAACAGGCTGCAGGACTTCTCCAGACTCCTTGTAGATCATCTGCTGCTCCCCAGGTAGCTCCTGTCACTTACACTGACATTGCAAATTTACCAAACCTATACATTTGGTCATCTTTGTTGTGGAACTCAATGGTATGTGATGAAAAAGACTCAGAGCTGGACATGTATAGGAAGAAGGAAGATTCTAGTCCTCTAAAGCTGTTAAAAAGCACTTGCTCAGTCACAGAACATATAAGTTTTGTCTAGTAGTGTTTTGTCCTGCTTTCAGAAATGCAGGGACTTTAAATTGTAGTGCTTCCTTGCAATTAAGTAGGCACAAAAGCTGAACACAGAAATTGTACAGTAAACACTACTGCTTACTGGCATATGGCAAAGAACAATGAGGGCTCAGACTCCCATGCTACAACCTAAGAGCAGCACAACATGCTGTATTTTGGGGTGATTGCATTGTACTGGCACATGATTTAGGGAGAAATAGTTGCTTTTGCCAACACAGAAACAAATTTTCTCCTGCCATTATGTTAGGGCCCCTTTTCACCTCTCCTGTGCAGAGTGTTTGCTGAAGTCTGTCTGGCCAGTTAAGCAGGAGGTTGGCTGTGCTGCAGCAGACTTCTGGAAAGCAATTAAATGATTTATTACTTCTATTGAAAATGGGTTTTGGAAAGCAAACATTTTTCAGTGCAATATCACCACTAGTGACACACATCAGTTTGCTTCTGTAATGTTTTCCTTTAGGACCTCACGAAACATGGCAGAATACCACTGGAGTAACACTTGGTCCACCAGGATATGTAATCCTGACAAGAAAATGTGACGGAGCTAGGATAAAGGAAATGCAGTCAACTTTTCTGCAGTATGAACACCAAAGAGAGTCTGAATTTGTGACAGTGAATTTCAAACATGTGATTCATGAAACAGAGATAGTTTGACAAGCCTCTGCAAATCACTGCCAGGCACAGCAAAAAAAGCCAGGTTGCCTGATTTAACTTCAGGCTTTGAGATTGGCACATTCATGGCGAAGAAAGAGTCACAGATTCAATACGGGGACATTCAGCAACATTACTGTAATTATAATAGAGATATAAAGCTAGTGCTAAAAATCCAGTGTGGGAGCTGAGTTAGGAACACTAGTTCAGGACATAAACTATGTTAAGTGCTCAGTCTGGCAAAGGTCCTGGACATGCCACTGCAGTCATGATTTATGTCAAATCATGTACTGAATGCAAGAGGACCAAGTTTAATTTGGCTCTCTGGACAGAAATACACCAACGGTCAGGAACATGTTGTTCAAACAGGCAATATGGACTTCAATGTGCACTGAAAGTTTCAAGATGGCCTCTTGACTCATGCCACTAAAACTCATGCATCTGGTTTACACTTGAAATATAGCATGACTCTCTAAGTGGAAGAGAGTTCTGAGATCACCGGATTCCCTTCTGGTATCTAGAAAGAATCATATCAGGTAATCCCTCATAAATTTACTGATCTCTACCTTAAATCAAATAGGTTTTTCACCTTTGCCATTTCCTAAGAAAAATTGTTACAGTGCCTTACACATTTGATGTCTTAAAAAAAAAAAAGTCTTATTTCAGATTAAGGAATACAAGGCAAATAGCTCTGTAAAACCTGTTGATTGTTCCACCCTTCTTGTATTGACTTTCTGAATACAGATGATATGTGCATAAAAATATGCAAATGGACTCTTTACCTTTCATCTGAGAAAGCTATCAGCATCAGACCTATTTGGTTTTCTACAAACATTTATTTCTACAGGCACATAATAGAAGGACTATGGTTGTAAGTAGGAATTAAGAGCACTGTAATAACAAACACATGAAATAACAGGATTGGTATGCAATCAAACGGATGTTGTACTTATAAATCTAAAGCTTTACTGCAAACAAAAGAATAACTCTCTCTTCCCACCATTTCTTAATTGTCTCACTAGAGTGCTGCTGAGTGTATTTTTTTCTGCCTTATACTGGCCTAAGTAAAAGCAGTAACACCTGTAACAACAACACTGGATTGTTTCAAATAGACTTTAAAAGGGTAACAAAATCAGCAGTGCTTGATGAGTGATACTTTCTCACTATACCTATATATTATGCTAAAACTGATGTAATGTTATTGTGCTCAATAACTGATGATGTAAATGTATTGACAAAATATCACAGCAATGTGAGGGCAATAGACTGGTGCAAGCAGAAAATGGTTATCAAAATACATTTAGGAAATCATAAGTTCTATCTACAGAAATAAAAGACAATTTAAGAATAGTAAGTATATGCATAATGATTATTAACAAAATTCTCATAATGCTAAATATTCTGATATTTAATGAAATGGAAGACCATCAGGTTATCTTCAGAACCGGCTTTTAAAAGATTTTTTCCTATGTTTCCCTTAAATCCAAAAATAATTTCCAGTAAATCAAGAAAATGTTAACCTAGGATTGACATATGGTCAAACTGTAGTGTTTTTTTCTTAAAATGTAATCTTTGTGGATGTAGTTTAGTCTAATACTCTATCAAAATATGAGAAAGCATTTCAGTGCTTTTAGGTGTAACATAGACTTTTGACTTTTAATATGTTGTGTTAATAGCTTCATTGTTTTAGTTCTGATCTTTAGATATTGTAAAGGAAAGACGAAGACCTACCAGAGTGAATGAACTGGCACTTTATAAACTTTCATTTCTGGAATGCCTACTATACTACTGGTATTCTTCAAAAGCCAGAGCCGAAAAAATATTTTGAATTGCCCCATTGCAATCTAAGTTAAAGAGCTTTTAAAGAATCACTTTATGAGTTTTTTCACCTTACCAATTTTTCATATTTAAAAATACTGCAAAAATTTCAGACCAAGGTTATTTTCTGACATAATATTGTAAACCTGTGCTCAAAGAAAACCAGGATTTATGTAAAAAAGATGCTACACTTGGCGTTTGTAGTAAGCCATGTAGTAACAACATCACTGAAGGGGAAAGATAGACTTGCAAAAAGGTTTCTGGTCCAGTGACGTAATTATGCACAACAATTTATAACAGCAGAAATTACTGTAACTTGTGGTCACTTTGTTAATATTTTGTGGCACAAAAGCCAGGGGTATGGCAAAAAGGTTGAGACTAGCTGCAACTTAAACAACTAGCAAGCCAGTCAGTGTGCCCTGGCACGTTAGAGCCACAAGCCCAGAGAACAAGCAAGGAGGGCTTTTTGTGGCAGGAGGTACTGGAGTAGCTTTCTCTGCCGAAAAGGGGTGCAGAACACTGCCATGTTTTTCACTGGTCTTTGCATTTATTAAAAAAGACCCCAAAACAACAACAACAACAACAACAAACCAACACCCAAAGAAACTTCTACAGATCTTCAGTTAGGTGAAAGCAACTGCTGTTGCATGTTCTGATAAAGAGTGTGTCTCTGGAGAGAACAACATAGAATCATATATTCATAGAGTGGTTTGGGTTGGAAGAGACCTTCAAGGATCATCTAGTCCAATATCCCTGTAAGGGCATCTTTCACTACACCAGATTGCTCAGTGTGCTGTCTCACCTGACTCTGAACACTGCCAGTGATGGAGCATCCACAACTTCCTCAGGTAACTTGTTTCAGTGTCTCACCACCGCTATTTAAAAAAAAAAAAAAAAAAATTCTTCTTTATCTACAATTTAAACCTAACCTCTTTCAGTTTAAAACGTTGTCCCTAGTCACTACAGTCCCTGGTAAAAAGTCTTGCTATACCTTTCTTATCAGCCTCCTTGATATATTGAAAGGTTGCTGTAAGATCTACTGGAGCTTTGTCTTCTCCAGGCTGAACAAACTCACCAGTCAGCCTCCCTTTAGAGGAGAGATACTCCAGCCCTCTGGAACTATCAAGTCTGTGTCTTTCTTGTGCTATGGACTCCAGAGCAGGATGCAGCATTCCAGGTGGGCTCTCACCAGAGTGGATGGTGTAGTGGGGAGAATCACCTCCCTCAGCCTGCTGGTGACACCTCTTTTGATGCAGCCCAGGATGCAGCTGGCTGTCTGGGCTGCAAGGCCACATTGCCAGCTCATTTCCAAGTTTACATCCCCCAGTACCTTTCAGTCGTCTCTGCAGGGATAACTCACCAATAATTAACAACAGAGATTGCACAGATACCAGGAACTGCCCAGTACTTATTACAGCCTGAAGTAATCCCTCTGGAGGAAGGGGAGATGGCTCCTTTCCTGAGACTAATTGCATAGATTTATCTGGGGGAAGGTTTGGGAGGGCAAATGCATACAGAGAGGGTATGAAATACAGGAGCTGAGCCTGCAGCACAGTGTAGACTGGGAGAGAAGGAGCAGGAGCTAACTGCAGCTGAGGGCAGACCCAAAGCCAGATTTGAGAGGTGAGGGACAGAAGGAGGCTTCCCAGGGACCCTGAAGAGAGCTGGCAAATCAGAGGTGCTGGCCAGGGCTGAACTGGGGGAAAAGCTCCTACTCCTCACAAACAGAGCTGACAGGAGACCTATTTAATCAAACCTTTTAAAGTCAGATTCACCTCAGAGCTCTGCACTCCCTCTCAGGGTCATCCCGCTGCAGATTATTATTCTGCACTCTAGTAAATCCAGTTGGAAGATTTCTGGTGGGGATTTTTTTGTTTATTTGTTTCTGGTTTTGTTGGTTTTTTTGTTTTTTGTAAGGGAGAGCCCTTTTTACTTTAAAAACATGCCACTTCAGTGAACTGGCTGCCTAGGCATCCTGTCACACCACGTTTCTGTCACATCGTAACACCACTTTCAATGTCTTCTTGTATCAAATGACAGGTTGGGATTTTCAGAGAAACCTTTTCTCACTTTTAGAGTCTGCTGGTGTAAGCATATATTCCACTCTAAAGGACAGTGCTGACCTATCTCAGGGCTCGAGCTGTACTGCAGACTGGATACATAACTAATTTAGTTTTCTTTCAAAGAAAGCTGTGCAGATGAAGCAAGATCTGCTAGACCAGACAGAAATCTGAACTAGCAGCAAAGATTACATGTTTCAATGTTTGCTCCCTTGTTTTGACTGCAGGAACAAGGAGAAACAGTTCTTAATTACTAATAATCCCTTGCATGCATTATTAACAGACTATTTTGTTCAAATAGCCGGAGCTTGCAGTGTTTTACAAAGTAATTAATCATTGCTGATGAGAATGAAAAACTTTGTTATTTATTTTTTTGTTAGAAGAACCTTTCTCAGGCAAGGCAACCCATGTAACAAGGGAAATAAAAACAAATAATGTAGTTCCGTTTTAAAGCTGCAATAAAAAGCTGTGATTAGAAAAAAAAATCCTGAATTATCACGTATTTATAAATAGAAAGTAGAAAAGAATCAGGCCCAAAGCTATTAGAAACTAGGGAATTCAAAGTGATAAAGAAGCATTGAAATAGAACTGTATTATGGAATCCCACAATATCTACAAGCAAGGATGATATTATACAATGTTGTAGAACTGTTCATCAGATAAAATAACAACTCATTTTTATAGAGCAGACAATTTTGTTACCAGAAGTGCTATGCCATCCCACAATATGCCCAGGCTGCAAAGAAGCTCCTTTCACTGAGTCATATTCTGCAGTGAAAAATCACATCAAAAGCAAGCAGCTTAATTCATTAGTTATTAATAAAAACATGTCAGGAAAGTCGAGCACACTTGTAAGCATTGCACTGAAAGCAAAATATGAGACTGCTGGGAAACCTTTGTTTGCTTTTTTCAACTTCAATGGGGTTTATTTTTCAGATGTTTTTCAAGTCATTGAGCTTGAGGGAAAGGTAAATTAATAGGCATAGCTTCTCCTTCTGGCAGAAACATTTGCATGACCGGTAATTGAATAATTATGCCATTAAGAAAGTGTAGATGTAGGATGAGAATGTGTTTGAAACTGATTTTCCTTCTATAATGGCTATAAGGGTTATTATTATGATTTACTGTGAACGGCAAAACACAGGACACAAAAATGTTACCCAATCAACTACTTGCTCCTGGAAAGGCACAGGCATCTCTCGGAGGATGTCCAGTCCAATTTATTTGGTGATGGAGAAGAACAAACATCCACAGGAGCTACAAGAGCTATCCTTGGTTCTCAGTAAACAGGCTCCAGACAAAAACTTCCCTATAGAGACCAGCACTGCAGGCTATAAAAATTCTTTGAAGGATTTTCCAAACTACTTATTTAGGAACAGAGTGATGAATTATAGCACTTCCTAAAAATTTTCCTGGAGCAACAGTGAAGAAAGATGGATTTATAGCATATATCACTTATCCAGGAAATCTATTCTATGCCTAACCTGAAGTCTGAAAAAACAGCAAACATCATCAAAAGCACACAGAAAGTTCAAGTAGGCATGCTGGAACTAAATTGGGGTGCTTGAGGATGTTAAGGTTTGTGCACTGGTCCTTGAGAGAAATAGCCCTTGGGGAAATGCTAATTCCAGGCCATAAAGTGGCAGCTGGTATGGCTACAGTGCACTACAGTAGCCTTTTGTTTATAGAACAATGCTTACTGCAGGTCAGATTAAACTCTGCTTTTAAGCCAGGTTTTTATGGCATTTTATGGCAGAATAATGTCGAGATATGTAAAGAAGTGAAGTCAAGATGCTGTAAAGGAGGAACAATGGACTTGCCTCAAGATTCTCTTTGAAGAGCAGTGTAGGGAGAAGTGGTGACATGAAACAAATCATTTCAGAGCTGGAACACGAAAGAGTTTATGCACTTCTTCAGAGACCTTCATACACTGAAGCTGAATATAACTTATAAATAAAACACATAGGGATGGCACTAACTTCACTGCTAATTTAGCCCAATTTTAATCTCCCTTTGATTTGCTGGAGTCATGCTAAGGGACATTAATGCAGGTCAAAATATGACTCATTCAGTGTCAGGGTTGAGAATGAGATCAGTTTCTAAGGACTACATCTAAAACACCAAGAAAGAGTAAAGGGAAAATTCAGAAGATGACTATGAATGTTAAAAGCAAGTGAGATTAGGCCCTTTACAAAGAAGCTATGATAAGCTATGAAACTGTTCTCAGCATTAGTCTTAGTAAAACTCAGGGTGAAAGAGTTTTCCACTGAAAGTGGTGCTAGTTGAGATGTTCAAAATACGATATAGGGCAGAATTTGTGGCAAATATCTGGTGCTTCCTGTCACAAATATAATATTGGCATTTGGGATCAAATCCTTACATTTCTTAAATGATTTAGACAAGGTAGGGCTGTACTTACCTCAGACTAGGAAGTCAAAAGAAGGAGAGGTAGGAACATTTCCAGAGGAGGGCTGGGCTGAGGTAAGATGCATAGTAACTAAACAGAAAGAGTACAGTGCTTCAAGTCCTGATTTATACAGACTTTTTTTTTTGTAAATGGGATAAACCTAGCCATTCAGTCTTTCTTGGTCTCTGGACAGGATGCTCTGGAGAATCTGTAGTTAAATAATTTTCTTTCCAACCAGGAGGATATTTAAAAACAGGCCTTTGGAGAAATCAAGCTCGAGTGAAACAGGGTATCTGTGACCAGAAGTGTCAATCCACAGTTACAGGAAGCCACTGGACAGATTGCATTTGGATTTTAAAAAATAATTAAATTACAGCCAGGGAGTGTCAATTAAAATGCTTTACAGACTGCTGAGGGAAATTGGGCCTTCACCTTTTTTAGAGAAAAGGAAAGCGCTTAAGAAATGACAAGGCTTCTGTGGCCTCATGATCAAACTGTGGCCTACTCCTGACAGAAGGCCAATTGCCCAGGCAGGCCTCCAATGTGGCTGCTTTCCTGAGAGGCATTTCGATTGTCAAAGGATTAAATGGCTGTGAGAATGGCCTTGTACAAGGTAAACTGAGACTCTATTGTTGCCCTAAAGATACTGAATAATCAGATCCTTTGAAGTGTAAAAACAAGGAAGATTTTCAAAACTGATACCTTTGTCTTGGTGTGTCTGGAAAATTGTCACAATTCTTTCTCGTAAAGGATGTTTGGGATGCCAGGTATGTAGCAAATATCATGTTGTATATCACTGCACGAAGGCTTTGTGAACTTAAATATTACGATCATAAACAATCACATGAAAGAAACAAAGGCCTCTTATGTTAGGAGGGAAATATAAGCAAGGCCAAGAAAATGTCTTTGAACACACGAATCTGTAGAAGCATCAGGCACAGCTCTCAGACCACTCAATCTTTATTCTCCCCCTTACCTAAAAGATGATCCATCGAATTTGCCAGAGTCTTTTCTTTTCTGGTTCATTACTAATCAGATAACTTTACTGAGTGATATTTAGACAAATTTTTTCATGTTTACCTTGCAACTTTCCAATTGTTAAGCTGGTACACTGAAACAAAGTAGGTGCAGCGTTCTTTTAAACAATCCCTCCTGTATCAGAGGGCATTTACAGTTCACAGTCTTTGTTCTTAGGTCGAGATTCTAGATATCAGAATAGATTGATATCGATAAAGCACACCATAGATAACACTAGGCTGGATTCCACAGCCAGGGGATCACTCAGGAGAGAACTAGGTCAAAGAATAGTGCCTCTCCCCAAATAAAAATTCAGAGTACAACCTGGATTTTCTTCACCTCCTTGCAAATGCCAATAACTAATAACAAAAGAAGAAAAAAAAAATTTAGCTAAACTACATCAAAGTAGTGTTGTGAACTGACCTTTCCAGGCCTCAAACCAATAGGCAAGTCAGAGTTCATCTTATAACAGCAACCCAGACTCAGAACACACCAGTAAAATGATGAAGTGTCTTAGGAATTGCTCACCTGACACGAGGCAGTATCTCTGACAAATATTTATTTTAGCAATATGTGACAGTACTTCCTGCTGTGTTGGCTCAGAGCTGTTCAGCTAGTTGGGAGTACCATCCTCGCATGATAAGGGAAGAATGGCTACAGGCTAAAACCAGCTGAGCCCTGGCCCAGCTGGCTCAGCTGAGCACTGGTTCTCCTGGGGTTACCCTATTGAAGTTTGTGGTGGTGTAAAGAATTCACGCAAAAGGAAGAAACAGTAGCTGGAGTCATGCCACTGATTTTTCTTGAGTTACACCAGGGAAACATTTGACTGGCAGAGACCAGTCAGTAACCAGAAGAGATGGCCTTGGGCTACAGATGAAGGCTTGACCCTGCACACATGAGAAGCAGCCACACAGCAGGATCATGGTGAAATCAAGCTCTTTCAGGCAAGGTCACCTGTGTTTAACTTTGCCCATTCTGATGGGGAGCTTGTGGCAACAGCCTAAAGGACACACAGACTTTCACTGCAGTCCAGCTTGCTCTGTACAAGCAGCAGTGCTGCTGCTGTATGCAGAGGCACAGGCACTGAGCAAGAAGGGCCAGCTTGTCAGCATCTTTATCAAACAGCCTCCAGGCTCATTTTTGGTTTTGTGATGGGAGGGGAGATCATTTGAGTATTGTGTGTAGTTTCAGTCACCACTATATAAGATATTAAACTATCAGAGAGGGTCCAAAGGAGGGCAACAAAGATGGTGAAGCGCCTTGAGGGGAAGCTGTATGAGGAAGGGCGGAGGTCACTTAGTCTGTTCAGCCTGAAGAAGAGGAGACTGAGTAGAGACCTCATTGCAGTTAAAACTTCCTCATGAGGGGAAGAAGAAGCGTAGGCACTGAATTCTCCTCTGACCCATGACAAAACCCAAGGGAACGGCCTGAAGTTGTGGCAGGGCAGGTTTAGGTTGGATATTAGAAAAAGTCTCTTCACCCAGAGAGTGGCTGGGCACTGGAACAGGCTCCTCAGAGAAGTGGTCACAGCACAAGCCTGGCAGAGTTCAAGAAACATTTGGACAATGCTGTCAGATACATGGTGTGACTCTTGGGGTGTCCTGTGCAGGGCCAGGAGTTGGATTTGATGATCCTTGTGGGTCCCTTCCCACTCAGCATATTCTGTGATTCTGTAATATTTACTGACTGTCTTTTAGCTGAAGAAGCTGAAATTCTCATTAAAAAGCTTTACCTTGCTGGCAGCTAAGTAAGACTGCACCTCCAAACAGAGAACCAAACAGTTGCCTTTAAAACCTGGCCATCAGGGCTCTAAGTAGTATCACATAGGTCAGTTAGATGCTGGATTGAGTGAGTAAATGGAGTGCCAAGTGTAACTGGAAATGAAGAAGGAGCATGTGAGATTTCACAGGATCAAAAGCATGCTGGAGATAGAAATATGCCTTTGGTTCAAGCATTTCACTTGCCTGGAAAGCAAAATGCCTGCCAAAAATGAGCAAGAAAGCATGCCTTTAAATCAATGCCATTCTCAGCTTCTGTATAAAATCTCATCATCACTGAAACAGACAAGAGAATACAAATCTAAAGACAGCTGGTATGATTAGATTTGGTTTATTCCCTTCTCCCACCTGAAGATAATGCAGAGATGTGAAAGGTTTCTGATCCTGTTCCTGCTAAGTCATCTTGCTCACAATTATTGATTTGAAGGGCTGGTTGGCTGGTTGATTTGCATGTGTGTATATGACTACTTACATAGTCTGCTTACTGTTCTGATGACAAAAGCACTCAAGAATGACCTCTTCCCCCTCAGGGAAAGGCAAGGAGGAAAGAAAGGAATGTCCTTTTTTTTTGGTGCTGTTCTTTGCATTGTAAAAACATTTGTGCGTTTGATTTGCATCAATAAAAACAGTATTCTGGACTAATGTGAAATTTGTACATGAGCCTCAGTCAAGCAATTGTGCCTTCCAAGGGACCTGCATTGCACAGACAATTAACTGAATTATTTGGAGGTTCCTATAACTTATAATCAAGCAATATCAAGGATCCCCACTATTTTAAGATCAGTAACATCATGATGAAACAGTACAGATCAAAGAAACCTGACATCTGCTGAAAGGATTTATTATGAAAAAGAAGCAAATTAAAGATCCCCTGGAGCTCAAGAGCTGCAACATTTAAAAATGGAAAGCTAAAGTATAATGCCTATCATATCTACCTGGTCAGTTCAAAAGTATGCCCTGCAAAACAATTCTCAAAAAGCATCCACAGCAGGGTGCAGGACACTAAGAAAGTCACAGTCTTCAGTTCTCTTTCAGGTCACAAAAGACAAATTGCTCAAATAACAGAACCATCTGCCTTCCCTGTATACTCTCAAGGTATTGCTGGATCATTTTGATCCCTGTCCACATGAAACACTGTCACCAGTACCACTGATCATGCTAGCTGGGAGTCAATTGTTTGTAACACAAATCATAGTCATGTAATCAGCAGTGAGACTGAACCGACACACAGATCAGAGCTTGATGTTGGCAAAAAAATAAAAAACCCCAGTGAGATAAGGACTCCCAATAAGGGTGCAAATATATTCATTTTGTAGTGTATATATAAGATCCATGTTTTTACACTCCTGATATAGTGCTCACTGTGAAGAAGGAACAAAACCACCTTGACTTCCTCCAGTGACCCAGGGTCACAGCCAAAGTAAACTTGGGACCACTGGGGAGAAGAACAGAAATGCAGCCCTGAACCAAGTCCTGCCTCTGCCTGAACTGCAGCTGTGGAAGTGATTGTTGTTTCCCTTCTATGAGAAACGAAGTGATACATGTGCTTATGGTTTAAAAATGTGCACTTTCTTCAGGCAGGACTTTTGAAAGGCATCAGTTGTCTCTAGAGTGTCTTGTAATAACCTTGGTTTATACATCAGCGTGGGATTAAATACATCAGCCACTTTGCCCCATTAGCAGCATCACTGAAACAGGAGAACAAGTCCTCTTTGAAATGCAGTTTATTCTACAAACATCAAGTAAAATCTTAGCTAACTTCCATAACTGCATATAATACCAGAAAAAAAAGCGCTACTATGGTCATTTGAAGGTTACTCACAGCTGTTCTCTAAACTACTCACTTGCTAGGGAAGGATTAAATGGGAGATGAAGTATTTCCTTTGGTTTATACTCATGTTATCCTCTTTGGGCATTTTGTTTCCACACATCCACATTCATCTACGTACACATATGTGAACTGGAGTGTTTTGTGGTCCGAACAAACCAGTTCCACCTTCGCTTTGTGACTTCTTTTTTCATGGCAGCAAGTGCATTTGTGTTCCATTTCACTGGCTTCAAAGGAATACCTACAGAAATGAGATTTTTCATATCAGTCTGCTGCCTGTTGTCTTCCCAAACCCATCCGTATTTGCTGCTCCAAATGCATGTACTACTAAGGAACAAAATTTCCTATCTATTTTTCTGCTTGTTCATAGCAGCCTTTCCCCAGGATGCTACTGGCCATGCAGGGCCAGACCCTTTGACACCAGTGGGGAAAATCCCAGTAACTTCAGTGGATTTTGGATTAGGCAAGTCAGAAAGGAGCAATTCATGCAGAAAACAAAAGGCAGAAAACCTCCTAGAGCTGTTTCAAAACCATACAAAGACATGTTTTAAGAGCATGTTTAATAAATTTAGCTGACATCTTTCCCAAGGGATGTATTTTCCTAAGATAAGGCACTCTGTCACACTGAAGCCATTGCTAATGACTGCTCTTCTACACACCCAGTTTCCCAACCAGGTCCTTTCAAACAGCAGTAAGGAGACAAACAACTACAGCCCACTGGTGACAAGAACCCAGGAGGACAAGCCACAGAGAAGGACAGAGAAAGGCTTCCTACTTACACAGAGTAGGTACTGCACATCCCTTCACAAAAGGGCACTGGGACAGGAGCCGCTGACTTGCACTTGCCATGCACGATGTACTGCTCCTTCACATTGCGTTTGCATTTGTGTGGTAGGTCAATACCTGGGCAGAACAACACTTCTGTTAGGCTTCTTCAGACTGGGGAACAAATGCTTTGAAAGGTATCTGCTAGTAAACCAAGGACAGTTCATCTTAGTAAAATTTCTCACAACCAAATGCACAACCAAAGCCACAAATGCAAGGGCAAAGAGGTATTAATTCAGCAAAATGATTCCCCACTGGTCAATGTACTTTTCCACTTGTGGACTAGCTTTAGCATCTAAAGATACTGTTGAATCAAGACCTAAAGGAGACAAGAAGGGTTTTGGTTTTTCTAAAATTGCTATAAATTACATTCGTGGCTCTATAACAACCTAGGATTTCTGAGCAGATCCTACAGAAAAACAACCCCAAAACTTTGTTTCTATGCAATTTGCACATGCAAGAACACAGAGGATATTTTCTACAAGTTTCCTTATTGGGGTATAGTTCAAGCTAAGAGTATTTCAGTTATTTAAAAACATAGAGAAGGAGATAAAAAAATTTAGTGTTCCCATTGGAAGAATGAAGCAGATTTTTAGTCTTGGCTGTGAGGTACAGAACAGTTCTGCTGCTGTAAAACTGTCTTTCAGTCTGTGCAATGTGCAGGCTCTCAGTGCATGCAGAAACCGGGCTACAAGCAGGGAAGGACCAAACAGTATTGGAATAGAGAAGTAGTGATTTAATGCACTCACATGTCTTACAACAGCCATCTGAAGACACCTCAACTGTCCCCTGAATTGAAAGTAACCAGAACAGTCAGTTCACATGCATGTAGTTCTAAGCAGACAGTAACAATGATGAGAGTCCAGTTACAGTCCCTAATCTCTAATCCACACAAATACCTCATCAGACCTATTCGTATACCAGTTATATATATAAAGCTGCGTAACAAACCCAAACCAAAACAAATCATCCAGCAATGAAGGGAGTGAATTTTCTTAGAACTATATATCCTCCCACAAGCCAGGTTACATGCCCTGTAATACATGCCTGATCTTATTTAGGTCCTATTGAAGCTGGCATAAAAACCCCAGCCACAGAGAATGACAGCTGGCCCTGGAACTGAGCAGCCTGACCTGGGCAGAGCCTACCCCAGAGCTAATTCAAGTACGTGGCTGTCTTAGTCCCTGCTTTGACCTGCTGTGAAGTCCCAAGATGCTTCTGAAAGTTACTGGAAACCACCAATAGCTGAAAGCCCAGGTATGAATGTTACCCTTACTCATTCATGTTCCACTTCCCCACGTCATGGTAAACCACATATCAGAAGACACTTTGTTCATCAGTCTTCCAAGGATCCATGGTGAGTTACCACTTGTTCAATTGCATTTTATAACACTGATGCTTCTCAAGTGATGAAAAATGCCTCCTTGCTATTGCCCCTTCAAGTTCTAGTGCTTATCCCACAACAATGTAAATTGTGTGGGTTTGTTTGCAAATATTTTTCTTTATTTCCACTGGATAAAGAGCTGGAAAAGCGCATTTCCTTCAAACAAGGATGATCATACGAGAAAGATCAAGAAATACTAATTCAAAACAGCAAATATAACTTCCAGGCCAGCATCAAGGCTCATTACAGAAGTCTTTTTCTGGCTGTAAAATACTTACTGGCACACAGTTTGCTTCTTCAAATGGTAGGCAGACCTTTATTGTGCTAGTCAAAGAAAACTGGCCTGCTGATTCAGTGCATGTGTAGTGAGTACAGTTGTCATATGGATCTTTATAACTCTTTCCAACCTGATAAAAATAGGAAAAAATAATAATTAAAAAAATAATTAACTCCCCCCAAAAAACACACACAAAAAAAGGCAAAAAACCAAAAAGAAAACCAAAACAACAACCCACCACAAAAAAAAACAAAAACAAAAACAAAAACAAA
>VXBB01004609.1:513607-540720 GCA_013399915.1 Illadopsis cleaveri | reverse complement strand
AAAAAAACCAAAAACAAAAAACAAAAACATACAAAAAAACACCACACCAGGCCAATGGAGTATAGCAATAAAATTGAAAAACTGAAACAGTAATAAAGTTAATGAACCAGCTGAGACTGGGTTGCTCAGTTGCTCATATCACTCTGAAATGGCTGAGATGCCTGCAACTCACATCTACTAATTATGTACCAAGCTCGCCCACCACCAGTCTACGCAAAATCACTTCTGTGGCCTCCCAGGGGGAAAGAATGAAAGAATGCCAGAATGAGCATAAAGGTATTAACAGAAATGCCAGAAGGTAGGTGCGTTAATGTTTGTGGGCTAAAATACACACAAAAGAAAAATAACTCTTTCAAAGGATTTCAATAGTTTTTTAATAGATGGAGGGAGTGAAAAAGAAAAAAAGTCTTTGCAATAGAGATTAATGGATAACTCCAAAGCCTCCTCATGCAGAGATAAAAACCATATATTGGAACAGAAAAATCTAGCTTGTAAGATAAATTATCAAGTAATAAAAGGATGAAATAGAAAAAAAGTAGAACACAAGAGCTGTCAGAGAAGCGACAGCATGTAAGACAAGCCACTGGCCGAAACAGCATCATTAACCATACATAGGAGTAGCAGGCTGTAATAAAACCAAAGAGCTAGAATCATGGAATCATAGTATCATTAAGGGTGGAAAAGACCTCCAAGATCATCAAGCCCATCCTTTAAAGGCTCAGCTCATGCCTACACAACATTTCCAAGACATGATGTATTATCTGTGTGTGTTACCAAGTCACGGAACACTACCGCAGCTGTGTCACTTGATTTCTGCCTCAGCAGATTCAGAACCAGTGGCAGCACAGCTGTATCGGCTTGCTCACGCTGTATCCCTGTATCTCCAGGGCAAGATAACGAAACTGCTTCATATGGGAGCAGTGTGATGTGACGCCAGCATATATATCTCTGCAAGAGCAGTATTACACCATGTCACCGTCCCTTCCAAATTCTTTTTTGCTATTTCATGTCAAGAGAGAAGTGGAGGTAACATGATTTCCATTCCTGCCAGAGAATATAATTTTCAACATGGTAGTGCCTGTGAGATGCATACAGCAGGGAACAGCTATATAAACATCTACATTCACTTCGGAAACACAGACATTTTTATGTCTCCTAGAGGTCCTCCCAGGCTTAAAATGCATGACACTGTTTGAAAAAATGCTAAGCTTTTTTTGATAATTCAGCCTTGTGTGCAGAGCAAGGGAGTGCTTACCTCAATGGTCACATTGCCAAATGGAAAATTTGCCACACATGCCACTTGCTGGCACTGGCTGCAGCACTGACCCTCCTCTTCCACATAGCGAAAACCCTGTGGGAATAAAGGCTCCATTTACCCATGTTTACTTGTGTATTGTTGCTGAAGCATCTTTGGACCAAAGCTACACTGAAGATGGCAGAGGAAATGAGTCAACCTTCCCATTTCAATTTTGTTGTCTTTTGAAACCTGTTGGAACCACATTAAGCCTGGCAATCAAAGCTGGTAATTTTTCTGCCTTACTGACTTCCGGATACTTCAGTTGCCATAAAGATCCTGTCATTGGCTAGTCTTCTCTTCAGACTAACACATGTAAGAGGTCAAATAAATTAATTTAGCACATGATTACTTGCACAATCTGCTACCACTGCTTGGTCTGATATAATTATCTACAGGAACTATTGCTGTCAGACATGTGAAGATTTTCTCCCCTGTGTTTTAGGTATCCATTGGTCTTCTGGTGGTGGTGGGTGTGGCTGGCTTCAGGAAAAAGTGTAATGAAAGCTTTTGTCCATTTTTAACATTGGTGGCGCATCTGTCCTTACCTGGGCATGAATGGAAAAGCAACCACCCTGCTTATATTCTGTAAGAGACTGAACACTTGAGTGCTGATTCTCACGAGTACTGAGAAGTAACTATTCCCCGCCCACAAGTGAAAGTGTCTGGAAACATATAAACCACTGTGCAGTTTCCTCACAGTCTTCATTTATGAGCTGACAATGGACAACATCAACAGAATGACACAAACATCTTTCAGCAGTCAGACTTTAACAGGTGCCCTCAGGGCACCTTTCCAAGGGTGACTTCTTAAATTTGCTGGAGTAAAAATAACCAGCACCCTAAAAAGGACTTAACAAAACAAGTAATAGAAGAGTCTATCCTGCTGTGTTGCAGAGATAAAGCAGTTACACTGTCCCTGTTTTAGCTCAACAGCCATTGTGGTCAAGGAGGCACTGACCTGCTGACAGGTGGTTTGGCATTGCACTGGAAGGCACTGGATGCGGTTGGTCTGTGTCACAGGATCCTGCTCATCCGTGCACACACAGTTCTCACAAGAGCTTTTAGGCACCATTGCCCCTGGCTGGAAATATGGGGAAGAGAGAAAACTATGACAAGAATTCATAAGGTTCTGGAATAAACACCCCCCTGGCTTATCAAAAAACCAAATACTTATGAGGTTTATTTTTGGAAGAATTTCCTGAAATGAATATACATCCAGATCTCTAAAACCTCACCACTGGTATCACAAAATGAACATAAGGCTGACACTCCCAAGTATATCAATGATGTTAAATGAGTTCTCATAAATTCCAAGCATCTATTTTTGGTCAGTTTGACCAAGCAATAATCTTACAACATTCAATGAGATTTAAAATTTGTGTTCAATCATTATTCTGACTCATTGACTCTAAAGGAAAGATCACTTTTAGTAAGCAAGTTACTGGTCTCTAGCATTACCTATTCAGTAACCTATCCCAGAATCACAGATTGCTTGGGGTTGGGAGGGAGACTACTGCCAGGGAAGAATTACAGGCCACTCTAATCTTGCTTTTCGTATGAATGTTGAAAACAAGAACTTCAGATAGTTCTGACTCAGGCAACATAAACTCATAGGAAGAAGTGTCTGGAAGAAGACCTACCTTAAATTCAACTCCTTCAGAAACACATACACCTTTTGGTACTGTAAGGAAAAAAAAAAAAATGTTGTGCCAGGAATGACGCAGTAACTGTACTCATCTCTGAATTGTGAGTGATTTAGAGAAGTCAAATAGTAGAGCTGAACTTAATAGCACAAGAGGGGAAAAAAAGCAACTAGTATGTGGTATGAGTTAGTATTCAGAAACCCACATGTAGCATCTGCTTAGATGTTATGTATCAAGTGAGGATAATTCTCTACCCTGGTATTTTCCATAAGGTAAAATCTATTTGCCATGTGGGGCTTTTTTACCAATACTTGAAATTACTTGACCTTTTCTCTATTGTTAACCACCATGCTAGTAACAAAGCTAATGGGCTTATGTGTCTGAATCTGGAAAAATAATTTGGCAGCAGAGCTTGTGGATGGGTTCAGTTTAACCATCACTCAGTACATGGTCAATACCTTACACTCCCTGAATACCGGCTACAGAGAACCTGAACCAGTTATTCTAACTCAAAGAAGGGAGAGAAAAAAAAAAGAATAGCCCAATTGTAAAGGCTGTGAGGGAAAGGAAGAGGCTCCTGCCATGATGTTAACTCATTTGAAAAATCAAATACTTCAAGGAATAGATAAAACACCTTAAAAAACGAAGTACTTACTACAGGAGAAGATGGGGCAGCAGCCATCCTCAGACATAGAAACCACTGGCTGGAAACCTAAGTCACATGCTGTTTTGTTGATAATGCAGGTTTTTATATCACATTCTGCAACAGACAGCAGAGACAAAGTAAGCCAAACCATTCCATCCAGCAGTTTTACTTGCAGACAGAGCTTGAAAAAAACCATCCTGTTACCACTGCCAGGATCCTCTGTCCTGTGTCTTGGTATAGATACTGGGAATGGCCAGGTTTAGGAGCAGGAAACTCCTGTGTTGTGGTGGGCATTTGGGACTGGGAGGGTGCAAATGCAAAGCTGAGGGCAAACATATATCAGGAACCTCCACAGGAAGCCTTAGGGAAGCCTGGAAGATGAACACATCTTCTCTTACTGGGTGAATCTCTGTGGAAGGATCACCCTCTCATCTCAGGACAAGAGCCAAAGAATCCTGTGGAGCACCTGCTGCTCCCAATGATCCACAGGAGATTTTCCAGTGTAAATATCTGTCAGCTCATGGCACTAATTTAGAGTACAAGCTGGACCAGAGGAGTTCTTCCCTGCTAGCAAGAGCTCCTGGCATGTAGATGGAAGAAATGACCACTCCAGTGTGCTTATTTGAATCTGCTACCTGTGGGACACCACGTCTCACTTTAGGATTACTGACGAAGGCAAATGATGCCATATTATGGCGTGTGAAGGATCTACTCACCACAGACTGTCTCTGTGCAGCAGGGGTCCTCCAGACGAGGTTTTATTTTGCGTACAAAGCCTTCTTTTGAGCAGTTGACCGGTGGAGATGTAGCACAAGGGCGGGGTAAGCAAGAGATGTTCAAGGTCGCTTCATCACAAGTACAGTATTGACAGTCATGTTCCCAAGCCTCTCTAGGCTATAAAAGCAAGAGGGATAGCAGTTCAGAGAGCAAAACCTGGAAGCATTATATCAATGAATGCCTGCTGCAAGCCAGTGTAGGACTGAGTTGACCTAATTTATTGTGTAGGAAAATTGCAGTTCAAATCCCAGAGGGAGAAGAAGGGAACAGTAAGATCAAATGCCATTATTTGCCACTTTCCTTTGCAGGTTTATGTGTTTCCAGGAGGAAAGCCTGATACTTCTACCAGGAAACTGATTCCCACAAACTTCTCCTTCTGTTTCTGTACCTCAAGTGATTAAACAAGTTCTGGAGTTAATAAGATCTTCTGGTTTTGTCCCCATATCATTGCAGCTCACTGTTTTTTAAGCAGCAACTTATGCAGTCATTTTTGCAGAAGGTCACAGAACACAGATAAACTTTAAAGCCAGTATTTTCCTTTCTCTTACCTGTTTCACTGACCCATCTTGTGCAGTGCAACCTATAAAACGAATTAGATGTTACTTTAAAGGTAACTCAATCAAAGAAAACAGAAGCAGAAAAACAGGAACAGAAGGAAGGTATTGAAGTCTGAGGAACAGCCACAAGGAAAAAGAAAAATTCAGAGTGCAGAGTCACAGGCTGTAAACACAAAAACATTTTAAATATGCTATTCTTTGTTCTTTTGAAAGTTACACTTTCTGCATATAACAGCAGGCAGAAACTCTCAATCTGGAATGCTTCTAGCCTCACCAGAAAGGGTCAGTAACAAGGTCTCCCCCATTTCCTCTGTACCCAAAACAACTTCCTTAATGTGCACTTTCTAGTCAGGCCCTTACCCCCACTTCCCATAGCACAATTTATACCATTTCTTACCACAAACAGACACACAAATGCCATCATGATCATTCAGCAGAATTTTTCCATCAGGACAGTAGCATCCTTCAACAAACACTGATGTGCTATTTTGGGAGGGAAGGGTGTCCATAACGACTCCTCTGCACAATCGGAATATAAATGAGAATGAATGAGAGGCAAAAACGTAGCCCAGGGCAATCAAGATACCTAAATCCCAAGGGAATGTGAACTTCAAACTTCTCTGGCAATTTTCACATTATGGACTTGAAAAACCTCTTATAGGAAATGACCCACCTGCTGAAGCAAGTGTTTCTTTTTGCTTCCCCGCATGGCTTGTACACCTGATCCTGAGGACAGCTGGCCTCTGTGGAGTATTGTAACACACAAGTTAAAAAGCCCAGACCCACAAGTACCCTCCGATGCAGGGGCACGAAGGGACAAAGCGCCCAGGCAGCAACTTCCCGGGTCCACACAGCCCGGCAAGGGGGTCCCTGAAGCTCCGGCAGAGCGGCCCATGGGGCCAGCAAGGGGCAAGCGACAGGACCAGCAGCTCTCCCCGGATTCGTGGGGTGGCCCGAGCAGGGCAAAGCACGCAGAGAGAAGCAGTGTGTTGCCATCTAGTGCCCAAGCTGAGGGGAACACACAGAACTCCGCGGCTGAGCTACGCTGGAGACACTGTGGGCCTGCTTCCCCCTTGTTTTGCACCAGGTCTGGACTGGAACAACCTCTTTGATTTGTTCCTTCTTTTTCTCAGATCCAGAGCAGCAGGGGAGGACAGAGCAGATCAGACTTGCTTCACCCCAGGGGGTGTTTTCCAGGCGTAACTCGCTGCCCATTCCCAGGCTCCGAGCACTCCCATTCCCAGGCTCACCGCACTGCCCGTTTGCCAGTCTCCTCCAGTCCACGCAGACCCCGTGGAGCCCGCACAGGGCCGCGTAGGTCTGCATGCTCTGGCACTCGGTGCTGGGGTGCTCCTCCGAGCACCCGCTGGCCACACACGCCTCATAGTAGGGCTGGGGGGGGACCACGCCGTGGCACTCCGTCAGGGTCCTTCACAAAGCAAGGAGAAAAACCTTGGGCTACTTCCAAGGAAGAATTCAACTCAGAGCCAAACCATCCCACTTGCCCCAGGCAAAGTCTCAAGGTACAACTATTAATTGTTCTCATAGGCAGTACACCCCCACAGCTTACTAAAGAATGGGCTTTACCTGCCATTCTTTGCAATGCTTTGAAAGGAAACAAACAATATTATGTTGGAGGGCTACCTGCAAAGACTCCTACACAGCTCATAGCTGTAAGTCTGTATGCTGACAGTTTTATGCTAGCATGTTTGAAAATCCTGCTTTAAACTGCAAAATTATTTTAAAAACAGACACACATATTTGCTTACTATATTCTGACTGTGTTTCATATCATTCAGAGCTTTCAGATACTGAATTATAGCCAGTTCCCACTTGGCGTCTCCAGAACTGACAGGCAGAGGGAGTGCCAGGCAGCAGATCATTGATTTTGCTGATGCAGCTGAAAAATGTCTGCCAAGCTCAAGAACACATACAGTTCACTGCTCAGTTTCACAAGGTCTGCAAGACTTTGTATTTTCTTCATATCCTAGAATCAGTTCACCCAAGCCATTTAGTGAAGAATGAAATTACCCTGTGGACTTATTTTTTGATACTTTTGAGAGTTGTCTTACCAGATGATTTTACACAGATTAGAAGGCACACAATGCTGATGATACTCAATCTTTGATGGTCGTGAGACACCAGGATTACAATATCTGTTGGTAGGATATGGGACTTTCCAATTTAATGCCATTTCTTTGAATGACTTGACAACCTCACCATTCCTCTTCATAGCATCATCAGACTTATGGTTGGTACAGGTACCTGGTAGCAATATAAAAATGACAGCTCAAGAACAGTTGATGCTGATGAAACTACTTTTAGAGAAAATCTGGGGGGAATTCTCCTTGTGGGAAGGGAACAACATGTGGAGTTCTGGATATATTCACACGAACTGTTTCTAGGAAGAGAAGGCTCGAAGAAACAGTTTGCCAGCTACTCATGAAAACCAGAATTGATGTGTTGGTTGATACATTTCTCCTGGTGGGCAGAGTAACTGAGATGGCACAGGACTCTCCACATTTCCTACATTCCTGTATGAAGTAGATACGATGAAAAGGAAGGGCCTAGAAAAGTTCTATCTCCATCCCCCAACAGACTGTGAACAGAATGAAAGGATATGACTTAAAACTACATTTCCTGATAGTGTCTTTCCATTAAATAAATTTATTAACATTTGTGAGTTACAAGTATTTAGGGATTTTACAAGGGAATGAGAGATACAAGGAGGAAAATTCAGAGCATTAATTTTTGTCAGCAGATGAGGACACTCACCACAGAGTCCCATGGTATTGTTATAAAACTTGCTGAAAGGGAGTTTTATGTAAAATGCAAGTCGACTATAGGAGATGTAAACCTCTAATTCAGGTATTTCAATTATGGCATAAAGGCCAGAACTGGTTATCCTGATACCATTCTTGAAAATGTCTGGAACAACTTTCTTATCATCAAACAAAATCTAAAAAGAAAATAAACAAAAGGTTTTATGGACACTCTTTCATTGAGTAAGGTATATGATCAGTACAACTAGAAAGCAGAGCAGTACAAATTCACCTTAGGTGCACCAAGTGGTGTCTGTCAAAGGCAGTCATTTAAGCAGTTGTCTAATATACCTTTTTAATATGTTGTAATTTATATTTGAATACTCATATCAGGACGAAAACCACAATTTTCAGTTATGTGATCATTTCCCAGATTTTTAGAATATACAGATTTTATTGACACAAAGCAAAAAAGAGAGAAGAAGCAAAGTAATTGGATTTTTTACCCATAACGTATTTTACATTATTTTAATCCTTTGTCATTACAGGACATTTGGCAGTACAGTAATATAACTACAGCAAAATAATTTTGAGAATTCATTTAAACACAATACTTTACCAAGTTTGTTTCTTTTCCATGTTCCCTTGCTTGTGTCAGAATAACAACAGATTTGGAGTAAAAAATGATAAGGGACATTGAACAAATTGCTCCACCAGTGGCAGCACAGTAGTAGTTGTCTATGTGAATCCAGAAGTTGTGAGAGTCAGGATGAATTGACTTCACAAGGACATAGGTGCAGTTTTCTTTAAAATGGTAATATGCTCCATCAAAAGTCACATAATGCTCATTTCCCCATCCACTGCAAATACCTAGAAGACAGAACAACAGCCTTCAAGTTTGACTTCTGAGCTACCTGTAAGTACAAGTTGGTTTTAACCTTTTTGCTTGCTTCCGGTCAGAGACAAAATATCCAGTTTGATGAAGAAAAATTACTCTAGCAAGGACATCTGCTTTCAACAGCCAAGATTTCAGGTGGGATTTCTGTTCTGTTGTATCCTACTGAATTGATATGAACATAATATAGATGTTGACCAGATAGACTTTTCTTTTTTGAGTCCCGGCTGAACATAACATAAATTTCAGGAATGCTCCTGCCACTTACACTGACACTCAGAGATTTGACAGCAACCGGTTTCATCCGAGTGTTTTGTGAATGGGAAACCGTTGACACAGACTTTCAGTTGCTGAGGTGGGCAAGTCATCACAGACAATTTGATATTGTTTCCATCTCCCAGGCAAGTGGCAGTATGGCAGTTTCCAAAATTCCATGTTTCATTAAACAATTGATTTAAAAAAAAAAAAAAAAAAGGGAAATAATAAAATAATGTCACAAAATCTTTAAAATCACACACAGCAACTACATTCCATTCAGTTAATTGTCCAGCATGGCAAAATTTGGTGTCTACCTGGCTCTGGAAACCAGGCAATATGAACCATATAGGAATCAAGAGAGCCTTGATATCTACTTTTTTAGGTGTATATATTAGGGTCCTGACCACTTCTCATGGTAGGACACTGCCAGGTGTGGCTTCCTAGTCTTTGTTCAGTTTAGGTGGCTCTGCTCACATACAATCATTTAGGTGTTTCAGGTGAACAGAAGAATCTTCAATGAATTCTTTCAGTGGGGGTTTCTGGCATACTTCTACGTCATCTCATTCAGCCACACCTACAGCCCAGCTGTAGAACTGGATACCAGCATCAGAGGAGAACACCAAATCTTGGCTGCAAGCAATGCATGAATGGTGGAATGATGAATGATGAAACACATATTCAAAGCCTCTCACCTTCCTGGGAGGAATGAGTGCAAGACAATCACTCACAGAAGTCCTTGTGGGAGCAGGAACTTGGTTTGTTATGCCAGGAGCAGGTGTTGGTGGACAGGTTTCAGAATGTGGATCACAGATCTTGAGGGTCTCAGCATGACCAGTTTTACATTCTGCCCAAATTAATTCAATCTGACACGATTTATTGCAGACAGAGTAAGCACAACGACCTGATACATTTACTGGCAGAGAAACATTTTCTCCTGCAAAGGCAAAACCCAGTTGTTAGCCTGAGGACTATCTCAGAGCAGCTGCATTCTCAGCCCTGCATCTAACTATCTGTACCCAATAGCCATGCTCAGGGGGGACTGTCTGTCTGCAGCTGATTCAATGGTTGAACTGGACAGCAATTCATCCAAATGGCAAAGACTGAGGGAGAGCCACAAGGCCTAACCTGAAAATCTGCTCTTAGGTACATTGGAAAGAATTGAAAATGAGTACAAGAAGAGACAATGCTGAGTATATCACTGAGTGCATCCACTCTTCATAAACACCAGGAGGTAAGTGAAGCAGGAGCTGCTAACAGATGAAGAAGAGTCTTTCCTCCCCTGCTTTTGGAATATTTCTGTGAGTTATAAGCTCATGTTCAGCAGTTTGGGATTCAGGGCTCTGCTGACATCAGCCACTGCTATAAGTTTCCTTACACCAGGGGTATTCAAACTAGAACCAAGTTTTTGGATATGGGAGAGTAGAAGTTATGAAGGTGTTAGCTACAAAATTCAAAGATATAACAACATCTGGTAATGTCTAACTGTGACAGGCAGAATGAGCACTTGCTGAAGCACTTTTATGTACTGTCAGTACATCTTTCCATGTCAATGATGCAGAAAAAATTTTGCATGATTTCTCACCCCTTTGTAGCAATTGTCCATTGTCATTGCAGAAGCAGGGAGTGGCTACCTCTGATGAGGGAGGTGCAGATGTTACATATTGCCTTTGTGGTTCTGCAGGAAATCAAATCCATTAGTGTTTAAATCCTCTACTATTCTACTTTCAAGCCCTAAGACGTCTCTTACATTCTCTACAACCACAAAAAAAAAAGAAACAAAAAAAAAAAAAAAAAAAACACAAAACCCAACCCAACAAAAAAAACCCACTTTTTTTTTACCCTCCCTACATTCTGTACATGTCCACACTGAAACCATCCTCTGTATTTATAAACACACTCTATTACACAGGATGGTGCTGTAATACTACACACGCACCCTCTCACTTCTAGTTTTTTTTTTCCTTTATGGAATACAATAAATGCCCCTTCTTCTGTCATTTATTCTTTCCAATTCAATGTTTTTAGTCCTGCAGTACTTCACCTGACTTTGGAGAGGTGATTCCCACTGGCACTCCATTTGGACTTTTAGTGCTTTCTTTCAAAGGAACTGTTGGTTTAAACAGAGACCGATCATGTAGACATTTTACTATGCCATCTACAGTCTGCTTTCAATAATCCTTCCTTTTCTAGGTATTACTCCATTGTCCTTATTCCACTTGTTAATATTTTCAGTAAATATCAAACACATGGGCTCACCATCAAGTATTTAGCTCTTCCACTCACATGAGTAGAGAAGCGAACTTAATTTTCCTTGTTAGCCTTGTATAATTTGCTACCAGGATAATACATATATTTTTTAGTCACTTATTTTTATTTGTAGCAATCGTGGCAAATTTCCCACTTATCTTCTTTTTGCTTCCTAGTTTCTGCTTTTTCACATTCCATTCACTCAGGAAAATTCCTTTTGAATAGGAGTTAACTGCCAGGAAGTTTTATTTTCGTATTCCAGTGATCTGTATGAGATTCACTTATTCCAATGCAGAATAGAGTACAATAAGAACTGTAGAGTGTTATAGGTTATAAGAAGGAGAAGAACAAGATGTAGAAGTGTGAAATATTGAGACTGACAACATCAGATTGTCAACTGTGATATGTTTAAACTTATTGTAAAAGTTGTAATGAAAAATCGCTGAATCTTTCTATTCTCCCTTAACCTCACTGACAGTAAGGTCAGCAAGAATCTATAAAAATTACACTTTTGGTCCTTACCACAAGACCCACAAGCTCTGATCCCTCAGTTTTGAAACTTCAACAGTCTTAAATTCTGCTCTTATCCTTGACATGCTTTTTCCAAAAGAGTCTTTTTAAAAGATAGATAAATCTTGTTACCATTACGGACTTCTACAGAATCACCACCAAGCCTCTTATCAATCTAGTACCTTGTGCTGGTGTAGATGGAGTTCTGCAGGGGGTAACTGTTTTAATGATCTGTCCATTAGGGCCACAGACAGCTTCACCACACTCGGTCCCATACACATGGCTGTACACAGTTTCATTTAAGGTGTAGGTCTTCCCATTGTAGCAGCAAAGACAAACTGAGGCACCAAAAGAGAAAATGCCATGGCAACAGAGGACTCTTGCAATGTAAATACAAGTGAAAAGCTAACCAAATTCTGCATTTACCCTTCTGAAGCTCACAACATCAAACATGAGTTACCTGGCAGAAAAACTTTGTCAGTTTCTGCTTGAGAAGCTGCACTGGAAGTCTATCTCATTTATTTAAGGTGTGTTGGATTTTTCTGGTTGCTGGTGTTTCTTGGAGTCAGCTTGCATAGAGGAATAACTGGTTGGTAAAAGTGTCAGTACTGGTACTGGCCCAACCCGTCATGGAGCACAGGAGTACTCCCTGTGGGCAGGCAGTGTGACTGGGATTACTGCCTTCCTGAGTGACAAAACCCTGGCTCAGGAGGTGTTGCACAGCCATTTCCATCCACAGACGATGAGCATGCAGTGGTACACAATTTCATTTAAATATATGAGAAGCTCTCCAGATTTTGGAGACTATATATGTAAGAACCAAAGGAAGGGTGTCTATTACTGTAACAAGGTCAGCTAAACTGCAAATGTGTTATCTACTGGGTCACCCTGCATTTTGGGATGTGATTTTTCCCACATATGGGAATGAACTGATACTGTACCTTAACCAAATGTGTTCTTTAGGTACACAAACATGTATCTAATAAGCTGGCTGTCTTAGTTTATTTTATTAAATGAATGGTTAGGAAACAGCACTTCTACAAGATTTGTCGTGTTCTAAAAGTACTTATTAAAAGGGGGATCACGAATGGCCTGCTACAGACTACTATCTGTCTTCACTGACTACTGAGGAAGTGGAAAAGTGGAAAAGTGGTATTAACCTGGGTAAGATGAATCCTACATTTCACACCTCATATCCTCCCCATGATTATCCTTTACACAGTTCTTGAGGTCAAAGGCTGCATTTTGCTTATCAACGTATATCTGTGCTGCTGTGTACCCACATATTAAACTACCTGTCTGGCCTCCTATTACCAGTATGTTTGCAGTAACATGTGATGTTGGGTTGTTTCAGTCCTGCCATCACTCAGTGCTTTGTGAGAGTGGTGAAAAATTACCTTCGGAGTCTTCAGCACATAGTTTCTCTTTGGGATCACTGAAGAGAAAGAGTAAAAGGAATTGTTTTATTGAAATGAATTAGTACATGGAATAACAATGTCTGCAACTGTACCTACTTTTACAAAAAATCTGCTCCTGGATTTAATGGTAATTGCCACTGCCTATAAACATTAACAAAACATCTCCTCATTTGTACTTTCCTGTCCTGTTCTACCTTTCTCACCATCAACTGACCTACCATGAAGTGCAGTTGAGGAGGGAGACACACTCTCTGCTCTCCTCATCAAAATACGATTTGTCAGGGCTACACTCTGGGTAACAGCCTGGAAAATTAAACAAAGTATTCTTAGTCAGAGTTCTATAGATACAGGAAAACACATAAATACCTCTACCATATATAGATTTGATCCCCAAATGAAATGTGATTCCAGTATGAGTGTTCTTTTTACTACCAATTGTTTTTCCAAGTGTTCTTTTTACCTCTCTCCCCAAAGTTTTAGTTTACATTTGTTAACAGATAATTATTCTTTGCAAATTTATATTGAATGGTGTTTTATCTCTCCATGTATTTAAAGGCAGCAGGCAAATGATGCTATGAATGGCACCATCACACAGGAAATTAGCAAGGCATGGTCAATGAGCCTCTGGGACAGATGGGATAACCTTTCAGTCATCTTGACACTTCAGACATTTAAAATCAGACTAGTAGCTGCAACTCCCATAAACTGCATTAAAGTCAAGGAAGAATTACCTTCTAAACTGTATAGCAAGTTCCCACATTTCCCTTGTGGGTTCCTGCAGGTCCTTAGACAAGGGGCTCCACAGGGTTTATAGAACCACTCATGTTTGTCAGGTGGATTGTAGTAATCGCAGAACACAGCTAGGACAGAAGAATAAAAAACATTTTGGTCTCAGACACTGGGCAGGGACTATTTTTAAATCTTGTTTAAAATATGTTAATTAGATAAACATGATAGAAAGAGCTTGTTCAGTCACACATGCATAGTAATGTAAGTGTTCTGCTCTTCTGTATCCCCGGTGTGCCTGAGCACAAGGGGCACTGCTTTCTGTGTGCATTTCAACAAGGGGCACTGCTTTCTGTGTGCATTTCAGTGCAGTACTTACGGCAAATGGCAGGGGTTCTCCAGTTGACACAGACACCAGCTCTGCTGCAGCTCCTCGAGTAAGCAGCCACTGAGGTACAAAAGCACTCACAGTCTCCCACACTGTCACAGCCACAGAAGTCAGACACACAGGACTCGTAATATGGAATGGGGTTCACCTGTCAAAACACCGACAGAGCTGTCACCACCGCTGTATCTGCTACACTGTGTTTTAATGAGGGAAAGGGCTCTGAAATTCTGTCATGCACTGATGGTTTGTGACAGACTGGGATTTTCATGAAGGAGCCATGATATTTTACAACAGATAGATTTCTATTTTCACCTGCCTGGTAGAATTGGACTCTAAATCTTCCTATTCTTATATGTGTAATGCTGCCATTTACACTTAAAATGCCTTCCCAGTGTGATTTCTGCAGGACTGAAATACCTTGTTTTGGCTTAGCACAACTACACAGTGTGTGCACTCTTCAACTGAGAGACAGTGATTAAGTGAGTATGAAAGGAAATCCTATTTCCACTAAACTTCATGTCTCTTGGTTTTTAACTATTGCCAACATAAACTAACAAAGGAAATTAAGCCAAGTTTGTTTCTAAAATTGTTTAATGAAGTGCACTGAAGCTTTGTATAGACATTCTAATTAAGAAGAGTAGCCTTGTTTCTGTTTAAATTAATTCAATTTGTGACTCAAATAAACCAAATAATTAGTCTCTTTAGATAACTTGAATGAACTTCCCAAGGATCACCATACAAACAGTCCTAGACTAACTTATCTCTACATTTTATAGATACCTAACTTTCTACTTCTGGTGGCCAGCTATTATCCTCTATCTTTAGTTGTTCAAAACGGGCACTGCTCTTTCCTCAATACTATGCAACAGGATTTAACTGGCATAGCTGTGAAGTGAGGTTTTGAGAGAGGTAGCCTTGTACTCCTGTATAGTAGCTTCAATACTAAAAATGTGCTGCAAATGTGCTGCAAAACAGCAACAAGTATCTAGAGTAAAACTATTGAGGATGAGAGAACAGGATTACCTTGCTGTGACAAGCTTCAAAGATGTTACTCTTAATGATGCTGCAGTGCTTCTGTCCCAGGGCAGACTTGAAAGGCTGATCTGCACACAGGTCTGTCATGTTTATGTTTGAGCAGGTGCTTGTTATTTTCCAGCTATTCCCAAACTCCTGGATGCTCATCTCCATGGACTGCCCTCTGGTTGTGAAGTCATTCCTTGAGCGGCCATCAAAGTCACCACAAAGACCACAGACTTTTCCCTGTGTAATTTGTGTAGGGACAGTAAATGCTTTGGTTATTTTAAGTGCAGCCCACTCTTTGACAGAAATAAATTACAGAACCTGTAAAGGCAAAATAGGTGCAAGTTTCTAAACAGGCAGCAAAAAATGGCTTAGAAATAGTTGGACTTCAAGTGACAGAAATATTAATATGTTACCAATATTTCTAGCCCCAAATATTCTGGAGTGTTTTGTACTGACTGAACAGTGCAATAAAACAAAAGATACGGCCTGCTTGCTGCTTCTTCTTGTCCACTAAACCAAACTTTTTCCAAGCCTTTTTTTCCAAGCTCTACTTTTCAAACTTGGGCTCCAGTTCTGGATGCATAATTCTGAGTTTGAAATCGTAACTCCCAGTCCCCCTCTACTTACCTGGAAAGATGGTGCCACGTGAACAACAACAGTAGTCTTTTGGTCCCACATGAAGTTCATCCCTTGATTTGTTTCAATTACAATATAACCTCCTCTGAGGTCCACTTTGTAATTTTTCTCAGCTCCTGGATCAGTGGCTATCTCCTGAATTCTTCCTTCCAAGAGCCTTATTTCACTGCTCTACAAAGGAACAGATACATGGCATGGAAGGAAATCAAATAGAAAACTTAGTGCAACAGCACTGGCACTCTGCCTCTCATTCTTTGTCTGATTTTTCTGTCATCTTAGTTCTCTGCCTTGGTAGATAGGTGAGCCACAGTCACAGATGCACAGAGCCTATTGTTGTAAATGCACATACACAGTGTTGTTGACTCCTTGCATCTTTCCCCTCATCCAGAGAAGTGTTCAGTCCCTGTTAACATCAAATACCTAAGCCTTTGCCAACTACCTGCCTTAGCTTGCTGGCTGTTTGACTTCCATAGGTACTCTTTAGCAGCAACTGAGACCGAATATAAGAGAATGATACAGTAATTACTACAAAATAAAGACTACAGCTCCTTGGTTATAACTAGTTCCAGACAAACCTCAAAAATCAATGTGATCTTTAGGGAGCAGATGGAGTGTGACTTCCCACAGGCGTTGTTCTGAATCACAATCCGGAAGGTGCCAGCATCCATGTTATTAGGGCAAAAATCCTTAGAAAAACGGATAACATTCTATTAGACCTTGTCAGGCAGTTAGGCTAGTCATAAGCATTTTCAGGAGCTCTAAATTAATGACACTCTGATCTGACTTCTTTATTCACTAAAACTATAGAATTTTGGAAGAATCTGGTAGAAGATGATCTGGTGGCAGATGCATATTTGACCAGGATTTTCAAAAAGAAAAACTAAGGGGGAAAATTAACTTGTCATAGTAACAGTCCAGAAAGGTTAATATATATTTTCTTAAAATTAGCAAAACCAGCTGTAATTTGAGGATGACAAAATGTCTCACTGAGTGCTGTCCCATTACGTGCAATTATTATATATGAGCCTCACAGGTTAACCTCTGCGTGCTTCTGTCACAACAAAAACAATGTTGGAAACACTTTTCAGCACCACACCAATTCCTTTCCCTCGAAAATGCTGGAATGCTGTAAGGAAAGGGCAGTCCAACCAAGCAGTTAATTATTTGGGATCACACAGTGCCCTCTTGTGTCACTTCTGAGAGTCAATTTGCTTTGTTTTATGTGGAAAATCTTACTCTATAAGCTTTAGGTGCAAGAGGAGGGGAGTAGGCTCTGCTCATCGGTTTGGCTATTTCGCATGGAAATGTCTTTTAATTGCCCAGACTGAAGCCTACAGTGTGGGCTGTGAAAAGCATATGGACGGGAAATTGAAAATAAATTGATACCTGAGCTAGGATATAGTCACAGTCTCCCAGGAAATCAAACTTCTCCCCATCAAAGCTCATGTAATGCCCATTTCCATACACAGTGCAGGTTCCCTTGCAGGGATTGTCCGTGCAGTTCCACTGCCTTTTGTTGCAGGTGCTGGGAGGCAAAATGCAAAGAATAACAGTGTTTTCATGAAATATGGGCTTTCCTTAACCCCAAACAGGGGCAGAATAATTAAAATGTTTGTTGTTTGCAGTGCCCTCTCAACTGTTCTAAGATCATGCCATGAGATGCCATATCAATCAGAAAGTTCATGTTTACTACCCAGACACATTTATTCTATTGTTTCCTTCAAATATATTTTAAAGAACTGAGTCCTGGCAGCAGATGGTGGGGGTTTAGGAGACAAATTCAAGGTGAAAAACTGAATATTTCAACCATTTCTGATTTTTAATCTGTGAGGGATCACGTTGTAGTTCTGTTACAGCGGTGTGAACAAATATTATCTCTGTCTTTCCTTGGGTCTGACTGAGATGGAAAGAATTTTTTTCCCTCAGCAACCCTCATAGTGCTGTGCTTTGCATTGGCAGCTACAAAGGTGTTGGTAACACCCCAGTGTTTTGGCTACTGCTGAGCAGCACTTCCACAGCTCAGTGCTGACTCCTGAGCATTCTCCCCCTCACCAGTAGGCTGGGGCATGGATGAGGTTTTAGGAGGGGACAGAGACAGGACAGATGTCCTGAACTGGCCAAAGGGATATTCCAAACCATGTGATATCTGCTCAGCAGTAAAAGCTAACAGAATGGGAGAGTGGGGTGGGAACAGAGTGGTATATGGTTTGATGTTTGTTTTCTGAAGGCCTACTCCTTGGAAAGTGGGCTGGACATCACCTGCTAATGGGAAGTAGGGGATAAATATTTTGTTTTCCTTTTCTTCTGTACACAGCCTTTGCTTTGCTTTATTAAACTATCTTTATTTTGACCCATGAGTTTTTTCCATCTTATTTCCTCCCCAGCCCTGTCCTGCTGAGGAGGGTAGTGATAGAGCAGCTAGGTGGCCACCTAACGTCCAGCCAAAGTCAACCCACCACACCTTGACAAACCCCACCTCTAGTTCAGGAGGACTGTAGGCAGAAAATTTAGTTGTTATAGCCCTGACACAGAGACTGCATTTTCTTTCCCGTGTGTGTCTTCTTCTCATGAGAAAACTAAGCCCTTGCTGCAATAAAACATCTTTATGACTCTGTGAGAGCAATAACAGCTTCTCAGGATTTGAGTTCACATGTTCAGCTTGACTGCTTGTACCAGTGGTGATTAGACCAAAGTGTTTCTAGCTCTTACTTTCTGTGCATCCACTTGGTAGAACTATACAGTCTCATCCTTACTAAGTAATGGATAAAGATTCAAAGCATTTCACCCCCATGATGAGTAATAGTGAAATCTATGGCACCAGAAATTTGAGCAACTAGACTATTAATTTATCTTGAGAACTACGCATCTGGAAGCACTGCAAATCTCAAGGGAGGACCATTGCAATTCCTCTTTGATTAAATTCAGTCATTTTCCAGGGTTCAGCTGTCCCCAACACGCACAGTTGTGTCAATTGCCCCTTACTGAATGAGCAGCCACACACCAACCAGGGCAAGGTTGGTGTTTCTGAAGCTGGTGGGGAAACAGAAAAGGATGAAAATCATTTGGTAGAAGATATTGATGCTTGTTCTCACCAAGTGCAGGCTCATGCAGCATGATGCAGATAAATACTTCCCCTTTTATTTTCACTAGCAGCCCAATGGCTCTCATGATGAAGAGGAAGGCTTCAAAGCCATGGGTGCACTATGGACTGACAATTCTGACAAACTTTGCTGTAAAACAAGACTCCCGTGGATAACGTACCATGTGTTGCAGTCCACTTTGATGGTTTCCCCGGGTTTATAGAAGTGTCCTCCATGAACACATGGGCATTGATCTTTGGGAATACATCCTCCACTGCCATCCAATACCAGTCCATCGGGACACATGCAGCCAGAAACACATTCTGTGACATACTGCACATTAGAAGATATAGGAGAAGACAACTTGTTAGCGCACAGAAAGAACAGGGAACCAGGAGAGGTGTGCTGGCTATGTATGCCAAAGTTTTGGATTTTTTAAAAAACTCCTTAATTGCAAGCTAGTGGAAATCATGCTACAAATATCACAGATACACTGTTAGCTACAGCTGCTGTGTTATCAGTGAAGCAGTTGGTGTGTGCCCAGAATAGCATGTTCCCATCAGTGCTTGGTAAGGACAGTCCTACATGCACAGCCATGCTGTGCTGTGCCCTGCTGGGAGGTGAACTCCTTACACAGTGCATGTCCTGCGTCTTGCAGCTTTTCTGACATTCTGATCCAGTTGCTCCGGGACCTGCAGAGCTGCAGTTGAAGTAATACATAGGAGCTAGGCAATCTGCAGTAGGAGAAAACATGTCAGGAAGGTAATTTAGAGAGAGCAATAAGGATGCCATCAGCAATTGCAAAACCAGCCAGAGGATTTCAGAGGGCAGCAGGTGTCTATCATTTAAAGTTTCTAATAGTTTTGCTTCTGCCTAATAACAGTGAAGTGAGAAGAAGGCAGATAACTTCTAAGCTTTGGGAAATATCATCTAAAGAGTCTAGTAAATCTGGTGACATTTTACAAAGACAAATGTTATCAATAACTAACACATTTCAGGGAGAATGAAAAAATGTGCAGAATACTAAAATGTTAGAGAAAGTGAGAGATAACACAGAAAAACATTATAAATACTGTCTGACACCATAATGCCATTATTTAACAAAATCTCACCTTTTACCAGGACAGTTTCTCCAATGCAGTCTAATCTTCCTTGAATGCATTTGCTAAAGAGATTCCATAAAACAAAACACATCAGGTCTTTGCACTTTTCTCCCTCACTAGGGAGAAAGGCACTGCAAAGCTTCACTTGTCACATGAATAACAAATTCCTATCAAAATGAATATTTGTTACAGCTATCAGTTTCACAGACAGGAATTACCATCCCCAGAAGGAAGATTAAAAACCCAGCTCTTAAAATATTCTTCCTTCATCTGCCACTGGTTTATTGTGTGTTTTCCCTAAATCAAGTTTTTCCTAAGCACCCATTTTCCACTCCATGAGATAAGACTAATACTTTCTTAAATAAGAGATCTCTTAAATTACTAAATGGATATGTGATTACAAAATAGTCTAAAATCCTCAGTTGGAAGACAGCTAGAGAGAGAACATATAAACATCTAAAGACAATCAAAAAGCCTTCCCCTGATAGGTGTTTCTATTGCTGCCCTAATGCAGTTGAAAATGAGAATGACAATTGTTTTCAATGCAGATGCGAATTGATGACACTATTTTTAGTATCCTCCCCCCCCATACCCCCAGCAGTTTCTCTCTCTCTCTTTTCTAAAAAAATCAGTTTAAAAACTGAGAATTAGATGGGTTTTTTCATGGACCATTTTTATTTTTTAAATAGTCTGCAGGATGGTGTGGTGTTCACTTTGCTTTTCTATTTCAAAGCCTGAAACTCCTCCAAGCCGCCTGTTTTCTAGAAAACTTGCTCCCACTGTTTGTGGATATTTTTTGCACAACAATGAACTCTGCAAGAGCTAGATTACAAATATTGTTTTACTTAACATGTTTTTAGGTTCTTGTTTGCTAGCAGGAATATGGGATCTTAACATTTGCTGTGGCTGCACTTCCTGCCAGGGGAAGATACAATCTAGAAAAAAATTGCCATTATTCCTAACTGTAAAATGATGCCATTCATGGATTGGAGCAGAGACTTCCCCCACGAGCCCTGATGTCCCCAGGCACGGAGCAGCCTTTGCATCATCAGAGCAACTTACCACATGAGTTTATCCTCTTGGAAGGAGTTGCCAGGCTGCACAATCTTGCCTTTGTAGTAGCAGGGGCAGTCATCTGGAGGCACACATTGCTCCTCATCGTTGAGGTAGGTGCCCTCGGGGCAAGCACAGCCCTCCATGGGCGCGGTGCGGACCTTGCACAGCGGGTCAGGCTCATCCAGCGAGCGGCAGGACTGGTTACAGTGCTTCACACTATAGTTATAAACCATAGTCTCAGGACACTCCTCAGAGGGATCTTTGCAAGAGAAATAAAAGGGATGTATGGCTTTCTTTGTGCAATCATCTCTCATGACTTTAGCATGCTTTTCTTCACACTGGTAGCCATAAACGTGCTTTTATCAATCAACCAGACCTTGTCTCCCAGGGTTCTGGGAGAATCTACTTGCATAGCCTGAACAAAATGACACTGAACACTGAAATACTCACCAGGGTGTGTATTTTTGTAATTTCCACAATTTCCCATCTTATGCCAAGGACTGAAACCAATAACTTCTGACTTGTTAAAATTTTAATTTCTGACCTTTACTAATGATTTACTTGGCTGGGAATAACTTAAGAAATGATCATATTTTGTAGGAGTCAAAGTTTGACATTGAATGGCAATGGCAAGGAACTCTGCCAATTGACTGATGCTACCAAGAAAAGTGTGTTTCAGTTCTCACAGATGTCTTGTTGTCATCCTCTGGGGAAATGAGAAACAACAGTTTCTAACATCTCTGGGTGAACCAAACAGGTAAATATCAAAATCTGAAGAGCTCAACTAACCCTGTAAGACAGTAAAGAGCTGGTTAATTTTCACAGCCTGACAGTATACACCACCATCAAAGCTCTGCCATGAAATCTGGAGTACTGATCCATAGGGATGACATTAAATTTTGTCAGGAAACATCACGCACATTAAGGCTGCATTTTTCAAGAAAGTCTGGCATCCAGATCTCTTTGAAATTCAGTGAGAACTGGACATCTAATCATCTTGGGCCTCTTTCTAATTCTGCAGCTGTTTTAACCCTGCAGCTGTTTTTCAGATACACACAGATGCACCAGAAGGTACAGGGGTGTTGATCATGGGCACCTGTGCTAATCAGCTTTGCAGCAATGCTAAGAACTTATCAGCAATAGGTTCCATGCTTAAATAAAGCTCTGTATGATTTTCCAGTCCATGACCATGGCACACCCTTTTTGATTAGTTAGTGTGCTAGGCTTGTGTACACATTTAAAATCAGCACCTCTATCAGCATAAACCAGTTGGTTTTCTGGTCCTAGCAGGAGCAAACACAACATCCCATATGTAAGTCAGGCTAGCCATATTCTCCTACTTTTTATTCTTTGAAGATACAGCAAGTGGTATTTGCAGGTCAAAATAGGCCAAATAAAAATATTAATGAAGATGTTGAATATGAATTTACCTCTGTCTCAATTGTTAGCTATTAATACAATAAAATTATGTGTTTATTTCTCCCTTTAAATTTTCTTAGAGGAATAAGACCACATTTGATAAAGTGAGATTGGTAAGAGAAAAGTTATTTCATTGTAGTGCTCATGGTCTCAGGAGTGACACACATCTAAGATGACAAATCACAACCAGAGGCCTGAGTGCAGAGAACATGAGCATACCAAAGATACCTTCAAGCTAGCTTGCACAGGGAGCACTAGAAAAGCAGTGCCAAGACTGCTCACCCCAGTGATCCTCTGGGCAACCAGCAACTCCAGTAATGGCTCATGCTTCTGCTAAAGTGTGTAGCTGGCATGCACAGGGTTTAACTAGCAGGATTTCCTTGTTTCACACACTCTGCTGACCGCAGTGCAGACATCTGCTTGGGATACAAGCTGCCTTGGATGCTGCCTGCAGCTTGGCAGAGTGGATGCAGCTTCAGGAGGGGGAACAGTTTTTCTAACCCCCACAGCTGGGCAGAACACAGAGTGAAAGTTGTGGCCCATTTAGTCTTTCACTCATGAACAGTGAGTCATGAACAACCTTACTCTTATCACAGCCATGTTCCCAAAAGATTATTTCTTCTTAAATAAGGCCTAAAATTATTGTTCTGATTAAACCATTAGCATTTTTTCTCAAGGTTACTGTACTGTTTGAGTCAATATTACCTACTGTGCCTTAAGAACACAGATTTCAGCCAAACCCATGCTGTGAACCAGTCTTGATTTGCCATAAAGAATGTCAGTAATTCTATGTTGGGAACAAAGCTTTCAATAAACAGTGTCTGTGTCTAGTGCATAACTCTGCAGGCTTCTAGGACAATTTACTGTGGACTACACTGTGTTCCTTTGAATTATTTCAGCACAGGTTTGTGAAATTGTTCTTATCGCAGTCTTAAATGCCTCTGACAATGCGTCACACCAGTTACATTGTTTGCCTCTATTAAGTATCCCAGCTGGCCCCTAAGTCAGTCAATTAAATAGATCATAGCTGCATCAAGCTCCAAAAACACAATCATTGTTATGTTGTCTATTCAGATGTGCAATTAGTCAAGAAACCCACTCATCTGTTTTCATGTTGACAGAGGCAAATCTCACTTGAACTATTCAACCATCAATGACAACATGGGAATGTTGAAGCAAAATTCAGAATCCAAGATTGTGAGTTTTATTCTCAGATCTAATGCCATCTTGTAATAAATTCTGGCAGTGCCAAAGGAAAATACATACATGTGTGGACTCTGAACTCAAGATTTGGTGACAATGTGTATGTTCAAGAAACTTTTGTTCATTTTTTCAGGTAATCCTGAGCTGAAAATGCCTTTAAAGATTTTCACGTTCTCAGATATATCACCAATATATATTTATTGAAAAAAATTACTATTTTACTGTAACATGGAAAATTGTGGTTAATGAGAGTGATATCATTTGTATTCTCTGGGACAAGAGGACTGAATGTAATGCAGAAAAAAGGTATTGGAATTAAAATACATGGAGAAGCCCATGTGTTCAAAAATAACCTAATTTCTAACTAAACCTAAACTGAAACTAACCCTAACTTCTGTTTTGATTTGAAAAATATGCCTTGTACTATTTTGCTTCTCAGAGTACTGAATTCACCTAAGATTTTACACAAGGAACATGCATTGTAAGAGCATGAAGCAGTCACAAGCTGAATTTTATGGAATAAATGCTTATTCTGTTTTTCAAGGGCTCTCTGACTCAATGACTAAAGACAAAAGACACTGACTGCCACAAATGGGGCTGTCCTGAAGCTGTTCCCCCATATCCCTGCCTAAGGAATTTCAGTTCACATACCACAGACACCCTGCCTCCAGCCCTGCAGGGACACGCCTGCTGAAGCACAGTCTCTGGAGTAAGTAGAGAGCACACTGCACAGTGCAACTTCACTCTTCTCAGCATTACAGGTATCATACATGCATTTCTAAAGGACAGAAGAAAAGGACATGGGTATTATTATGTCTAGCTCATAGGAGAAACAGCAAAACGTAGCAATTCAAAAAGCAGTCAACCAATATCTTTTTTAAAAAGTGTTATTGCCAATGAAACTTAATATCTCTAACAGAAAACGTATGCTAATGAAATACTATGCAAACCTGAGAAGCAGCAAATCAGTTACAGAAACTGCAATGACATTATGTCTAACACTCATTAACAGATAAATATTTAAAAAGATAGAGGCACCTATAGTTCATTAAAACACTAAGAAATGTCTATACCAGCCTCCCATGAGGATGTACAATCTAGGATCTATCAAAATACATCATCTGAAAATATTGCACAGTGATGCCTGGCACTTTGTGTACCTATCTAGTAAGCAGATGAGATGCACCCAGTGATATGACAGGTGCATGACAGAAGATGGTTTATAGAGAGTCAGTCATATGTAATGACATTTTAAGAACTAATTATGTAAGTATAGCTGGAATTTAAAGCTTGAATTCTTTTAACTGTGTGTACTGTAAAAAAGAACACAGATGCATCTAGTCATTCTAGAGCAGCAGGATCATACTGGATAGACAGTGACTTATCCTGCCATTACTGATGTTGTGGAAAAGGCTTTCACAAATCATGGTTTAAAATCTGATGAGATCAGCAGGAGTAACAGACATATCTATAAGAAACAGGTTATTACTTCTCCTTACCTGAAAATTGCAAAATCCTATTTTATTTATAGTTTACATGAATTCTATATATATATAGAAGTATATAGATGAAGTATATATATTTTTTTCTGGGAGAGGTAACACATAAGCCATATTTGTAAAGGTACCTGAAAACATACTACATTCTAGGCAAAATTTCAGACTCAGGTATTTTCTCAGTAAGTTGTATCACACACACACACACACACACACACACACACACACATCCTGCAAGAACTTTCTGTTTTTGCAGGAACTTCCTTATCATCCACATAAATGTGGCAGTTCTCTAGCTCAGACAGCTTTCTCAGCAGCATTATAGACCTTTACACCAAGAGAACATATGGGCAGCTTCATGCATTCAAAAAACAAGGAGACTAACAAGCCTCAAAGGTAATAAATGAGATATAAATTATGTAAATATATATTCTCTCCATAGATGTGAATTTTGAACCAAGCCAGAGGGAATCCATGGGCCTGGTAAAACTCTGAATTCAATTGCATGAAGAAACACTGATTCTGCTAGTCAAAGAGTGAACAGTTTTCACTCTTTGAAACTTTGAAATCTTGAACTGATTTTTTTCATTTTGCTTCTGGGTCATGCAGCAGAAGCCAGTGATGCCAACCAATTATTTATGGGGCTGTAGTTAAAAAGGGCCATCTTGCACAAACTCTCATTTTATAAATTTTCTAATTATCATCAGTGAACTTCTTTGTGACCAGTCACTACTGTAACCTATTTCACTCCCCTAGGCCAGACCACCTTCATGTGGAATCAGTCTCTGGATGAGATTACACCACACATTTGGAGCAGTGTCTTACCTTGATGTACACAGAAGGGTCTACAACAGAATGGCAGGCAGCAAACACACTGCTTGTATTGGACAGAAGAGCACACCAGTGCTGGGCAAATTTTTCTGAAGTTGGAAAAAATATCATTATCCATAGTCACTTAAAGTACATTACTGTCTGAATCAATATTCTTATCAGGTATCATATTGAACTAGAATGTCCTGAAGTGTTTAGATAATGCTGGATGGAAATACAGGTCATTAACTTATTAAAGGGATAAGCATAGTTAGATGGATGACCAGCTATCTTCCTAAAAGAAAGGTTTCACCTTCCAAGTATTAACATTATTCCTGCAGCTGGATTTGCAGAGCATATGCAGAACCTCTCCATTTTCATTATTTGTCATAAAACTTTCTTAATTCTTTACAGCCAGGTAATTCCTTATAGTCAAGCAATAATATCAAGCATGTAGTAATCATTGAGCTGTGTGGATATGAGCTGCAACTTTAAATACATGTGGCAGTACCCAGGAGAGGTCAGTCCAAATTATATATATATCCAAATCCAGTCAGAGTGAAAAATCAGACAGGACACCTAGTACAGTGCAATGCTTGCTTAACTCAGCACTCCTCCTCTGGATTTCAGCACAGCTGTAATAACCTAGACTGGATGAAGAGCTTGCCCAAATATTGGCAACCAACCGTGCTCTGCCTTAAACCTAAATTGCTGTCATTGATGCTGTGTGTGCTTTTCAAGTCATCAGTGAATGTGTTGGCTCTTTCTCCAGTAGTGTTGTCTTTTTGTTTTGAAAGCAAAGCTACCCTCTTAAAGACCTTCAAAACACAATATTTTTTCTCTAGTAATAGCCTCAAAAGTAGAGGGTTTTGATGTTTATGAGATTTCTAAAGCTTTTTTGATTATCCATCATGTGAAGATTATTTTGCACTGATAAGCCAGGGATGAAAAGCCTGGTACCTTTATCCACACTGTTTGAACAAGGATCTTCAAAGCTGTCCTCAACATCAAAACAGCTGGCTCTAGTTTTCCATGAGTTACCAAAAGCAGAAGCTGAATCTTCCACAGCTCCAGTGACTGTTCTGAAGTCATCAGTCTGGATGTTATTGAAATTGCCACAAAGACCTTGTGTGGGAGGCAAAAAAAAAAAAAAAAAAAAAAAA
>VXBB01004609.1:475195-513578 GCA_013399915.1 Illadopsis cleaveri | reverse complement strand
AAAAAAAAAAAAAAAAAAAAAAAAAAAAGGAGGCAAAAGAAGAGATCACTAGATGCATGACAAAAGGAAAGACTTCTAGATGAACACTCTTAGATCTGTAATGGACCTAGCCTGAGAGAAACCCATTTTCCTTCAGAGACTTCCTGATGTTCCCACAAATCAGATAGGACCCTGTGTTTAGAGTGTATTTATTATTTTCTTCCATTACAGTATCACTTAGTGATAGCACAGGGATTGGAACTGCTTAAATGTGCTTCAGTAAACAATGGCAGACAGAAAACTTCTTCCCCAAAGGCATATAAATAAAGGAAATGGCAAAAGAAAAACAAAATGGGTCAGAGGGACAGGGTGTTATCCCATTGCACAGACAGGAAACAGAAGCACAGAATCTTAAATTGTGTAAACAGGAGATAGGTGGCAAAACCAAGAACTTAGTCTGCACTTTACAAGTCTCTGATGAAGGCTTGTTTAAACAGATGGGTCTAAAAGATTTGCACACACTAAACATCATAGAGATTTTCTTCAGCACACTGAAGGGTTTAGCCTTATGTGTCCTACCAGATGTGCGATTCTGAAAAGAATGATCGACTGTTATGGAGAGCTGCATTACAGGTTTCATTTGTACTCGGATCTGCACTCCAGCTGAGCTCAAGATTTTGATGAAAAATGTAGATTGTCTGAAGATGATGATGCCATCTAAAGAAGAGAGAGAAAAAGCTGTTGTATGTACTTGCAAATCTTTACAAAGCTGAGTAAACAGGAACTTCCATTTGACAGTGCGTGCAGTAACACAGGGATTCCCAGGGAATCCCAGATCTAGTATCCACCTAACAGTGAGTAGGATCATGTTCTTTTCAGAGAAAGGAGCAGGAATCCCTCTGCAAATAGATGTAGGCTATTCTGTAAAAGGAGTGAAGAAGGGGATTTACCTTTTCTTACAGGCAGCTTCACAATGAAATTGTTCATGTAGATGTTTCCACAGGAACATATTTTTATGGTCTGCAGAGAAAAGGAAAGAAGCCCACAGTAGTGAATGCATATGATGTGAGACACACAAGAGCAACCTGACAAACTTCATTTAGCATTGAGGAGTAATGTCTTCAAAACCTCATCACCTCTGTGGTCAGTGTAACTCAGTGTCCAGACACCAAACAAGAATGTAAGGAAAATAGAAGTGACCTCCTATGTATCTCTAATTAAAAACAGTTACTCACAGTTCTTCCTAGTGTGACCAATACATTCTTTAGGCAAGTCATTGTCCTTGAAGTCCCACACTGAATGATCTCCCCAATCACCACAACTGTGTCATCAGTGTTCTGAGAAGACATGAGAAAGGTATGTGCAGACACTGTAAGCATGTTGCAGGCTGGGAGCTTGAAGAGAAAAAGGTGTCACTGAAAGGCTAAGGAGTAATGAAAGAACTGGGGTATTGGATATCTAAATGCAAATTATTTCATTGCCAAAATCAATAATTTCACTAACTTTCCTTTGTACTCTTTTTCCTTGCTATCAGCCTGTGTGAATCTCATTTGCAAGCATTCACAGATAATTCAATCTTTTTGCAGAAATTTTGCCTCATCCACTTCCTTCGTACAGTCACACATGAAGAAAACTTCAAAAGAAATGCTTGATCAACACTAATACATCCATTAAGAAAATTATTTAATTAAAAAAAAGTACAAGTATGTTGAAGCTGCAAAACTTTGAGGCTAAGTATCAGCAATTGACTTGCAATCCATTGCAAATTCAAAAATTTATGGGGTTTAAGTCTGAGCACTTGTTGAAGTACTTTGCTGGATTGGTGCCATTTAATTTAATTAAGTCATATAAAGCTCCAGCACAGTTTAATTCCTTGTGCTACTCAGGAGATTTAGGAGTGAAAAGAGAAATTGCTCATACCTTAGCTAAAACATAATGACAGTTGCCATGAAAATTGAACCTCTTATTGTCGAATGTTGTTATATGGAATCCTCCATCTATGTGGCAACTTCCAGAGCAGGGCAGAGAGATACAGCTCCAGTGGCCTCCCTTGCAAGTACTGTGCAAAACCCGAAAAGCAGCCATTAGAATAAACAGAGCTTCAAGGGAGCAAAGGTGATACACCATTTGAATCTGCACACATGTGGCCTCTTTATATTTTTAGCTCATTATCTTGGCTTCTTATACAAAGAAGCCCTGTGGGTGGAAGCCCCGTAAAGTGTGAGGGTTGAATTCCTCTCAGTGAGAGGGTTAACTGCACTAGGCTTTAGGCTGGTTCCCTCAGAGACACACTGAGATGGGAAAGCAAGAAATGGTGTTCTGGGTCTAAATTGTTTACTTGACTTCTTAAAGAAAGAAAGAACCCCTTCAAGCAGGATCTTGCAACATCTTGTGCTACTGATGCAACTGTTCAGCAAGACACTGATGTGATGTTTCGGCAGCAAATTGTGGAGGACCTGAGATAATGAGCAATTCTCACAGCTGTGCACACAAGAAGAAAACAGTCCAGCCACATAAGCTTGGGTTTTGAGAGGAGTAAAGGAGGATGTGGCAAGATGGGGACCACCCAAAGCCCATTAAGTTCAATTACTCAAAATTTCTGGGATTTGAGGAGCATTTTCTCAAAATGCAGGATATATGAATCCAAAGGGGCTTGCAGAATGTTTGGCCATGCACCATATCATGTTTCATTTCTCCCTGTAGTAAATCTTTAACCGATGGTCAAAAAATGATGTTGTGTCACAGAAGCCTAGATAACACACACAGAGTAAGAAATAAAACTGTTTTGAGAGTAATATACCTAAGATTTTATCACCTTTCACCAGGGTAGAATGGAGATGGGTTCAAGCTGCTAGGCTTTTTTCTAAGTCAATTCATTCTCAAGGATCAGGACTTCTGAGATTTGGCCTTCAAACTGCATGTGGCCTTGTGGAGATCCAGATGTTGTTGGAAGTGTCACTTATTAACGTGGTATGACTTCTCACTCTAGTGGCCAAAGTCTCTGAATTAATCAGTAAAGAGTCTCATTTTTCTACATTCTGAAATCTTAAGCTCAGTTTTCACAAGCAGTTTCAAGCGAGGGTGGGTAATAACTCTGTGTGGTTGAGGAATACCTCTAAGTTTTCCTACAGTGTTGAAATTCAGAGCAAGGTTTTGAATGGTTATTTAAGACAAATNGAAAGGGAAAAATTTAAAAAAAAAAAAAAAAAAAAAAAAAAAGGAAACTACAGAATGCAACTTGTCAATGAAATAAATACTTCTGCCTTTTTAATGCAATCAAGACCACAACAGTACCAGTTCTGGCAGGGAGTGGAGTAAGTTCCTCCAGATGAGTAGACTTTGCCTTGAAATGTACAGGGGCAGCTGTCTCTGGGGATGCACTTCTTGCTGCTGAGGTCATCAAGGATAGTTCCTGTTCAGACACAATGGCTAGTTAATATTCCTTTGGTGAGTCTGGGAAACACCATCAAGGAAGATTAGAGTATGGAAAAAACTCTGGAGTATTCAGCATTTCTTAAAATGAATGGATTACTTTTAAAGGAAAGCACCACACCAGGCCCTTTCAGATGTTAATGAATGGGAAATATTTCTTACTAGAACTCAAATGAAAGCAATGCAAAACTCAAAGAACACTTCCTGTTATGAAATTTTTCACTGTGAGCAGGATTATCAAGTGCCAGATTCCAAGGGTGTGAGCCAGTTTCCATCCTTTTCTAATAGTGAATCTAACAGAAATCAGAGCCTCATCTTAGACTATTTCATGTGCAAATTTACACATGCACATACCTGGAAATCCATTTATGTTTTGTGTCACTTCAGCTACAGCAAGATTTAGTGTCACAGCAGAGAAGCACCTCATGAGACATTTTCACCTGCATTCTTACTGTCTATAGAATGCCTCTTCTCTTTCCATATCTGAACCATTTTTTCCCTGTCTAGTTCTTAGAAGTCTTTACCACCCTTCTCCAGTGTCAGGATCTCAGACCTTTAGAAATCTGGCTCTTCCAAGAAGAAAGTTGGTAAATTTTGCTAGAAGAAGCAGTTCATTTGTTGTGTGAAATGGTAAAGAAAGGGAACAATCTCCCTTTTTGTCCCTTGATGTGTGTGATCATTGGCAGGAGTGAGCTGCTTACCAGGAGGACAGAAACAGCCATCTGTACATGGGGCTTTACAAATCTTGCTCCTTTCTGGATCTGCACATGTGTCAGCACAGGAATTTCCACATTCCATGTACTCCATGTTATTTGGGCATTCCTGATCTGCAAGATCAAACCAAAATGGAGTATGTTACTGATGTATTTATAAGATCTCTCAAATTGTTGTGTCACTTATCCAACCCCTTCGTCCTCCTTTCTTCCATATCTTGTTTGCAAGACTTTCTATCCAGATATGTCATGTTTGTTTAAGCTCTTAAAGGAATGTTTTATGGCCACTTTTACTTTATCTTTTGGACAAAACTGTACTGCTGGGAATTATGAGCTATTTCACATTACTTTACTAGCTCAAGGTTGGGTGAACTCAAAATACAAGCAGAGAACACCAGAATCATTTAGGGAGTCATAACAGTTTATTTTTGCCTGAAGCATCAGCTCTTCTGGCATTAACTTGATGTCTCAATCCACACCAGCAGTTTGGGTGAACTCCCTGCAGCTTTCCCCCTGGATTTAAAGAGATTTCCTGCTCAGTAACTGGACTACTGAGCACGAAAACACAGGGTAAGAAAAGTATGAACATATTGCTCTTCTCAGTAACTACTTCTGTCTAGTTGTCACCGTGTTGAAACACGGCTCTTCATGAGTTAACTGTGCATAGTAAAATAAAAAAAAAAATTAAAAAAAAACCACCAAAAAAACCTCAAGGAAACCTAATTGTAAGAAGGAGGTAGGCGATATCTAGGCACAGTTCTAATTTAAGGAGCAAAATAAAGTTAAATTTGTAGGAGCTTTTCCGTTAACAATGTTTGTGTCAAAGTACTTTCACAGATTGATTCAAGGTAGTTACCACAGCTCCTAGTTTTGCTCTGATGGGATCAGAATACTTGTGTAAATGTCTAACCTGAATAAATCTCCAGAGTAGTAGCTACTTACAGCAGAGTTCTTTGGTCCTCCATTCCCCAGGGTCTCCCTTCCTCAGGACACAGTCTCGAGAGTACTGGTTTAAAGTGCTGCATATGCAGCTGGAAACCAAATCAGAGTTAGAAGAATTAACTGCACAGTGGCACATATCCTCAGCACAGGTCTCTACGTAGTCATCAAAGGCAACCACTCTGGGGCAGTTTCCAAAACGGGACATAAGTTTCTTGCATCCTTTTTTCTATTAAAAAAAAAATAAGAAGAAAGAAAGAAAAGAAGGTAAAGAAGAGCAATACTTGACATTTTACCACCTTTTAGGATTTTGAACATACATCCCAAATTTTGATGACACAATTCCAGGGTCACAGAATAACTCAAGTTGGAAGGGATCTCAGGAGACTATCCAGTCTAACTTTCTGCCATGATGTCCTTTGCCTTGGGTTAGAAGCTGTCATTCAATTGGGTATTTTCCCAATATCTATTTCTTTAACACCACAACAGGATATTTTTTCAGCTGTAGAATCATAATTTTGCTCAAATTCATGTTTAGAGTTCTGAAAAATTCAGTTTAGCGCATGCTCTGTAATTAAGATTTGTTTCAACGTCTCTTCAACACTGTAGGTCGGAAGGGTTTGTACTTCTTGGTCTCACACACTTACATATGTACTGCACCTATTGTTTTTCCTCCTGGGATGTCTTCCAGTGTCGTCATCTGGGCTCACATCAGCACACTTTTGTGATGGATCCTCTACTTTGTGGAAGTTCCCAAACTGTCTCGGGTGCATTTTATACCCTGCAAAAATCCCCAGATGCATTTCAGTAACTTCCCGCAATTCTTTAGGTCAATTAATGGGCTATAAAAATGCACTTAGTCTTTGGGCTCAAAGGCAGTGTGCACTTCATGAGATGCCCAAATTTAACCAGCAACCATATTTTATAGATATAGATATAGCCTGATATGACTTTCTGTTGGGCTAGAGTCAGGAATCTGGTGCAGTTGTATCAAGGCCTGCTGTCAGCCCAGCTATTCAAAATCATGTGAGACTCTTGAACTTCCTATTACTTCTGATCATTTCCAAAGACTTCTCTTTGTTTTGGGTGTGTTTGATCTTACTGAGTTTTCTGTTCACATGTATAACAGTCATACAGGTATTACATAAAGGGATGTTGTTATAACTTTGGATTCAGTCTTGCAGCTGATATTCCAGATGAAGATTTCTTTCCATCCATACAACCTGCTGTAGGATTATAGGCTCAGCTATTTGCAATATCTGAAGGTGTCAGTGGATGGCACCACAGTTTCTTCAGACACATTTTGTGTTTTCTCTGATGCTTTCATTTCATTATAGAGGCAAAAATAATCACACACAGAATGATTGAAATAGAAGAACAGAAAATGCACTCATGCATTTCCCTAAAGTATGTTATTGTCAGTGGGGAACCTGGCAAGTTGCTGCATGATAGCCAAGCAATTAATTTTGGTCAAAGAGACTGGAGACTCTTACAAATATGAAAAAAGAAGAAAATGTCAAATCATCTCAGAACCTCTAAAAATACATCTCCTGTATATGAAAATGTTTATGTGCCTGTCAGGAAATCTGAAAGTCTGCTCAGAGGAAGCAGATATCAAGTTTCATGTCATGTATAAGGAGGTCTATTCTGGATGGAATATGCTGTATTTATGACCTACCATCCAAAATCAAATCATTCTTCTCATTGCCATCATAGTTCCCACATAGACCACATATTTTCTCTTTATATGTTTCTTCCAGGTCCAGCTACAAAAGAGGAAACAAAGAGTTCAAAGGCTTTTCCCCATATCAGCAGCACTTGTTGTAAAGTGATTCACAACAGAAAAGTGCAGTGACAGAAATGCTCATTCCCAGTTTGTAGCAATCTCCTTTTCTGGTACAAATCTCTCATAAAACTTATCTGCAGACAGACTGAATTCAAATGGAAGGAGAATCCTCCAGCTATTGTCGTTCCTACCCACTAAAGAGGTAACTGAAACATGTTGAATACTGGATTAATCCCTGGACCCGTGTCTCCCAGTAGAGAGACACTGGTATACAGACATTTGGTACATCTTGCAGGGTACCACAGCTCCTCTCTGGGCAGGTCAGATGACTGAGTTCTAATGCTTGATGCTGTAAAGAAGCAACTTCTGCTTGACTTTTAGCCATATATAATGGGTTTTCTAGTCCATAGGGTGATGGAAAATTGTATAGCATGGGCATGGGTCTGCCCAGCATTATTTCTTTTGCCCATACTTAGTGGAAATAAACAGTCAGGTTAGCACACAAGTGCCTTGCTGGATAAAACTTTTGCACCTTATCATTCCTACGTGCTTGGGGAACAGTACTGGTGCCACTCAGGTCTACTAAAAAAAGGCAGTGCTTTTCCTACAATCGTGTCCACTCTACACTAATGTACAGATTAACACTGCCTTTAGCACTTTAGGTATTAATTAGTACATGGGAAGGGGGAAAGCAAATACTTCAATAAATCAGATTTTCAATATCACTTGATTACTTCCTGATATTTTTTCTCTCTATTCACCTTTTACCCTCTATCTCTCTGAATGGCCAAACATGACACACAACTTCCATTTAGTTAATCTCAGTCCTTATTGTGAAGGATAGGCGTTCACACACTAAAATGTAAATGCACTGTTGCAGAAGAGGACTTTGCAGGGTAGATGTTTAGAGGAGAATTCCCACATAGCATGGCCTTGGAGTGAAAGGGGCCCAGGTCAGAAGTGGTCACACAGATTAGTTTCCCACACAAGATGTGCGTGAGACAGAGTAGCAAGGCAGAGCTGAAGGGCTGTGTTGCTGCCAGTGTCCCACGGAGCAAGGAACTAACTCCATATGTGTTATATCCAGGGTTAACCCTTCTATCACATAAAATTAGTTGGAAATACCATGGGATTGTGTTTCCATGCCCCTGCCCTGTGAAACTATTGCCCAGGTTGGTATTTCTCTTTCAGCTTATGGATAGAGTGATACCTCCCTCCCATAATTTCATATATCAACACAGTGCCTGCATCCAGCCCTGCTTTTCGTTACTGATGAGGTTCACCAGGAGGAAAACAACTGACTGTTCATACTAGGAGAGTGTCAGCCCAGTTCCACTTGAGTGTCAGGCCCAGCTTGGAAGTGACTTGGAAATAAGTACAGGTGTCCTCAATCAGAATGCTCTTCAAGCTGAAAGGCATGGAAATCCTGGAAATTCAAGGGAACAAAACAGGTTGCAGGAAAAAAAAAAAAGAAAAAAGAAAAAAAAAAAGATGAATTCCTTATGGACGTATAGGGAGAAAACTAGAGTTAAAAGGAACTAAATAAGGCTTGGGAACACTCTTTGCAAGGTCAGACTTCATCCACACAATGCATTACATTGTCCACTGTGACCTTTTACCAACCTTAACACACAACACAATTCATTTTAGTCTTTTGTCAATATTACATCAGCCACTCAACTGACAGAAAGCAGCCAAACCCAAGGACTTAACCCAAAATTTTATAAAGAGCAAGGTGACAATATTGGGAAAATGGCCCTCCACATGAAGATGCTGCAGGTTATCATCATCCTTCCAGGACCTCCTTGATATTTGTGATTCACAAACAACTCTCTTCTGTTACTCATGTACTCATGCAACTCAGACCTAGATTACTTTTCCGTCTTACCAAGACAATTACCGTTCATTTTGCAACAGCCTAAAAACTTAGAAATTCAGAAAATGGCTAGAAGATAGGAGATTTCTTGACCCTCTGATTTAGGAGACACATATGGGCTTTGGTGTTATTATTACAACAGGGTGGTGCTATTCTATATTTGGTTGTTTCTAGAAGGCTGTCAAGACAGCCCATGTGCTTGCAATTTTCTCTCCAACAAGATTGTGAGAGGTTTTCCCAGAGTCAAAGGTTGCCTAGGCCCTTCATAATTACATGTTAGGAGCAGAACTCTGCACTTCTCATGAGGACTGCCCTTAACATTGTGCCCAATTTTCAGCTATTGTTGGGTACAATTTGTACTTATGGAATTTTTTTACATCCCTCTTTGCAGTTTCCTTTGTGGTTCATTTTTGAATTGGAATTAAAGTTGTGGATTTTGACTTCTAAAAATTCTGCCTTTTCTTATAAGAAGATCCCTGGGCAAGTTGTGATCTGAAAAACAGTGCAATTTTTTAGACTAGCCTATCTGGAAACAGAAAACTATTCCTAAAAGAACCATCTGTTCCTGAACAGCAACATAAAACAGTAGGGTTAGTACCACAGAAATAACATTTTGAGAAAAAGAAAAACCACTGGGCTTCTACAAAACCTAAAATTTTTATAAATAAAGTGTTGGGGTTTATGTACTTTCCTCCATCCCTCCCTCTCAAATCAAAGCAACGTTAAGGAAGCCTTAAAATACCTTCTGTTTCTCTAACATACACATTGCTCTCTGCTTAACTTGTTGATGTTGGCCCCTGGGACATGTAGTTTAGTTAAAATGTTTCTTGCCTTCTCAAGCACTGTGGGGGGTACTCTTCACAATACCCTGTTCAAAAGGCTGCAGACATCTCATACACAGCCACTGCTTTCCAGCCAGACCACCTCACACATAGCAATAAAAACACAGAACAAAACACCAGTACAGCCTTTACTCACTTCTTCCCATTCACTGTGATTCCCGTCTCCTTCACCTCCAGGACCACTCCATCAATGGTGACAGTGAAGTAGATCAGGAAGCTGCTCTTGGCACTGCGCCTGATCTGAATGTTAAAGTCCTGGTAGCTGTCATTGCAGTGCGAAGCAAAGACGTACGTGCAGGTTCCAGGAAAAGTAAACTTTACATGGTCAAATGTATGGAAGTGGAAATTGCCCCAGGTGGCACATTCGCTCTTACTGACAGTAGAGACCTGGACTAAAGAAAAATCATAGCAGGGGAGCTTAGAAATTCACCCCATATGAGATGCTTGCCCTTTTTTTTGTTGGAAAACATTAAAGGGGAGATTTTCAAAGGCAAAAATGATAACTCCTGGAAGATACTAGCCTGTGGGAAGCAGTTTCATCTCACTGAACTTTTGAAGTTCATGACTTTTGAAGTACAGAGGTACCTGCAATGTGAGCAGATTAGCCCAGTCTCCTTTGAAGTTAGTGGTGAGAAGCAGAAGAGGTTCAGCCTTCTCATCTTACATATGTGCCTAGCAAGAAGATGCTGAAAACCACATCCATCTCTCCATTGTCTAGAAAGGCTGTGTCTGTATTTATGCTGGAGACATATTTACGCTGTAGATATCCAAAGTGAAGTGAGGAGAGCCCCATTCTGGATGTCTAAATCTCATTTAACTCAGGCAAGACTTTGTATTGAGTGCGTTCCAGGAGATATCACAGGTGGCATGAATTTACAGCAAAGTGGCAGCTGCTGATCTCAGTGGTTGAGGCTGCTACCAGCTTCAACTGTTGGCTAAGAGATATTTCGTTTTCCTTCTCAACCAAAACTCATGTTTTGGACCTCTAAGTTGTACCTTTGTCAAAGGCATAGATACATACTCTAGGTGTATATAAGACATTACTTCAGAAAGCAATTTTCACACCACTGAGCTTCACAAAGTAAATATGAATCACCTTGAATGAAATTATATATGCTTGCTGCAAAAGACTTTCAACATTTCTTCTGAAAGAATGAAAAATGAAATGGGCAAATTTCTTTGTGTTGTTCAGGTTGCATATTTAGGAATATCAACATAGCAACATCCACCACAGATCAAATCAAAAACAGTTAACGCATTTACTCAGTGAACTCTAAAATATTATTTAATATTCCTGCCTAAGAATCAACAGGAAAGAACTGAGAAGTTCAGATCCTTATGTTATAAATGTGCAGCCCAAACTCAAGTACCCAGTAAGTCCTTGCACAAACAGCTTTTTAAAGGGACTGCTACTGTCACAGGTGGTTGCAGCACTGAAGTGGAGTAGGGCAATTTAGCACTTTTCTACATAGTAGAGAGGGCAAGTGAGAAAGTTTGGCTATCCTGGAAGAGAAATTGCTGGAATTACTACGGCAGCAATAACTGGTACATCAACTGAGTATTAAGCAGTTGGGAAAAGTGTTAGACATTAAAGATCAAACCAGGAGGTAGCAGTTCAGCAGACCACAAAAAATGTGATTCCTGCTAGTGCAGCATTTCATGCTGGTCACTCAAGCCTAGCTGGTGATATGGTAGGTACTTCTTCTATGAAGAATATGTGTGAAATATGTTGAAAAGGGTGTCACCATTTTTTCATTTTGTTTTTTGGTGCAAACTGCGTTCAGAGGGTCTCCTCTTCAAGATTAATCACTTAGGACATAAAACAGTTGATACACTACCTAGTAATGAAAGAAATAAAAGTAAAATACTTAAATGGTTGACAATAAGGATAAAAATGTACAATGTTTAACAGTATCTGGCATGTCTACAGCTCTTATATGAATGTGTTACACATTTTCATTTGTCAACTCTATTTCTCACCTATGGAAAGCCATATGAGAGCAAGTAATGTAAGAATTAGATTCTTTTCTTACCTATCTGAACTGGTTCTTTGCCCCTGCAAAAACTCCAAATTAGGCAAAAGATCCAAAATGATCTCCCATTTTTTATTTCCATCTTGCCATGAAGTTGTAACTTGAAAATCCTTTCGGGGAAGTGTTTTTTCTTGGCTTATAGGCAGAGTTTTATAGTCCAGGAGTTTGGCATGAGAACAAAGCATTGATGGCAGGGTCCCTGAAAGGTGGAGCTTCCTTAAATTTTCTTTAAGTCATTCATTATTAGCACCCAGAAACCTCCTCTCTTTCAGACAGAACAGGTATCCAATTCTTTCTTGCTTTATGGGCACAGAGAAATCTGTTGTCTGTTTCTAATTTCCTCCTTTGAATATAGTCCCCTCGCCCTCCTCCTACTAAGTTGCTATTTCTTTGGCAGCAATAATTTTTATTTTTTATATCATCTGATTAGTTACAAGTAATCAGTGACCCCTTTCAGAGTTTTTCTCTGTCTTGCACATCAGCAGAGGCCCCAGCACAAGAAAATGTGTTTGTTGCCTCTATCAGCTTTAATGGTGACTTCTAAATAGAAAAAACAATATTATCAGGTCAGGCATAATGTGTGGTTTATTAAAAGCAAAATCTTTTCACAGGAGGGAATTGTCCTGTAAGAAGTGTATCCAAGATACCTTACAAAAAAAGGCCAGATCTACTGCTTCAATAGACCAGAAACAAAACCAAAAGTGCCAAAATTCTCACTTCAACTGCACAAATGGGATGTAATTTATTTTTTATGCACACAGAGGTGGTGTATTCTCCAAACATCATAAGGTAGCAGTGCCCAAGTCCCATCATAATGTAGACCACAGTTCATTCCTTCACCACCCCAATTATGCTGCTACAAAAGGGTCCCTCGGTGCTCTCAAAGTACTTTAATACCCTAACACATATCCATAAAAAATCCACTGAGCTCAGTCATGAGCTCTACAGCCCCTTGTAGGACGTCCTGTCAGATATTTTGATATCAGTAATTTCAGAGTCCCTTTTAAAGATTTACTTATTTTGTTGACACAAATTGACCTTGCATTTCTTTTCCTCATCTGTGCCATGGGGGAGCTGTTCCTGACAAGGGAGGAAGCCTCTCACCTAGTTCCAGCAAATCAAACATGGATAACAGACATTACCACACTTCCAGCTGCTCCATCCCCTTTGAGAAAACAGTAAAGCCTGAGTGATTGCCAGTATGTGGGCATAACCACAGTTTAAGGTGGACATAATTTTGCTCCTTCCTGCAAGGCCTCAGATCAAACTGTGCACCCATTGGGGAATAGGAATATGAATGCCTTTTATCTGGTTGGCAGGCAGCAAGCTGGGCCTTGGGAACAGGGTCTTGCTCCCTGCTTTACCAGGCTTTGTGCTATTGCCAAAGTGGAGTGTCCCAAAGCTGGCCCACTGCTCCCACCAGCTGCTGCCCTACACAGGCACAAGGTGCTTTGCAGAACTGCAGGTGACAGCATCTGCCAGATGAAGATTTGCTGCTGCCTTTGCTCCAATGGAAACTCTGCACCAGTGTGGGTGAGCATTGTGCAGGACATGAAACATGAGTTCATGTTACCCCTTTGCCACTGTCCATGTCCCATTAATTCCATTGTCAGTCGCACCTGAGGCAGGGCACTACTGGGAGGTAGTTCTTGAAGCCCTGCCATTTTGGCTGGAATACAGAACCAACAGAACCAACAGATTTTATGGAACTGGTGGTGGAAGTCATGGACTGCTGCTGCTTTTCCTTTTAACCACAACACATCTTCCCTCCTGATCTCTGTCCGAATAGGTACAAACTAAGCTAGGAGAATATCTAGTACATAAACTTAACCATGAGAATATGACATTGGAAATATGAGGATGATCTGAAATTGAATACAGTAAAATATCAACACTCAAATTCAACAGATTCTCCTGGTAATTGTCCGACTGAGTTCTTGTTCAGGCCACAGAACAGGGCTAATGGCAGGTGTGAGGAAGGGCTGTGAAGCCCAGGAGGAAAAGCATATAGGTCAGTAGACTAAGAGAGCTTAGTTGAGGGTAAAGGTGGATAGCTGAAATATATTAATTTTCCAAAATCAGTACTAGTGTCAAAATCCAAATGCAGAGCTCTGCTGAGATAAAGTCTATGTTTCTTCAATCACTGTCCTCTTTCTTTCTCATTCCCACCCAAGAAATCAAAGTACTTATTTCATTCATTTTGGTATAAGAGTAGAAGGAAGAATCAGACTCTAGGAGTATGATTCCTGACACTGGAAAAACAAAAACCCTTAATTCCCACTGAGCTGCACAAAAGCAGCAGGAACCATGTAATAACTACTTGCCAAAGATACCCTTCAGGTTGGAATAGTCCTTTCATGACAAAAACATAGTGAGGTTGTCCTCTGCAACTTCCAGCCCTTTGTGTTCTACATGTGGGGCGATTCAAGGTAATTCAAGGATGGGCAGGAGGAATGAACTAAGGCATAACTTCCCCCTGTAAGCCCCACTTAGCACTTAAGGCCTGGGAAGAACATGAACAGCATGTGTTAAAACTGTTCAAGGAACAGACAGAATAAAACACATTGAACCAACATCCACTTATGCTCTACGCAGCAGAGACAGCAGTATCAGTCACCTGGGATCCTCCCCTGAGAAAAGCAAGAGCAAAACTCTACTCAGAGAAATGGGAAACCCAGTCTTCTTGCTCTGTACCTAGCCATTTTCTTACCTCTGCTTGTCTGCTCTGTCATTTGTGCCATTCCTTTGCCATTTCTTGGGGAGCAGAGTTTCTGTCAATGACTAACTAGAGCTGCTGCTTCTGGCTTCTCCACAGATACTGCGGGCCACGCTCCTTAGAAATCACTGGTTGCTTCAATCCTCTGCAATGATTTCAGGGCTACTGACAGGGGAAGGATATTTGCATTCAAATGAAGTTTTTATATTCAAGCGTGGAAACACTGAGGTTTTCAAGAGAAATACATGGAAGCTTTTCAGAAGGAAATGCAGACTGACAGGGAGCTTACAGATTGTGTTGATCACTTACCACTGAATCATTGCTATTGGCACGCAAGTTATAACTATTCCCCCTGCAGTGACAAACTGAGTTTAATAACTCTTCCCTTTATTGGACCCTGCAGGATAAGAGGCCTTCCCTCTCCTGCAGCTGTATTAACAAAAAGAACAATTCCTCTTGGCCCCTTTACAGCCCATTTCATGGATCATTTGCCATTAAAGGGTATGTGATTTTAGTAAATACGATAGGTAAATATTAACTCGGCTTCTTTATCACCACTGACTCACTGAAGATAAGCCATCATGAAGCTAATGTAATACACCAGTGACTCACAAAAATATATTTTTGCTACAAACTTGGTAAAAGACACACTCACATAGGAGGTATCTGGTGGATTAATGCCCTTCATAGCCAGCCACTGTACTGGAGTCTGGCAGTTGCATTTCTATCATATCCTTCGGTCAAAAGTGATTCCATATGTGCTGTAAAGAGTTATGGCCATCCTGAGTCAGTCCAACACTGAGAGGTCGAGCTTGGAAATCCTCTAACAATCCAGTTCATTTCAGGCAAAACTGGTACTGCTTCTTGAAATGAGTAGCCACTATAAGACAGTGTTTTACAAGCACTGCCTAGAAAATAACTCCTGAGAAATTATGTGTGCTCCGTTAACAAAGTAATGCTAGCTAGGAAAACATTTCATTTGGTGTCAGGCAGTTGTGCCAATAATCCACATGATAAAAAACATCCAAAGCGATTTTGGCAAAATATTTTACATAACTGGTAGTTATAACAATCATTTGTACATTCTAAATTTCCAGTAGAATTCAAGAACAACATGGATTATCCTTTTTAATCCTTTACATGATATAATAGAATTTAGAGGAGTTACATTAAAGATTTATTTGATCTAGCAGATTTGTGTCTACCACACAGTTTGAAGCAGAGTATCATTAAGTATAAGGTGATCTGTAGCAGGCAGTGGGAAAGGAGGAAATGGAATATCTGTCATTAATTGTCCATTAAAATACATGATGAATGCCTTCAGTATTTCAATTTTGGTAGGAGGTGGTTGGATGTTTTCTTACATTTTGCCTTAGAATGGACACAAAGCTCCGTAACTTTTCCTCTTGCCACAGGGCTCCTTGACTTTTTGTGAACAAATCAAGGACATTAGTTATTCCTGTTTGCAAGGAATGAGTCCTGCTGCTTTTTTCTCTTTTTCTTTAAGAAGATGTAGATCTTTCAAAACCCACGTACAAGGAGTAATGACACGGCTGATTGGTGTTCGTGCACGCAGGTCTCCTTGACCTATTGGCACTTCCTCACGTAAGAGAGACTCCCTGCATAGAAAGTCATCTCATCAGGACCTTGGGCCCTTGAGATTTTCTATTGAAAGGTTTTTCTTTAAACAACCTTCCTGGTGGAAAAATATGGGGTAGCAGAACAAAGGGAAGCATATGAATTTTCTGCTTTAATAATTAGAACTTTTATGGGGTTTAGGCTAGAGCAGATTTTACCTCTTTTTAAAAAGCAATTTCTTATTTTCTGAGTGCCAAGATAATTCAGAAGAGGCCACTGCATGCTTAATACTTAAGTCTCTATAACCTTGAAATTACATGAAATTACATACCCAGTAACCATGTCCACCATGACTGAAATTTACTGCAAGCCAAAAGAAAGGCTAAGAGATGGGGCAGAAAACAAGTTAAGGTGGGAATCTAAGCAACCTTGGCCTAGGGTTTTTTGTGTGGAAGGTTGAATTAGCTGCCCAAGAACTACCTGTCCTTATGTTCTGCTTAGACTTCCTGTACTTTTAAGGGGAAGAATGATCATACAGATCTCATAGATTCTGAAAAAATGGGCAATAAGTGCTCAACTACACTAGTCCGAATGGACAGGCTACTGAAATTTAACAGCTGTGTCAGGTCACAGGCACTTGTGTAAAACTACATTCCTTGATCACTGTTCATGTTGCTTAAAAGAAAGCTTCATGGAACACAGGTGCTCCTTCTCAGTGCCAGCTCTGCCATACTTTCTCTCTGCTTCAGTTTTCTCAAAGTCTTGGGGTAATGAAAACATCACAGTGGTGTTTTTCACTGTTCTAGAGATTAGTTTGAATTCAAGCATTTCATGTAAGACTGCTGAAAAATTAGAATATTAAAGGGAATTCAGGTTGTACAGAACAGATTTTAGAAACATGATGCTGAAAAAGAACTTAGAGGATTTTCCATATCAGTGATGGAAATATGGCTTAGGTAGCCTGCTTGGACCTGTTTGGACCTTAGTTTGGGAGGTTGCCAGAACACAGGTGTTTGTGGTAGCCTGACAAGAGTGAGTTAATTTTGGAAATTTGGCCATGGAATCTGGCTCAACTTTAAGAACTTGTTCTGCCTTAAAATACCCCTCTACCCCTCTAAGCTTCCACTGGGAGCTGAAATTTCAGAAATTGTATATCAATGTTGCAGTTATTTAAATGTATTTCATTTTTTGTCAGACCTAAAACTACAAGAATGTTCTTTCCTATGATCTCAGAGTTTGTAAGTCTATTTCTGTCTTTTCCCACTATCTGAGTTTGCTTTTCCAGACAAGTGCAACAGTGTATAACAAGCACAGTAACTGCACGATTATTTACTTAGGGCTTTGCCTTTGCTAAAGTCCTTTCACTGGGGCTTATGTGCCGAGTTGCATGTGCTTAGTCCAGTGAAGTGTGGTTTAGCAAAGTACACTCAAATAGTAAACATACTGAAAATTCTATCTTACCCTTCCCACAGCACAAAATTATACTATTAAAGAATATAGTTAAATTAGAAAACAAGGTAATTATTGGATCAGAAGCCCCTACCTTGTATTATTTTGGGAAGAATTCTTGGTTTGCATGTGGTTTTTCCCCTCTTTCTGAATCCCATCTGCCTCACCTCAAATAGCAGAAGTGATTTTTCCATATTGCTAACAAGTATTTTCCTGTCTCTGGTGTTCTCAAAACACTTATCCAGTAATGCTTCATAAAACAACTGTGCTCTCTTTATCAGCAAATCTTCTGTGACTTCCTTTTTAAGTGCAGATGGAAATTCTGTGTTGCTGAAGAGTCCTATGAACAACACTGAGTTTCCAGTGCATCTCCAGGTAACTATAAGGAAATTGTTTGAGATTCAAACTATATTGGATGAGAAGACTACAAGTAGGAATGAAACCCATGTGATCTTGTACAGCAGGAGCTGGGGCCTTGGGTTTTGGTGCCTTCAAAGGCTGTGTGGCTGGAAGTCCTACTTGCCTCCCAAGAAGGCTTTCCCATTTGTCAAGACAAAACTGAAACTTGAGTATTGGGAGAGGAAGAAAAAGAAACAAAACAGAGAAACTCCTCACCACCAATGGAAGCTAGATAGAAAGTTTGGAGGAGATGAACACAGGGCTCAGGCATGGATAAGACATGGGCTCTTGCTACTGCTCCCTTTTTGCTAGACTCCAGAAGACAAGGCAATTCTTGGAGAATGGAGTCATTCTTTGAGGACAGAGAGAGTCAAACCCACTCTCTTCCAGCACTAATGCTTTCTATGAAGCTGCCATGGTCCTTTGTGGTAGGTCCTGCCTGGAGGACAATGGGATCAGTAGGCTTCACAATCTCCTGAGTCCCTGATAGGCTGATACCACCCTTTCAGAGAGGGTGATGAGATATTTCCTCAGTTTTTTTCCTGGGTTTTCCAGAAGAATCTCTTTATGTGGCCTGCAGACCCAATAGCTCTTGCTTAAGAAACAAAATGCTTCCTGGGGTCAGATAATACAGATCTCACTTTACTTCCGAGAGGGTTGTGGAGAGGACCAAAAGTGCTGTGCATTGCCACTACTACTCTTTGTAGGGATACACAGTTAAGGTTTCTTTCCTTCCTTTCTCTCCCAAATACGATTGCTGGATTTCTCCACTGGAAAAAGTTTAATCTGTTCAACTCTGCCATCCAGTTCCACTGGAAATGAAGGTGCAAACAGAACCACAAAGTTCTCAGGTGACTATGAGTGCAGAAGGGGGTGGAGGTTTAACACGTGCAGTGTGACCTGGAACTGCCAAGCACTTGTACGTAAGAATTCTCTGACAGTGTGTGCTTGTGAACCTGCTTATGGGCAGCACTGACCCAGCACCAAAACTGAAAGGGCTGCCATAACCCAGAGCACTGTGACAAACAACACCTTGCATGTAAATTCCTGTCAGAATAATTGTTTTTCCTTAGTGCTTACTAAAAGCATATAAATGTGTGTGGGGAGAGATCAGCATTCATTCTTCTCAGAGATAAAACTCTCACTGTGAAACTCCCTTTCGAGGCAGCTTGCTTTTTTGCTAGGAAGTGACTTTATATTCTTAGCCATAGACTGCCCTGCAGTGGTGAAGCCAAAATCTGCAGCCTTACTGACTTTTACCCAGGATCTTTAGAATTCCTCATTAGGAAGTAGTTTGCCCATCACTAGAAGAGACAGAAAGAGCCTGTGCAAACTACAGACTAAATGGAAAACAAATGAAGCAAGGAAGATTTTATGTATCGGTGTAAATACAGTGTGCAGCAAAATGCCACTACTGATTAGTAATATTTTATCTCTTTTTCATAGAAAACAAGGGAGATTTGATCACACCTTTTATCTGTCTCTCAAATGTATATGCTGACTTCAACCAAATTTAACTGCAAAAATGAAAATCTCACAGACAGCTAAATGTCAACAGATTTTGAGAAAAGCAGTTTTTGCAAAAAGCTCAAGGAAATGTATGGTTCTAGTGTCAGCACAGAAATTGTTGGATAACAAAGAATCCACAGAGGAGAGTGACTTTGTAAGTGCCCTAGGAGAAAACTCTCAGTCACATCTTACAATACATGTAGAGATAGAAATCCCTAGAAACCTGTACTAAAGCACAAACTGGGCTTCATTAATTTTGCAGCTTGCTCTGTAAACTGACAAAACTTCCTTCTTGTTAGATCAGCCACCTCTCCAACTCCAGAGAAATCTGCTTTCCAATCATAGTATTGTAATGCTGAAAAAAATGTGAAGTTCCATTTTCTGCACATCCTTAACAGTCTTATAAAAAGGCAGAAATCTTGTTTGCCTTTTAAGCTGCAGCACATTTGATAGGCTACTAGTAGCAAAAAATGGTGCCACCAATTCTTCAGGTAGCAAAGATGCCAGTATTGAGGTTGGCTATTGACAATAAGGATTTCATTAATGGAGAAAAAATAAACCAAAGGCATTTTTTTTTTCATTGCAACAGGTGTGGCTTACCCTCATTGTACTCTAAGATGATTCAGGTGAAATTAATATCTTCCAGTTACCTGCTTCAGCTCCCCTTACAATAAGATAAACAGGCACTCTTTTAGACATGTCCTTTGTTGTGAGACAAATTAATATCAAAAATATCTATTTCTTTCCATTTTCTGCAGAGGAAGCCTAGGATTACTAGTTTAGTGATGGGCATCTGTTCTGCAAATGTTGAAATTTGGAGAGCTCTTACTACAGTAGTAAACATACATCCTGAAAGCATTGTGAGTGAACTTCACATAGCTGAGGGATTATTTTTTTAGTGAAAATACATAATTGCAATGAACTGAGGCAGTTCTAACGTACAGAGTCCTGCTAAAGTAAGTTCTGGTGCTGAACTAGAAGTTTCTCCAAGTCATCTGAATAGTTTCATGATCATTATTCATCTTTGCCTTTGTTCAGGCAGACAGCACCATCTTCCCTCCCACCTTACAGATCAGGTCTTCTGAACAGCACAATCTGATCTGCTTTTAAGGAGCCAGGAGTAGATACCCCAAAAATTTAGTAAACCACTTCACTTCCTATAACTTGAAAAAGAACTTTTCTTCTCTCTTCAAACTCATCAAGACTATATAAGACTAAGTACAAAAGCCATGCTTTTTGAGATGTGCTTTTAATCATTCAGAGAAAAACAAGCAGATTTGAAAAGGACCCAAGAGGGTGTGCACTTGTAAGAATACAAATTTGTGCTCTTATTTTGTGCACAAATAAATAGGGCACTGTTCAAATTAATTAGAGAACAAACAGGATGCAGTTACTGGGAACAGTAAAGTTCCATAGTAGTCAAGGAAGTCAAGAATGGTTCACAGTCCTTTTAGTCAACGATGCCAGGGTTCTTGTGCCGTCATTTTGATGTGAAGCTGATGGCTCTCTTGATCCGGTTCAGAGCGCTCGCCTGGTCATTTTCTTCATTGTTCTGCAGCTCATGGGACTGTGGCCCGCTGCATGCAGTGTCTTGACAGCTGCAGCTCTCCACATAGACGTACTTGTGTGACTTTGAGTGCCCACCGGGGCATTTCAGAACCACGTGCTTCTCAGTGGTCCTTGTTTCTCTGCAGCAGGAGCAGCTGTGGTCCATGGAATTGGCCTCAGCAGAGTACCTGTTAACATGCAAAATGGCAACGTTACTCTCTGCCAGAAACCAATGTACAGGAAAGGGTGAAATCAGGTACAGAACTCCTGTGAGAAGAGCCACAGTTGTGGCTAATGGAAGTGCTAAGCTCATCTGACAGAACAGTGATTATAAAATGCATAACCCAATCAGGGCAGTGTTAACATGAAGGGGAAGCAGCAGCTCTTTCTGTTCTCATCTCACAGAAATTTTTTGCAGCCTTGTGTTCATCAGCTTCCTAAGCACCATTCCTAACCTGAAGAATCTGTCAATAGCAGGCTATAAACTGTGACAAGATCCATCTTTTTTTTGGTATTAGGTAGAAGCAATCACAGCAAGACCTTAAGATCATCAGGAATTTTAAAATACTAATAAGCTCTCTGGCTTCTCAGAGTTCCATGTGATACTAAAGACGAGCTTTCATCCACTGTGGCAGACTCAGTAATAGGCAGTAAGTTTCTTTGGAGTGTTAGAGTTGTTTTTCCAATGTTTTAGTAGCTCACTACCACGTGTCCTACTAGCCACTTCCTTATAGTCACTTTTTAACATATTCTCTCATTTCAGAGAAAAATGTACAGTCAAGTTACCCTACTAACACCACATCTAAAGCATTCATTTTCTCATTTCTTCACTGTATGAAGATTGTGCATATTTGAATCTCCCTTTAAAAGATGTATGTGTATTTCATTTTAGGTGCTTACTATTCAGAAGCAGCTTTTCCACTTCCAGTTGTCATGTCTGGCTGCTCTCTGGGCTTATTCTCATTACAGGAAATAATCCATGTTCTTCTGTGAGGATTTCTAGCCTAGGTGGTCTGACACAGAGCCAGCTCTTAATAGATCAATAGGCCTTATCAGAGCTGTCTGAATCCCATGACAATTTAATACACTTTTCTGCTTTGTATTATGACAAATCAACTGGTCAGTCACAGATTCCATGATTTTATGTCCTTGATTCAGGAAGCAGATAGTTCCAGGTCTTCTACCATTGTGTAGTCTACTATTTATTGTTCCTTTTATATAAACAAGCCCAGTGCTACCAGGACTTAAATCTCATTGTCTGGTGAGTTTACTTACAGCGAGAAGGTTCCACATGTTCCTTCACATTCAGTCAAGTCAACTCTGTCCACAGAGCGGCAGCCTTTGTGGACAATGAAGTCTTTCCTGTGGCGCACGGAGCACGGCGTGCGGCTGTCCAGAGGGGCACCTACAGGGAAACAGCAGAAAATACTTCTAGTGAAACAGATCCAGGAATCCCTCGCACCTCAGCATTCCCTGGACTTCACTAGAGCACTCAAAGAATTGCCTTAAATGGCCTTTCTGCTTCAGCTTAAACTTCCCCAAAGAGATTAGACAGTGAAGGTTTGCAATGACAAATATAAATATAAAAGTATCTATTTAAATACAAATTTATCTGGAAAACGGGCTGATTTAAGAAGACAATTCATTCTCTGTATTGTTGATTCAGATACACTGGCATACTTACAGGTTTTGCAGCAACCGTTAGGTAAGAATGAAATAGTTCCCTAAAAGAAAAAAAGAAACAGAAAAAATTTACATTATATTATTTTTCTATATTAAATAGGCATTAAGGCCAAAACTGAGGAAAGCAATTCTTCAGTGGCTGGAAATAACCAGTGGAAACTGTAACATTGACCTAAATAAGCAAAGATAACAGCCTCTTCCTGAGTTGAAATCTATCAATTTACAAAGGCTTGTGAAAATAAAAACAATTCTTTGAAGGAAGTCTACAGTCAACATCATGCAATTTTTCCTCAGAAGCAATTCCAAGAAATGGCTTCTCAGCATCCTCTGTATTTGAATGGGGACTTTGCATGGTGTTACTGGCAGCCTACTGACTGAACAGCTTGTGTTTCTGTAACATTCAAGGAAATCTGGTTCTTGCTGAGACAGAATCCCAAACAATGCAGTCAGTAAAGATTCAGTATCTCTCTGCTGACCAGTATTTTGGCTACTGAGAGACAGCTACCAGTTATAAATATTGAATTCTCACCCAGGTACCTTATTTTATGCACTCTATAGGGTTGTGCATGGATGCATCTGGAATTTCTGCCCTTAGGACTAAGAAATTACGACAAAAGGGCATCATTGCTAAATTTTACTTTTGTTGTTAGTTAGATGGCTGAACTAAACTGAAGTAACCTATGTATGGAGTAGAAGGCAAATTTTCCATTTTTACTTACAGGTTTGCAGCTGTCCTCATTGAATGCTGGACAGGTAATCTCAGATGTGGAAGCAATAAGCTGGTTGTGGACATCTACACAGCTATAAATGGTGCAGTTGTTGTGAGGATCATTTTTAAAGTCTCCAGGCTGCAAGTGAAATGCAAAATGTAATAAGGAAAGCTGAAGAGAACTCAGACAGAAATTTTCTTGCCCTCTGATAATGACTTTCCTCCTGTTCCCCAGTCAATTATTTTTAGGTTAACAGTCATTTGGGATACAGATCATGACATGTATTGCAATATGCCATACATGGAGAGAATTTCAGTTTTACATAGTGTTTTCCTTGAGAAAGAAAAATGCCTCTAAAGTACACAGAGTACTTTAACAAAATCATCCATGCCAATGGATTTTGCCTTCAAAACTTAGACTGTTTTATGTTAATTAAGAAAAACCCTAAACCTTCATCCTACTAGAACAATAAAATTGTTTCATATGCAAGCTTTAATAGTGTTTTTCAGCATACAGAAATCAAATAATACAGAAAAGCCCAAGCTTCCAGACACTGGAAGAAAACCCCTTCCAATGGTATTGGATTTCTCATTCCAGGAAGGGCCTTACAGATAATTTTATTTCATGAGACCTACCTTCAGGACAAAAAATTGTAGCTAGGTTTTGTAGATGAGATTTTGATCTTTCATGTGCAAACTTATACTAAAGCCTTGTCTCTGGCAAGGAGATGTAACTGGGAACTTTACAGATTTGGTGGAGAACTAAGACTCAGAGCATACTTACACTCAAGATGAGTTCAGAATTGTCTGCTGTGCGTATAATACACTTGGTCTGCACACATTTTCCACAGCATTCACCTTTCACTGGTTTAATTTCATATCCCTAAAAATTAAAATTAATTAAAATCAATAGCACTATGATAGATGAATCTTTGAGAAATAAATGAAAACATACAAATCCATTAATTGATTACACTCTGAAGTGCACTCTAGATTTGTGCCTTTTTGTGTTCCAACCCAATAGAAAACAAGTAATAGAAGCAGGTTATAAATGGAATATTAATTAAAGCACTAGAATAAATATGCATAATAATTAAATATCACTCCACAAGGTGGTCTACAGAAATTTCCCAGCTAATTCTGCCAGGGTGAACTGAATGCTGACAGTTACACAGTCAATCTCAGGCAGTAGATTGCTCAAAGAACAGTTGATATCCATGCTGGAGTTGGTCTCTGGGCTTCAACTCCCCGTCCTTTGCTTAATACCACTCATTAATCAAACTGGTGTTCACATATATGAATATTTTGGGGTCTTTTGTTTTTTTAAGTTTGCCACTTACTGGTTGACAGTATGTGTTGCAGGGGACACGTTCACAGGAGATGATATTCAGCTGAGTGCTGATGTTCACATCATTTGTGCAGACACAATTCTGACACTTGTCAACAAAGACTGAGGAGTTGGGCTACACATTTTAAGGAAAACAATATCACATATTAATGAAATATTATATGTTTAACAAATAGTAATTTTTAAAAAAATCTGTAAATGAAGCAATGGAAAAGGAAACAAATCGTAAAGACAACTGGATAGCTATTTGGCTAGCCATTTATGAAGACAACATTTGAAATATTGAATATAATTTGTGTCTTTATCGAAGTCCTGTATAGCAATGACAAACTCTCATATTAAAAGAACAGATACAATTACTCGACCCAAGAGAATTTATTAGAAATCTAAATTTGGTTAGAATAACACTTATTTACATGTCTTCTAATTTTTGAAATCAGAGTCTTAAAACTGCACTAATGTGCTGACAGTAAATGTGGGCTGACTTTTTAAAATGCCAGCACACTTAACCCAAATTCCTCTATCATAGTGACATACATGCAGCTCTTCAATTTCTTTCCACATAGGAAACTTTTCAGAAAAGATTTAGGCTTTGTGAAATTGATAAACTCCTGACAGAAATTTGAAAATTTCTAAAATGCTTGTTGTACTGGATAAACCTTTTCATAGCACTTCTGATCAAGTATACAAACTGGTCTTTTAAGCATTTTTGGAAGGAACTTACCAAGAACTCAGCATTCTCATGTACACAAACTCCCTTGGGAACTGTTAATAAGCAAGGAGTAATATGTTTAGAAGGAAAAAAGAATAAAAATTATCTTCACCTCACTCTAATCAAACTCATTTCTTCCATAATCAATCATAATTCATATGGTTATTCCCCAATTCTGGTAGCAGATAGGACATGTATAAAGTATGAAAACTAAAACTGCATGTGCTAGAAGGGAAAAAGATTTGTCCCAAAATACGCAGTCCAGTTCAGAACCAAGAATGTCCACTTAACTGATACAAGTACTTCCGTTTCAGTTACCAAGAACTGTAGATCTGTCTTCTACTGGGGATGCTTCTAGGACCTTCTTGCTAGATTAAGCTGAGACCATCATCCCAGTTAATTCTGTACCTGTTCTTACATGTATTTATAAGCAGGAAATTGAACTTGAGTTACCTGAGCTATATATGATTTCCTAGTTTCATAACTATAGCACTAATAACCGATTTTAATAGTAGTGAATTTGTAGAATCTGACTGTGTTTAACACCTCTTTCAACAGGCTATTGCATACAGTCTTATTAAGTGTAATGCTAAATTATGTAATAAATAAAACTATAAGGCTAGTCACTGCAATATATTTTCAAGGGACTTACCACACTGGTATACAGGACAGCACTGACCACTGGGAATATAAGAATGAACTTCAAATCCCAGTGAGCACTTGGGGGCTTTAGCTGTGCACAAGCTTGTGTTGCATTCTGAGGAGAAAAAAAAAAGAATAAGCCAGAAAGTACAGTAAATCACAGCTACCAGAAATAAGCACCTATCAAAGCACTTAGGATGAACTTTCTATTGCTAGGAAACAGTCCAGATTCTCTTCAAAGAAACAAATTGCAGATAGGGAACATGTTTTTCTTCATAAATCCAGGCACTGGATATGGGGTACTGTATTAGTTTATGGGTTTTTTTCTACTATGCAATTATCCTGTGTTAATAAAGTATCAACATTCTATGTAAAGAAGTATGGAACAACTCCTGCTCTCTCCAGGATTTTAGGCAACTGCTGGAAACTGAAAATGCACAGAGAATTCCATCATCTCTCTGCATTTTGCTTAAATAAAATGGGGTCCTGAACACAAGAACTATAGCTTGAGTTATGTTGAGTCCCATAACAGTAAATTCAGTAATACTGAATATTATACTGCAATATTAAAATGTATTTTCCCTAGTACTGGGCAAGTTGATTTTAAAAAGCATGAGGAAACATACTGTTTTGTGACTCCCTGCTGTAGATCTCTGGTACTAAGGTAGTTCAGTCTCTTTTCCTTTCTGTTTCCTGGAGATATAGAAAGACTAGAAACAAAAGTATAAACTCACTGCAAGTGAAAAGAGGGCAGCAGGAATCTGCAGGATTGACTTCAGTGACTTCATAGAAGCCTTCTCCATCACAAGTGACCTTCTTTTGTTCACATACATGAGGCCCACATACAATGCCATGTTCACCTTCCAGACAAATACAGTCCTGACAGTCCACTGTAAACTTTTCTCCAAACTGTCATTGAAAAACAATAAAACGAGTGATTGCATAGTAACCAATTAAAAGGAACAGAAGTAAAACCAGGAATACAAAGTTTGGAGATGACAAAACAAGTGGAGACCACTCTCCTCTCCCCACTCAAACTTCTACTTGAAATCCAAAAGCATGCAGCATCATACCTCTCTTGGTATCATATCCACTCCGACACAGCCTGGAAAATACCAAAATAAATTTCCATTACCAGTCATATAACAGGAGGCATCTCTAATATGCATTGTATGAGTACAGCATACAGTCAAATCTATGTTGCATACACAGAAGGAAACAAAGAGGAAACAAACATGCATCCAAGTGAAGCAGTAAAACTTACCACAGGTTTTCACACAGACATCGACACCAGAATCATACAGCATGGTTCCATTGGGACAGAAGCAGCCTTCCATTTGTTCAGTTGATGTGTCATTCTGATCTCTGTAAGACAAAATGTTCAGAGGAACACCATTAATGTTGTAGGCACATAAGGAGGATTATGCCAAAAAACTCTTTCACTGAAAATACAGTAGCAAATGATATGCACATTTGTCATTGGAGATTGTCGGTGTCTGTGTTTGATATAGCCAAACAACAGAAACAGAAAGAGTTCAGGCACCCAGATACAGGGTCAACAGAATAGTGCTAATAAATTTGACAATCAGTTTAAGACATGAGATGAGGTTGATTTTGCTCATTCACCTGTGCATTAGATACAACTGAATAGTCGTACAAGCTATAACTAACAGTGAAGGAAGTTTTTACCTTGATTTGCAGGTCATCTCCTTAATAGGACCGCATGCTCTGTATTCTTTACCTGGAGGACATTCATGAGCTGGAATGGAGGAACAAAAAGAAGGAACAGCTCAGTAACAATATCATATAAAAGCCCCATGACCTTATGCCAAGAACTCAAACACTGTTTACTCATTTTCCTATGTATCTGTGACAATCCTGAGAAGCAAAGAGGAAAAAATCCTAGATAGACTCATGTCTCTAAATTCAACAATTTTGTGCAATTTACCCATAGAGATATATGTACTTTACTAAGGTGATAAAGCCAAGAGTCTACATCTTGATTAAAATTTTTTCACGTAATTTTAGTCTCTTTTGCGTAAGTTCTCAAAGGGGAGTGTCATCCTTCCCTTTGTGCTCTTTCTACAGATGAAAACTAATGTACATGTCACCAAATACTGATCTGCTGATGTCTGCCAAACATATAACTGCCTGCATACAAAAAAGTATGTACTGATACAGGATGTTTCTGGCACAGTCAATACATGTATATTTCTGCAGGCCTATTTATCATTTCCATTGTTAAAAATGTTACCGGCAAAATTACTTAAGGAGAACAGCTGCTGTGATTTATTGGTGTCTTCATTACTCTGAGAGAAGTATGACATTACTTCTGAAACAGTTCCACATAATCTTCCTTAATAATTCGAGATGAATGGCCAGATACTTACTGCATACACCATTGGTGTGTTGTCTCCAGTCAATGCACACGCCTTGATCAGCACAGGTGGCAGCATAGATCTGCAGACTTGAGCACTCCAGGTCTAGGTTGGGAAGTACACAGCTATCAAAAACACAGGCTGCATAGTACTTTTCAGGCTGGACAAATGCATGGCATGGCTTGAACACACTAGAAACGGAAATATTTATCATTATTAGTTACTGAATGATCCAAACATTTTTCAATGTGCCTAACATGATGTGGCAGCAGTGGACATGGGAGATTAAGGATCTGTGGATGTGGACTATTGATGAGAGATTTGTGCTAAGAGCACTTATCCAGATAGTAACCTTCCAACATATCTTAAAACATTCTTCCCTCACCTACAAAACAGTTAGACTCCAACATTTTGAGTCCAGGAGCTGTATATTATTGGTTGCAACCATGTGCTATCTCTTTAAAGCAATTTTGATTTCTTTTTCAGTTCTAACATGGCATTTTAAAAATTATGATCTCTGTTTGCAGTCGGACTCTGTCTTCTGCTAAGTAAATTTGGCAAAAGGCAAGAATATGGGACACCGGAGGGCAGAGAGTATAGAAGAATGTGGGAACATCAACAAAGGTTAATGTGGCAGCCAGAGGGTTGAAAGAAACTGTCAGCAAAAAATAATCACCAGAAAAAGTGAAAGAAGTAGAAGCAAATCATAAAGATACAAGAAATGGAACAATAGTTAGAAACATTTTCCATTGGTAAATTAATTCTAAAATTTCATTTAAATCAAAGACCAAATGCTTATAAAATCAAGAGGAATGTTACCTTCCCAAAAGAAGCTGACAGATGGAAGATTCTTTGCAAGGCTGTGTTGGTGTTGTGCTAGGTGGACGTGTAGGAACTAAGCCTGGAGAGCACTGTGGTTTGGAAGGATCAACAACTTGCCAATGATCTGCCATGGTTTCACAGTTTGCTGCAATGTTTCCATTTGGCAGCATGCAGTCATCTGCCGTGTTGTTATTGCAAAGACCTAAGGGTGGTAAGGGGAGACAGAATTCACTCACAGATTTGTTAGGAAATTCCATTCATCTTTTCAACATGGCTTTCATTGTGGTTTTCTGAGAGTGCAAAATTGGAAGAGTAAGCCTTACCACACTGTCCCTGGGTGTTGTTGCCAAACAGGCTGTAGGCCAGTTCGATAGAAAAGGACAAGCCATTGTAGGACACAATCATTTTCAGCTCAGGAATGTCCACAACACGATTGATGCCTGACTCATAGATGCTCAAGCCAAACTTCTTGTAAGGCAAAGCCACGGGCTGGTTGTTTACTGTCACCTAATAAATAAAGGAAAACAGAACAGAAGCATAAATTTGGATTGATTTTTCAAAACAATTGACTGTTCCTTTGTTTTGCAGAGAGAATGTAAAGGTAAATAACATCCTTTTAATTTGCAACAAAAGTTCCTGCGCTTCCTTTATTACTGAAAAGTCAGACTTTTCTTCTCTGAGCCACAAAAGCCCATCAACCTCAGACAAACGAGGCTATAGACTCAAGGTTTAAACTAGCTAAATCCTAACACTCAACAGACTTATGAGTGACTGTGACACCAAGGACTCCTCATGAAAGTGGCATATAAAATTCTCCTAAATTCATATGGTATAAAGTTTTAGGTTTCTTGCCATAAAGGGAACATGCTTATAGGAAAATTAAATAATGAAAATAAGACTGAAACTGTATTATTTATTTAAATACAATAGCCATTATATAGCTGAGAAACTAACACTACTGCCTACACTCAGCAATTGGAGATTTCTTTGTTTTAGAGAAAAAAAAGAGATCTGAATTTTGTAAATTTTCAACAATATGTTGCAACATTTTGCAATATTCTCACACAGTAATGTACAAAAATAAACCAAACAAAGAGTAAAAAGCTACAAAAAGCCCCAAACACTTCTCATTAATTTTGAAGCCCAAAACCTGTGACATAACGTTTATCAATGAAATAATCACATAAGTGCCCTATTCAGAAAAATTAAAAATGTGACACAAGTCAAGGCTACTAATGGTACTTTTAAAAAATGCTTCAGGCCAGCACTTTATTGTTATGTCTACCTTACGTTATCTCCTCCCATTCCACATTGTTTTCCTTTGTTACATTAATGTTAATTATAAATTAACTTATTTTATATTCTTAACTCTTAGCAATTTGTCCACACTTGTGTATTTAGGAGAGATCTGCAAAGATTTGAGATTAAAAAGACAAGAAATTGTAGATTTTTTTTTCTCCCCACACATTTGGAGTAAAAAAATGCTTTGAAGTAGTCCTTTGAAGTCCGTTGAAGCAGTGCTGTTTTATAATCTAAACTGTTACTGACTCTAAAACCCAGAAGAATTTTTTTCCCCAACATTGTGAATATAACTATCCTGTTGATGCAGTGTTAATATCTGAATCAATAAATCAATGGTAGAATTCTTTAGTACCTCTACTTGTAGAGTATTTGGTTGTGCTGTTCTTAGCCTCACTTCCTGAGTCTCGTATCTCACGGTGATAGTTCGAACACAGGACACCACATCCCGTGAATCGCAATGGTAGTTATCAATGTAGACACCAAAGTTGTCAACTTTCTTATTGATCTCTTCCACAAGGACATATGTACAATTCCCTTGATAGCTGTAGTACAATCCATCAAAAGTCATGTAATGTGGATCTCCCCAGCCAGTGCAGTAGCCTAAAAAACCATACAGGCTCTTATGGCAACATATAAAATCATATCAGACTACAAGCAAAATCTTTAGATGTGGGAAACATGTCAGTGAACTTCGGGCGTTTTAATTTTAATAAAGTATATATGTCAATGCATGAGCTCATTAGCTAGAAGTTATCAATAAAAACCAAGCACTTTCAATGCACAGTTCATCTGACATTAATGACAGAAAACTGAGAATAGGCTTAACTGTACCATAGATATCTTTACCAATAGTCTGAACGAGTAACATAAAAATAGGATTCTAGCCTATAGATGTCTGCATATGGACATTTAAATCATACTTTGAGAGACCAATTTACTCTACTAACACAACAGTTATGCAGAGATAATGGCAACTTAAGCAAATCCCTCAATTGGCTAAAAAGAATCAACAGAGCACTCTAAGTAACACCAGAAGACTGAGTCACAGCTTTGCACGATACTTGTTCCCTGATAAATATTGTTGGTCTGGACAATAGTACTGTTTCCTCAGGAGATTAAATATTCAACAAAATATATACTTACAATTACACTCCCAGTGCCAACAGCATCCGTCCTCATCAATGACTCGCACAGGAGACAGTCCATTGGCACACGTTGGTTTCGGAGGTGGATTGCAGATTACTGGGATCACCTGGACAATGTCGTCTTCTATACATACTGCCTTAGTGCAGTTACAGAGCCACCATGTTTCACCTTGCTGTGTTTGAAAAAAGAGGGGGAGAAGGGAAACGGAGACAAATCTTAGGATGCAGTGAGACTGACAACAGTGATGCCTGAATATCTTCTGCAGGTTTCTAAAAAGCTTTACTGTTTATTGACAAGTTTTCCCCCACCAGAAATCTGAAAATAGGATGGAAGTCCATCAGCACTATCTAGGTCTCCAAGATGAGCTAGAACAACTGAGAGCTGCAAAGTGAAAAGCATTACTTACAAAAGTCAAGCCAGTACACCAAAATGGGAATCACCTTTTCTAATTTCAGCTATCTAAAAGTGAGACATGTCATCTAATCTCATCACCTTAACGCCCTCTCTAAAGAACAGTGAAAGACACTGATCAATATGAATGGCCAATATATGATCACTTCCCTTCCATGGATGCCTAGAACAGATTAATAGCTAAAGCTACAGTGAACACCAACTGTTCATGGAAAAATGTCCAGGATGATTATGTGCATTGTTATTGCATGAGGTTTTTTCCTATCTTCTACCAGTTTTTCAGCCATGTATAATTTTTATTCCTGCAGATCTACTGAGCAAGTTGGTAGGCACCTAAACTATCAGGAGGCTTTAGAAATGTACAAGACAGTAATTTATCTGTTCCAGAGGTGGAGGGTTCAAAAAACAGAAAAAAAAGAACTCTGAGTCAAATTTTACAAGCATTTGAACGCAGTGGTCTGTTTCACAGTCGTCTCCTGAAACCAGTGGACAAGCATGACTCATTCCAAACTCAGACAAATTCAGCCCTGTGTATTTTTGTTGGGCTGCAATGTAAACATACAAATAACTTTTACCCACTTTGGACTTATTCAAATGCAGAAATAGAAAAGATAGCTTAGCACCACTTAGCTCTTGGTTTCCTCTTCATCAGAGCTATTCTACAACAAAGACAAACACAGAACTGCAATCCAGCTCCTTGCAGAAAGCTTTTTAAAAATTATCCTTGAAGACCTAATATCAATATATAAGTTATCAATCCAAATATCATTGCAAGTCCTGCTGATGCCCAAGAAAACTAAAGAAATAGAACAGACTGATACTTCCTTTCTTATCCAGATTAATGCCTACTCTCTGTTATTAACATTGAAGCTATATCTTTAGTCTCCATCCAAAGCACAATAAAAGCATGATATCTACTCACCTCGTAAGATTCATTAGGGAAAATAGTACAAGTTTTTTTAGGAGTGGTTGGTGTTAGACTTGTAGTTGAACTTGAGCCATTAACTGGAGGAGTTGTGCTGTGTGTGGAACTTCCTGTAGTGGTGACTGCAGTTGATGTTGCAGTAGGCCCAGATGTAGTAGTTGAGCCAGGCGGAAGGGTTTTGAAGGTGGTGGAGGTGGTGGTTGCATTGATTGTGATAAAACTACTAGGGGTGGTTCCTGAAGTGGTGGTAAAGCTTTCTGTTGGAGTAGTACCAGAGGTGGTGGTTGACACAGGGCTGGTTGATGCAGGAGATGTTGTCGGAGTAGTAACAATTGCAGAGGTTGTCGTTTCTGTTCCTGCTGTGGTGGTGGGGGGAGTAGACACTGAGGGTGTGGGGCCTGAAGTGGTGGTCTTGGTGGTTGATCCTGTTTTAGTGACTTCGGAGGTGGTAGCTGTCACTGGGCTTGTTGACACTGGTGATGTTGACTGTTGACTAGTGGTGCTTGCAGTAGACACTGTTCCTGTTTCTGTCGTGCTTGTTGTTGACAGTGAGGGAGCTGAAGGAGTAACTGGAGTGCTTGTCTCTGTTGGAATCTCTGGTGTCTCTTTAAGACAGGGAGAAAACAGAGTATTTTAAGTAGGGAAATCGCATTTTCTTCCTGATGTCATCTCATTTTCTACTGAGCATATGTAGTTAACAAGCCTAAGCATAGAGCCTTTAGATAAAAATAGAAATTGTTTTATTAATGGTTTTTCCATCACTGAGGGATTATTAACAAAATCTCCTACATCTTGCATAGGAGACATTGATATAAACACTTCATCAACAATCAGTGTGAGAGGGAACATCTTCTACAATGTTAAAACTTTATATTGCAGAGAAGAGTTCAGCAGTCCTAGATCTAGGGGAATCCACTGAGTAGATCAGTGAACTCTGGTTAATACTATATTGCTGTCATACTATATTCTATGGAAAGACCATTATTCCCTATGCTGCTTCATGTGGCACATTCATACCACCATTGATTATACTCAGAGTCATTTGATTCTACAGAAACTGAGCAGTTGCTGGAGCAGTCTATGTTCCATTTCTAATGCCCAGGTCTTTAAGACTACTCACACACAAGCTATTTTGGGATGCTATGAACCCCGAATACACTTTTCTGCTTTTTCACATGGCCAGTTTTCTTTATGGCTGCTAATGGAGACTCCTTTAAAATAGTTTTTGATTAGGATGTTAAAAAGTGTTCATGATTCTCACAGGCCAGCCTCAGAGCCATCTATTTGTGCTTCTATAGCATGATATAAATGACACATTGTAGGGAGAGAAGCACTGTGTACATAAGTACAGTAATGATGCTAAAGGAATTAAGATACACTGGTTCTGCCCAGGCAGAACTTGTGGACAGTCCTTCAAGGTAAACTAATTCACATTTAGGTGAGGACAGGCAAACACCTTCATGTATTTCATGCCCTTTAACAGAGGCAGAAGAACTGGGACAGTAGGAGATATGACATTGCTGCTGAAGGGTTAGCTAGGATGTTTTTGAAATATAATCAACTACATTAGTGCAGAGTATGGAAATTAAAACACATGTTAAGCTGCCAATAAACCCTGCTTTCTAAAACCAGCAAAGGACATAAAACTCTGGGAATTACGTATTTCTTCTTTGGGTGGAGTCGAGGGGGTTCTGGTGATAATACTTCCAGTAGCTGAGGTGGGTGTTGGGTATCCAACAGGAATGGTGGTTGTTGTGCTCGGAGGGCTGGTGGTGGTGGTGGGAGTCTCCGTCGGCAAGGGAGTGGTTGTCGATTTTGGTGTGCTTGGTGTGGATGAAGGTGGGGCTGTTGGAAACAGTAGGGACAGAGAACACAGACAAAAGGCACAAAGGCATCAGTGGGACTCAATGTCAACTGAACAGAAGCTGCACAGGAGGCAGCTGGCACAGAGCTAGAGAGGTCAGCCCACCCTTAGCACCAGCTCTTCCTTTCTGGCCCCAAAAAGCACAATATTTGGAATCCATGCACACACGGGGTCATGGCCATTCCCTCTGAGCAAAGACATGGTGCTGGAAGGTGCTTCTCATGAAATCAGAGAGACCGACCAATAGGTAACAGATGAGGAGGAGCAATGCTTTTGATCTTGCTGGGGCTTTCCATCTCTGTGTCATGATCTAAAACACCTTGCTAAATCCTGGGGTAAGAGCTGAGATGGGAAGCTGTGATCAAGGAATGAAGCATGGACAGGAGTATGCTCCTGCCTGATCAGCTTGTAGTTTTCCCAATGTGACCCTTAGAAATGGCTTCCCAGACTACTAGTGGATCTCGTCAGCCAAAAACCACAATTCAAAGTAAGTCACAGTCTGCAGAGTGAAGCTATTCCCAAAAGCATATCCATCCTTCCTACATCTAAAACAGCTGACAAGCATTAGCACTGACAGGGCAAAGGAACGGGAAAGAGGGAAGAAGATCCACACAGTTATGTCCAATCCGTACCTAAAATGCCAGTACCAAAAAACCAAAGCCATGCCACAATTGCACGTATGTCCAGTGAATATATTCTTGCCAGCTGAGGGAAGATGTTCAGCAGCAAAAAAGGCCAGATTTCCCATCAGTTCAAGATCTGTGAAAGCTGAGCAGCAGCATGAACGTATATATAAACCTCCCCTAAGCCTTTTTGAGTGAGGGAAGACAAGACTTTTCCCCAGAACCCCAAAGCCTTGTTTTTTCTCAAATAGCCAGGTGAAAGGCAAGTTTTTAGCAAAGGCTGTTCCAGGTTGCCCTGCAATTATACCCATCCTGATCCCACTGAGAGGCAGAATTTGAAGTGCTCATGTACCTTTAGAGTAACCACAGGAAGGGAACAAATAACAGCGCAGTCCAGAGAATTACCTGGAGTTGGTAAGGTGGTGGTGTATGTTGGTGTTGGTAAGGATGTGCTTGAAGTAGTTGAGGTGGGTGTTGGTGATCCAGTACCAGTGGTTGTTGTTGTTGTGCTTGGAGGGCTGGTGGTGGTGATGTGAGTCTCCACTGGTGGGGGAGTGGTTGTCGATTTTGGTGTGCTCGGTGTTGATGAAGGAGGGGCTGTTAGAAACAGCAGGGACAGAGAAAACAGACAAAGGCACAAATACATCAGTGGAACTCAATGTCAACTCAACAGAAGATGTGCATGAGGCAGCTGCCAGAGACCTAGAGAGGTCAGCCCACCCCTAGGACAGCAAAGATCCCTAGCACCAGCCCTTTCTTTCTGGTCCCAGAAAGGAAACTTGAAATTTGTGCACACACAGGGTCACAGCCCTCCTCTCCTAGCAAAGAGAGTGGACATAGTGCTAGAAGGTGCTTTGCACAAAATCAGAAAGACCTACCAATAGGTAAGAGATGAGAAGGAGCAATGCTTTTGATCATGCTGGGGCTTTCTATCTCTGCCTCATTATCTAGAACACCTCACTAAATCCTGGGGTAAGAGCTGAGAGTGGAAGAGTGATCAGGGAAGGATGCATGCACAGGAATATGTTCGTGGCTAATTGCCACATGGTTTTCTGATGTCATGAGTTCCCAGAGTACTAGTGAATGTTGTCAGGCAAAGACCATAGTTCACAGAAAGTCACAGTCTGCAGAGTGAAACAGTTTCCAAAAGCATGGTAGGGGAATGTTTCTTTCCTACATCTATAATAGCTGAGAAGCATTAGTATTGACATGGCAAAGGAGCAGGAGAAAAGGAAGAAAGTCTACACATCTGTGCCTAAAGACAGCTTGAAATGCAAGTGTCACAAAATCAAGCCCCACTCCATTACACTCCATGTGTCTAGTGACGCCACCCTGGCCAGCTGAAAGACAATGTCCAATAGCAGCAAAAGCTACTAAGTCCTTGTTCCATCTGAAACAGAGCTGAAGGGCCAGCTATGGGCAAAGGCTGTTTCAGGGGCCGTACAAAAGTTAAACCCATTATGATGCCATACAGAGGCAAAAAAGGAGGTGTTCAGAGACCCTCAGAACCACCAAAGGCAAAGAACATTTGGGACTACAAAATTTAGAAGTACCTGGAGTTCGTAGGGTGGTGGTGTATGTTGGTGTTGGAGAGGATGTGCTTGAAGTAGTTGAGATGGGTGTTGGTGATCCATAAACAATTGTGATTGTGCTTGGAGAGGAGGTGGTGGTGGTGGTGGTGGTGCTGAGAGTCTCCGGTGACGTGGTTGACAATTCTGGTGTAGTGGATTCTGTGAGTGGTGTGGGTGGAGCTGTGCCTGTTAGAAACAGCAGAGAGAGAGAAAAAAGACAAAGGCACAAAGGCATCAGTGGGACCCAATGTCAACTCAACAGAAGCTGCACAGGAGGCAGCTGTCACAGACCTAGAGAGACCAGCCCACCCCGAGCACAGCAAAGGTCCCTAGCACCAGCCCTTCTTTTCTCACCCCAGAAAGCAGAATCCCTGACATCCCTTCACACACAGGGTCACAGCCCTCCATGCCTGGTGAAAATACTAGGGACAGCGCTGGAAGGTGCTTCTCCCAAAATCAGAGAGATCTACCAACAGGGAAGAGAGAAGGAGGAGTAATACTTTCATCTACTGGAGGCTTTCTATCTCTGCCTCATTAACTGAACACCTCACTCACTCATGGAGTAAAAGCTGAGATGGGAATCTGTGGTCAGGGAAGGATGTATGCACAGTATCAAGAGGATCAATATCTCCACAGGAGAGGAGGACATAGACCCCTGTATCCTTGCCCCTTCTGAAACAACCAGCTCAAGGAGACCTTTGGGCAAAGGCCATTTCAGGGGATACACAGCAATTTGTCCAATGTCAGATCCCATATGGAGGCACAAATGGAGGTGCTCACAGCCCTTCAATTCCCCACAGCAAGGAAACACGTGAGAGCACAGATCAGAGAAATACCTGAAGTTGGTCTGGTAGTGGTGTATGTTGGTGTGGGCGTGGATGTGCTTGAAGTAGTTGAAATGGGTGTTGTTGAGACAGGAGGAGTAGTTGTTGTCTGTGAGGTGGTGCTGCTGCTGGTGGTGGTGCTGGGAGGCATTGTGGTGGTGGTGGTGGTGGTGGTGGTGGGGGTGGTACTGCTGGGAGTCTCCCCTGTTGTTGACGTTGGAGTGGTCGTTATTATTGGAGTGGACACACTGCTCGTTGTGGATGAAGCTGTGGAAGTTGTGGTGCTCGTGGTGCTGGGAGTTGGAAGACACTCTGGTTTGTTGGGGGTGCAGCAGACACTCATCTCGTAGTTGAGGCAGACTGGCATCTGTATGATACCTCCTATCTGCTGATCTTCGTTTTCACAGATGAGCCCTACGTTAACATCACATGTCACTTTCTGCCCTAAATCTGCAATGGGAGTGTTGGGGAATTTCTCTGATCGGCACGAAATATTCTCAACTTTCGCACACTCCCAGGAGGGGTACACCTTCCAAATGTTCTCAAAGGTTTCGTAGTCACCACCGTTCTTAGAAGCATTTGGGTAAGTCACATCAAACCAGTCCGACCAGATGCAGTCACACG